>JAQISU010001253.1:3545263-3987763 GCA_029339505.1 Unio delphinus | reverse complement strand
TTGCCATTCTTAATACCAGCTAAAGAAAACAGTTTATGCCTTGTCACCTGCATGGTTTTTTTTTTTTTTGTAGGAACCTAATGCTGTCTGGCGTCTATATCTAGCGTAAATCCGAAACATTGTATCGAGAAAGTTAACGCTGTTTGTGGCAAAGCAGCTGATATGTGGTAGATCCCCCCCCCCCAACTGCTTTAGTTCATTCAAAAACAAATTATATCAACCAAAACGTAAACAGTGAGTGGAATATCGTAAAATACTGTACTATTCTGACAATGTAAAGTTAACAGAGAAAAAAGGATAAAATAATAGCACGTATATCTCTGCACGGCGTACCCATACTGACGTCGCATCGTGGTAAAACCAAATATAAAGAGCACGGTCATTCACTGTGCAAGTGTCACAATGATAATTTTTCTTCCCAACTGGTCAAGCATTAACAGTGTATGTTGATAGCTTAGGTGATACTACCTACGTTGTCAAACCCAATTTTCGCGGAGCATAACTAATAAATTTTTGGACAAAAGTAAAATGGTTTCCTTAGTACTAAACAAGACAAACAAGATACTCTGTATTTGTGTGTGTGCTTGTGTATCTGTGTGTGATTTGTATTTTAACTTAGCTTATAAAATGTAATATCGCTACGATATCTGCATTGTGGCCGTTTATAGTGCTATCTAGCACTGGGACATTATGATGTTACCCCCAGTAAAATTCTCCTGACACCAGGCCGATATTTCCTAAAATTAATCCCTTAATCTGAGCATCTATGGAGGCAACTGTTAGAACTCGCGACCTCCCACACCGAGACAAACGGTAGTACCTTTAGGCCAAAGGAATATTCAGAACGGTTAGAATCTGTATGGACTCAGGTGATACGGGGATCGTCTTATAATCTAAACTACTGTACAATCTTTCTGACAAGATAAGATAAAAATCATTTTCGGAAAGGAATGAATTATAAAAGTATATTGAAAATATAAACCGTAATTGACGTTGATGTCAAACACTAGTTTTAGTTCTTGACTACAGAGCCAAATATTGAGAGATTCACATATGAAATCAGTATGGTAAGGTCTTTAATACTCGACTTACTTCTCCCATAATGAAATATTTGTTAACCTTTGACTATACAAATGTTTCCTAGACAACACCATTAGGATAATCATTAAATAAGAGTAAACCTTTTAAAACCAGAAAGCTGCTTGAGTAGGCGATAATTAGGTATTATATGTTTTAGGGAGATGCAATGATACCATAGTAAGCTGAAATATTATCGTTAATTTATCGCGTCGGTCCTTCATGTGTATACCATTTAGTTGTTTGTCCTTGTTACGAAGATCGTATTGTTGAAGTACTAGTGTTGTTTAATTGAAATTACTCGAATTTTGAGTGACTTTTGCTATTTCAATGTAGACTTGAACTTCAATCGATAGTGTATAGTGTTACGGCTATTGGATTTAATTTTATTTATTTTTAATTATTAAATCCAAAATTGTCATTTAGGATTTTATTATTCATTAAATGGGAAATTTTTCTAGAAAATTCAGTTGACTTGTACTTTACTGATAAACAGGCTGACCTTGGCTTACAGTGGTCTAGTTCCTGACCTTGCTTTGGACATTGTCAACAGGTCTTCAATTTCATTGGTCAATTTCAAGGACAACACTTTTATTGAGGGTGGGAAGTGAATGATTTCCTTCTAAAACATTCCATTATTACGTGACTTGGAGAAGGTAGCTTTTTTCCATGACCTTCCAGACTCACATGATTCCTCTTGTTTATGAGGGAATTACAATATATATAGCTGTGTTTTAGAAGCTAACTTTAGTAGATTTTGGGCTTATTGTAAGTTATAAGTTGTGTATTTATGTTTGAGTTATAATTATCTTGTTCTGGACTTGTGTCAGTCAATTCGTTGGAAAAGAAGAATTATTCTAATTATCTGGAAAAGGACATATGTTTCATAATTTCATTTGGATGATTTAAAACAAGAACTGTACCACGTGACATTGTCAGCCATTTTGGATTATTACATCGTCAAGATTCGAACCTGGAACTATTAGAACATTTATTTATCAGGACTTGCAATTCCATTAGTGGATTATTTTGTGAATTCTATATTTGTTGGATTTGATTCTCTAAAACCGTAAGTTTATTTATTTTATGAAAATAATTGTACTTAATAAAATCATTGTTAAAGTTTTACAAGCTTGTTAGTTTTTACTCTTTCTGTGTTGCTGCTTATTCGAGCCTAAGCACGTAACAATAGTTAAACCTTGAATCCTGAAAATATATTATCAGCAAGGATAATACAGCACAAAGAAGCTTTTAGACGACTATTATAGTTAAAGAGCAGTGTAGCTTTTTTAAATTTGCAGGACCAATAATATTTCTTGCTTTCATGTTTTGTAATTTTAATGAATTGACAAGCATGGCCTTTGCGTATTCGCAGTTTTTTCACAAAGGGCAACTTTCTAAATGGAATATTTTGTACACGTGGTTTGCGTACAATGACAGCAGTACACTTTTATAAAAATGAAAACAAAATCAAACAAATAAAAACAATATTAAAAATGTGATAGGAAGTTAAATGTTTGAATGATTTATCTATTAACTAGTCTAGGTAGACTGGGGAGACAACGTAGACTAATACCCTCCATCATACACTTAATATCTAGACAGGAGAGATATACGGTATAGTGAATTTCTATAAGTGATGGAAGATCTGGGATAAACACATACGGACAGTCATACGTAGGATATTTCACTATCACCAACATTTTTAAAAAGATATTTGGGATGACAGCAGATGAGTATTTTGAAGACATAGAACAAAATTAGTTTATGAAGAGACAGGATATATTACCTGGTTATGAACGAAGGATATTACCAGAAAATTGTAAAAATGTATCCTATCCTGATTTTCTCGTTTTCCTCACAAGTGATGCTGGGATTAGAAAAGGCACAATAAGTAACATTGCCGATTTCTCTCTCTCTCTCTCTCTCTCTCTCTCTCTCTCTCTCTCTCTCTCTCTCTCTCTCTCTCTCTCTCTCTCTCTCTCTCTCTCATCGTAGCTAAATAGGGGTGAAAATCCATGAAAATAAGAGCGTTGCGGATTTTCGCTTGTCATACGAAGATGTCTTAGGACCAATGAATGAAGGTAATAGTCAGGTCGTCCAAAGGAGGTGCGAGAGAGAGAGAGAGAGAGAGAGAGAGAGAGAGAGAGAGAGAGAGAGAGAGAGAGAGAGAGAGAGAGAGAGAGAGAGAGAGAGTATTTTATAGTCTTTAGAATATATTAAAATATTTTAATTACATTCTTTTGGCTCGTCATTTCACTTAATTTATATTCCACGCTAATTGCTGATTTCCAGTACGTTTATTAATGCCTGTCAGTACAGGTTCAGTGTAAAGGAAGCTAATCGTGTTTGCAGTGCTCTAATTTCTTCATTAGAAAAACATATTTCATCTTTGATCATCAATGTCTATCATATTGATTTAATAATTGTGAAAAAAAAAAATAGAAACTGAAAAAGATAACGATCAACTTATCTAATTGTAGATGTGCTTGTGATATACCACTCGTTTCCTTTTAATGAAACATTTATACATCTTGTGGTAGATCATACATACAGCGTACATGCTGTACATATATTCTATATATCACATACATAAAAATAACGATACAAGTATTAAAGTAATACAATTTATATGGTACTCAATTGCATCGCAATCTTTTCTACTTTCCGTTCCCCTTAACCCTCACGCATAAAGGACAAAATAAGCAGACATCCGGAGTGAGAGCGAAAAATAATTTGGGCTGGATGAAAACCGTCAAATCGAAATTAGAACAAGTAACCTACAATAATATGGTTCGTCTTAACGGTATACGTTCACTTTCCTTCGGATTTGTCTACAGTAGTTATACAATATATGATTCAAAGTTGCGAAACCTGTCAACATGATTAGGTATATTTATTGATTACGTGCTCTAGATACATTGATATATTTAATGTTTTGTTGATGTTGTTTCCTAAACTTATTGTAAAGTTCTTAATATCAAGTATAACTAAATATTTAAACGTCAAAAAAGAACCCTACCCTACTTCTGCCTGTTGTCTGTCTGTCTGTCTGTCTCTCTGTCTCTCTCTCTCTCTCTCCGGACTATCGTAGCTAAATACGGGCAAAAATCCATGAAAATAATAGCGTTGGGGAATTTCGCTTGTGTCATACGACGATATTTTTGAACCTATGAATGATGGTAATATCAGTCGAGCCGTCCAAAGAAAGAGAGAGAGAGAGAGAGAGAGAGAGAGAGAGAGAGAGAGAGAGAGAGAGAGAGAGAGAGAGAGAGAGAGAGAGAGAGAGAGAGAGAGAGAGAGCAACCATTTGGATAATGCTATATTTAATAATTAATAATTGATTTTAGAACATTATAATAGGTTTAAGAAACAACAACAAAGGATTAAATCACAATACAGTATGTGTGCCTCGCAAATTTAATATATAGTCCTAGTGTCACTGGCTTTTGCAACTATGTATCATTTATATTATAAACGCTGTAGATAGATCCTATGGAAAGCGTAAGCATACCTTTACGACGAACCAGATTAATGTAGGTTATTTGGTACAAGTTCAGTTTTAATGTTTTCGTCCAGTGCATTATGTTTTACTCTCTCACTTCAAATGTGTGCTTATTTTGTCACTTACGCACGAGAGGGGAATGAAAAAAAGAAATGATTCCGATGAAATATTGTACCATTTTAACGTCATTTAGAAAACAGGGACTATTAATACTTTCTATCGTTATTTTCATATGAAATTTATGATTAATGAATGAGGAGAAACTCATCACTGATGTTTAGGCCGGCGGTTGAAAGAATGTTTTTATATTCGTATTATTGCGCCATGGGCGGATCACATATTTTGCCATTTTATTGCATATAATATATCTTTATTATCATTTTCATCTTTGATTGCCAAGTTTCTGATATGATAGGCTAAATGCACCATGGCGGATCGATCAGTTATTTCATTTTTATGTCCAAGTGACATCTTTTGGATTTCATTATTTGCTGATCTCATTATATAGTGCGCACAAATCAATAGCGTGGAACAATGGCGCGTTGTACATGGACCAAACGGTTTTGAAGATAACTGACCACAAATCGATATTTTGCAAGTTTTTAACATCGAAAGTATGGATATGTACCAGAGAGAATACATTTACAATTTTTTTAGAGATTAAGGATGTTTTCGTGAAAACACGATCCGGCAGTGAAAACATGCTTAGTTATGAGGCCATTCCAGTTGTGTTGTTTTCTTGTCTCAATCATGTAGGAACAGTAGTCAAATTTGAACAACTGCATTTTGAGTGGATGCAGTGGTTTAACGCCGCATCCACTGAAATTCGCAGAACCGAGGTTCTAAAATATCTAATGGATCCACTAAGTTGTCGATCGCTTAACATATCGGAACCTTGACGACGATGTATGCTTGTTTTATTAAAACTTTATCAGGAAGCAAAACAGAACAAATATGGGTGAAGATGGATTATATTTTTTTAGAGAAATATCTTGACAATTACCCTTTTCTAAGAGGGGTTAGATTTACCTGAGACTTTACGACATATGAAACGTCTATTGCGACGAACGTTTTATTTGAAAGAAAGTCGTGAAGATGACTTTGAATGATAGAGATCTGGCGGTTTTGTTTTGCGATGTTGATTAAATAAGCAACATACTATAGCGGTATGCAGGGCCGAAATACCCATTAGGCGCACTAAGCACTTACTTAGGGAACTAGCTCAACAATGTCACAAGAAATAATTCACATTAAGTGTTGATGATTAATTTGAATGAATTAATCATAACCATTTCGATCTGAATGCACGAGTATCTTTCTTTCGAATATTGACAACACTAGTATTTTTCGCCTTTTAGCTTAAATACTTTTAGGTTCACATTTTGTCGTGTGGGGTGGGGGAGGGGAGGAACCAATCTATTTTCAGTGCTTAGGACCCTGCGAAGCCTTAATGCGGCCCTGACCATATGATAACACAACACGTTAGAGAAAAAAAAATGTGAATGTGCAAGTAAGTTTAATAAAGTAAATGGCATGGAATAAAAAATAATATCTTATTAAAGCCAGGCGATAACAGATGCTGGTTGTCACGAGACTTTCACCTATGTCTCTTGAGAGTAAAAATTCTCACTATAAAATCAAAGCCAAGTTTCTGCAGTGGCTATATGGGTTGTAATAAAATACATTTATTTTGTAACTTTGGTTTATGATTTAAGCTTTTCTCTTCACTCACTCACCAAGGATTCGATCATATCTATTTAGTCCGATATCCTCTGACCTACGCATACATACCTCTACTGTAAAGGTGCTACTTATTGATATTCAACGGATTTCGGAATGTAAATATTTGTTCAATTCACTGCCCGTTACTGAATTTAATTATGAACATAACAAAAGCACGTGTCAAGTTATTTAATGAAAATTGTTAAGTCTACCTACAAAATGGGCCGATAATTGTTTGATCCGATGAGTAATTGAAACCTCTATCCTGCCATGCTTGCAGTGTTCTTGACCCAATGAATCAAAGTAGAACGTTTAATGACTGTTACATCATTTACTTCATGTAATGTTTACTTCACGTAAACATTATCTTTAAGTTGATTTTGTTTCAGCTAACATCTTATATCTTTTAACCGAATGGCACACACTAGTCCAAAGCATCAGCATGATTTTTTTTTATATTTTTCCAAATGCACATGGAATTAAAAGGGACAACATTGTTTATGATATGTATAATATGGTTGAAGTGTTGTCGTTGGCAACACTAAACTTTATCTGACAGCCAGGGACTAATCCTATGGATGGGCATCAAACTTTAATAAGGGTAAGATATGAATAGAAACGAATTAGTCCTTTATCCACAGGACTCAAGCTAACGCAGATATCAAAATACCCTCCAGTGAGAGGGTATATCTCATAGTGTGATTATTAAAGATCGATTACCGATAAAAGGATATCCGAATATTATTTAAATAATGCAGTAATGTTACTGGAATAATGCTTTAATCCTTTTCTACATACATACATACATGCATGCATGCATACTTACATACATACATACATACATACATACATACATACATACATACATACATACATACATACATACATACATAGGAGCACGTATTTGAATGTGAAACTTAGTTACATTGATAAACTTAGGTTTTGAAGATATGTGGATGCGTGAGAACATTTTCTTATTTTTACAATCAACCACATTTAAAACATTTTTGAGATTTTGAATTTCTCATTGATGGATATATATTCCGTGTATTCGGTAGATTCAATCATTATATTTGAGTATGTTAAGGGAAATACTCTTACATGCTATTTACATCCGTACATCCTTGCATATCTCTCTCACGGTCGGTCCTTTCGTTGATTTTCTTGTAACATGAATTACATCTAAACTGAATGAAGGAAAATGATTTGAGGATTTCAGATTAAACGGGAAAGTTTCTGATCCTGTATGAAGATCCCCACTTTCTGTAGGAAGGATATATATGTGATCCGTGCCCTCCCTTACACGGCCTTGTATGAGGAGGAGGAGTTAGGTCCTAAAGTCACATGTGCATCAGTAATTTATATGAACATTTCCTTGCATCCTTAATCCATAGACACCGGTGGAAAGAGCATTATTAATTTCATATGCACTTCAGAATGGTGACTAAATGAGAAATCAAGTTTCGAATCCTGAATGCAGTCAGCTTAGGTGGTGGGAGAGGCGTATCTATATTGGGTGTCATACTAAGTAACCGATGGTGATTGTGACAGCTTGCTTACCGAGTTTCACCCTATGATGTCATGTTTAAACAATAGACCTGAACCTGCTGTTCGTGTTATAATTCCTTTGTTTATTTTGTCGAAGAAGAGGACTTGGTATTTTAGTTGAGAAGATCGTTTGCTTGTTTGTTTCTTAAAGGCGCAACAGCACTTTTAAGCTATTTAGGCCATACAATAGGTTGTATGTATACATGTTTAAAAATACTGAAAGTGCAGCAAAGAGTGTGGACAGACCGAAACTATTTCAAGGAAACCGAAACTATTTCAAGGAAACCGAAACCAATTCAGGCAGACAAGAAAAAAAAAGAGAAATGGTTTTGGTTTGTCACGCTTCAGATCCGGCACTGATTGTGTTGTGGAGATAAATCAAAAATCCTTTACGATTTCAGAAACATACTAATTTGTAAAACCTCACCTCGAAAATCAATCAAATTAATTGACTGGTCAGTGAGTTTAAAATTAATTCTTGTTAACGAATCATTATGACATCGCATATAGAACGGATTAGTTGGATCTTCAATTATTAGAAATCCGGGTGGAGCTGTTGGTGCAAATGAATATAAAATATACCCCTATTGGGTTTGATTTAATCTTTTGAGATTTATTTGATAACTTCCTTCGATAACATCACATATTAAATTCACTGCAATCACCGAGGATATATTGACGTTTTGACGAGCAATATGCCCCCCACCTTCGTCTGGGTCATTATTATGTTTGAGGATAGTTGTTTGTGGTTGTGGCATTTTTTTCCATGCGCCTTGAATTCTTTTGAAACCATCATCGATGGCATCATTGAGATATTTTTTAGTTCTGGTGCATTATAGCCTGGCAACTTAAAATCGAGGAGGATATCTTCTATGCATATATTAAGTTTCTTTGCAAAGTCTGTTCTTGTGTTGGGATTATTATGATCTAATATAAATCGAACAAATCGCGAATTGAAAAATTCCATGTCTGCGATAATTTTATTACACACCTCCATGTATTTGATGGCTTCATTTCGGTTAGGTGGGGTTTTACTAATTTCTTCTATGAAGTTTTTTTTTCAATTTTTCAAAATTGGAATTCATATCAGTGAATTGTTTGTTCATGTTGAATTCCTTTATTACATAATACTTATCGTCCCTGGATCCTTCTAACTAAAAAAAAAACCATGAGCAAAATCAGAATGATTTAGTGGTTCAGCATAATAACCTAAACGGTTTTCGTATATATCACCGCTATAAAACGTACGATAACTATGATAATCCTCCTTAGTTGAAATATAATCAGAGTTTTTCGGTTCGGGTATATTAACGGTTTCTTGGCGAGGTAGGGTTTCAGGCCACCCTAGTATTGTTCTTATCGAATTCTGATAGTTATCTTCGGCATATCCGGGTGAATTTATCTCAATGGCAGATGATAGTGTTGGTTCATGAACTGTTATAGCGATTTTCTATTCTTTTCCAGTAATGGATTTTATTCTACATTGTAATTCGTTATTGATTTGTTCTATTTGGTAGGACTCAGATGGTAGTGAAACAACGTTCCATTTAGGAGTCATGTCTTGTTTATTCTTGCTCGCAAACACAAGGGAATTATTCGGTTGTTAACCACCAATTGGTGCTGATCTAATGTTAGGCCAACTGTGATACACTCGTAGTTTTGCTAGTGCTATCTCCTTAACTGGAACCGCAGTAGGGAATTTGACACTGAATTCAGGATTCGTTGAGGTTATTGAGATCATGCTGGTTTTCACCGGGGTTGTGTTTTCCGCTATTCGTTGAAGAAGTTCTTGCGATGTTGCCATTGTTATTATACTCATGTTGTTTTAATAATTTTGACATCGCAGAATCATAAACACGTACCATCGTTGAAAACTCATTATCGGATATTAATGTATCATCGAGGGTGGATGATATCATCGAGGATAATCGGGAGTACGCGGTTGATACAACATGGAATTTAATTACGTAGTCTTGTAGTTTACGCTGGCTGCATGATGATATTTTTTTGTTATTAAAATCAAAATTTGACATGGGAACTATTGTTAGTAAATTGTTCATAGTCTCGGGCCTTTTCCGCTGTACCATGAATACGGAGTTCCTGGTAGTCTTAGACACTTTCCTGATCGTATTGCGGCCGCAGAGAGAGAGAGAGAGAGAGAGAGAGAGAGAGAGAGAGAGAGAGAGAGAGAGAGAGAGAGAGAGAGAGAGAGATACCTGAACACCTTTTTTTATCTTTGATGGCATCATTGAAGTGTTTTATCTGACAAGCTGTCAATGACAATTTATTCTGACCAGCAGACATGTGATTATGCTTCAGCGATATTGTGGTTCCACATTTTTTAGCTGATTCCGATTGCAAATTTTTAATTTGACCAGGAGTTAACGTAACACTAACATGACTGTATGACATTTTATTTAATACGAGATTGATCTAATTGTTACATTACATATTTTCCACTGGTACATCAACTACTCTCATTCGTCCACCAACACCTTCGAGTAGCATTGATTTGTCGCTGAGAATGACAGCAACTGCTCTGTAATTTGGGATAGTGACAACACCACCTGCAACCGGACGGATTACACGAGCTCTGAAGTGTATGTCACCTACGGATAGTCTTGTTCAGTCAAGATGTTTCAGCGAGACGTAATAGATGGGATATCGTTTTCTAAAATCAAATTGTGATATTTGCAGACCAGTATCCACATTATTATCGCATCCCATAAATGACAACAAACGATGATGGTTCCGTAATCAAGTAGTATATCCTCGGATGGTTCTTGTTGACCGTTTATTCTCAACGAAACTTCATTAACACCCAATTGATCAAATATCATATGACTGCGTGTTTGTGAACCCAATCGCGTCTTATCCTGTAACGCAATAAATATATGACGCGGAGCTGAAACACCTTGTTTTGATGCCAGGTGCCATGTAAGTGTACCATCAATATTAGAATCCATGGTATTGGTGGTCACTGTTAGCCACCTTAGCAGTGATTTACCTCCATGGTCCATAAATGAAAGTAATTTTTCCTCTGCGGTGATTGATGCAGTCATTACTGGCATCCACAATGATAGTTTTGATATAATGACTTTACCATCAGCAACACCAGCACCACGCCAGATTGCATCATTATCATTACCCTTTCGCACGAGTTCTACTGTATGCTTCACTCCATAGATAACTTTTCTAACATTTATGCAAAATTTGAAAATATGATGTAGTGGAATCGCGCATGAAAAATGTCGACACTGTCCTTGCAACATTGATACAGGTGTTCCAAACCCCAAGTTGTGATTAAGATTAGTACTTTTAATAACATCAAAGTTACCAGCTGGTGTATCTTCGTGTTCAACATCATCTGTTTGTGGATCAACTGCAGTATTTTTTGGTATTAGCACTTTAACATATGGAATGTGATCAGCATGATCAGTGAGATCCTTAGAGAACATCATAGATGGAGCTGCCGATCTTGTATAATCATCAAAATATCCTGCTAACCACACTATTGTTGTGTCAACATCAACCTCACGCTCTATAGACTCGATTTCTCTTCCATCAATCATATATCTATCACTCTTGAATAGCGCCATGATACCATTATTGACTAAACCAATTAGGATATTTTCATCATTTGCATATGGTGTATCACCAACATTTGTTACAAGTTCTCCTTCTCATTCGATAAATTCTTCAGAGGGTAGAAAATATTTGCTGGCATCATGGCCTAAAGTTCGATTCTTGATCGAAGATCCGGTTGTACTGCATGATAGGAATAATACTGATAATCGCGGATAGAATCATTCTTGGGTACTGGGGCGTTCATATCAAACGCTGTATCTGGAGCTAATTAAAATATAACGCGATTTCAAACCACTTCCTGCTATCATATTTGCAGTAATATTTCCCTGAGTGTCATATCCAGCATTTATCCATGATTCTATATTCTGCTCCACCGCGTTGTTTATTATTTTGCTAATACTTGCAGGCATAATTTCCGTAGATGGTAGTGGTCCCGATGACGAAGCCATTATTGGATTTTTTTTCTTCGCCGAACTAACGCTACTAGTTTTTCTTTAGCCGCGGAAAATGCTTTCCCGGCAATATCACCAACAGCGCTAATACCCTCATCACGAATAACATCAATATCTTTCATTGATAATTGTTTTGCGATTGGTGCTATTTTTGGAGCCATTCTTGTAAATAACCTTGCAATGGTATTGACTAGATCATCTCCATAGTTCGCTCTATAAACAGGAAGTTGTGAATTTACTACATAGAGCATGGATGCTTTGTTGTGTTTGTAGTGTATGATCTAATGTGGTGATTTAATCACTGCGGTAACCGTCCGCTAGTTCATCAATAAACTCTCAATATACACCAATACCCATGATACCACCCTCAAATAGTCGTCTGCAGATATCAGCTGCCTCATTAATTACTTCCGGTGAGTTATTTCCAGCTCGTTTCCCTCCTACGAGAACTTCTAATCGTGCTATGTCCCCGAGAATATAACTAGGACAACGAACTAGACCACTACCTAAAACCTCCCTTGGAGTTCCGCTTGGATATCCCTTTCCATCTTTTTTAGTGATACCAGTTGCACCCTGCAAAGAGGGGTTTTGTATATTAAGATGTTTTGATTGCTCTGGTAATCTCAGAAATCCAGGATCTGATTTCTTTGTTGTAGATGATTCAGCTTTGTTATTTCTTTCATAAGATGTTTCATCATTATCAGACGATACCTTAGATACACCTGTATACACACGATATAATCCATTATACCATGATTTTTTTTATCAGGGCTATTATAATCATCGTGGATATACTTTCTTCTCTGATGAAAACTCCTAACGATAAATTCACCTAATTCTTCAGTAGTATTAAATTTCATATTTTTATTTCATCTAATTTGCCCGGAAGGATTTTATTATTGAAGGAAACTCGTTTATTAACAATATCACCTTCTTCTTCTTCAATATCACCCTCTTGTTCTTGTTCAGGCGGCTTATCAGCAAATTCAGGTAGTGGTGGTGGGGATAATATCGATATCATCTTGTTGTTGTGCAGCAGCTATTATATCACCAGGAAGTGGTTTTAAAGACTTTTGTGTTTGTTCAGTTTCCACTGCTATTTTTTCAAGTATAGGAAGAAGGGCCGGTTTTTTTGTCTCGTTGTTCCTCAGGAATATCTCCTCATATGGCGTTTTCAGTGGTCGATACGACTTTCCCGTTGCAGTGGTTATTGGTTTGAATAATTGTTCAGTTCACGTTGTAAACCAGTTTTAAATTCTTGTCTCGTTTGGAGCTTATTTCGAACGAAATCACAAATCGGAATAAATTTCTTAATTGCAGCTAATCGTTCACGTACTAATTTAGTCGTTAGTGCTTCATTTACCATTATACTATAATATACGATCTAAATTGTAAGTAGAAACTCACCCACCGACACTGTGTTCATACTTCCGCGTAGTGTTTAAATCACCTATCTATGCAAATGCGTTCTATGTGAGTATTCTCATACCTGCCTATAGAATTATTTAATCACTGGGGTTATAGAATTTCTGTTTCGTACCTGTATATACTCATACTTGCAACAGGTATGGTACATGTCAATCCATGGTGAGAATTTCATTCACTGTGTTGAGGCAATTAGGAGGGAGGAATTTTCATTTTGTTGGATAATCGCTTTTATTGTTTTAATTTTCGAGTTAATTGTGCGTATGATTTCATATTGTTTCCCCAATTCACTTCTGACCTTTTCGACAGCAGTGAATAACGGGACGAACTTATTGATGTCGTTACAGAATGCAAGTGAATTATTTACTGCGTGTTGAATTCGTTTGATCAGTCCATACTCCCTTAGAAGTACATATCTATTATTCCGAGAGCTATCATAAATATCTTTAAATTGAGAAAGAATCTGATCAAAATCTAATTTATCTGACAATTGAATTCCTTGATTTTTCAAATTTGAAATCTCATTAATAATGAGATTCATATTTTTGAAATTCATTATATGAAATATTATATATCTAATATAATAAACAAAAAAATTGTGGGTCAATTTTGACCCGTTTTCATTTTTGATATATACATATATACATATTTACACACAAGACAACACATCCCCATTTGGAACTCCTCAGGTGTTATTCACATCTGACCGGGCCCAGGGGTACCATGAAACATAGTCTCCAAGAGGAGATCTAACTCGTCAAATAACGGGTTAGAACTCCAAGAAGGTATGCTTAGTGAATGGACGTCACATTTACAAATAGATATATAGATATATACATGGTATTTACATAATAGTATTTAAAATGAAATGATACGATAAAGATAATGAAATGATATGGTATATACAATGAAATGATATGGTATATACAATGAAGTGACATGATATATACAATAAAATGATATGATATATACAATGAAATGATATGGTATTTACAATGAAATGATATGGTATTTACAATGAAATGATATGCACACATCACATACATGCACGGGGCTGTTCTACAATCAAACTGAAACCACCATACCGCCAACAAAAGTACCCCAGGTTGAATGCAAAAACACATTTACACCGTGTGACGGTGTGTGACGTATGGTGGTTTCATGGTTTGAATTTCGAATGCCTTAAAGCCCCAATTATATAGAAAAAACCTTCCGATTGGTACCGTCGACAATAATGAGTGCCACGAGATTCGAACGATGGGCCCCAGGACGAGATCCCATCCGTTTATGCAATACACTAGTATTCGTAATTTACAAGTCTATTATTTTCAATACGATATATAGCTAAACTACTGTATATGTCGTAAACAATTTAACAAATTGTGGATAAAAATCGTATATCAATCGTAGATGGAAATCGTAGATTTCACTGTAATTAAAAATCGTAGTCAAAATTATAAATTTCTTAGTCAAACCAACACAAAAAAAGCCATTCAGTCGGACTATGAGTCATCGAAACATTCCATTGAGATTCGTGACTACAACAAAGAGTTATCTTTGTTTAAAAACCGTATACACACAAGCTCACACGAGTTATTCCCTTTGGTGTTACATATATACAATACAAAACAGAATTCAGACATATGTAAATTGAATTCTATGTCCGGTTCTCTTTGAAATCGCTGATTGATATATTTGTACTGCAACATATCGTACTCAGGCTCTACGAATATCGAAATACTTTCCAGCTTCATTCATTGATCGAAATACTCGATTATACTGGAAGTAAAATGTGAGTATCGGATTAAAAGCGTTGTATAATATATCCCCATTTAGTATAGTTTTACAGAGTCTTTCAAACGTAGGCCAGCCGTCCGTCTTTATATTCCATTGTGGATTCGCGTCATCAAGTTTAGAGTTGATATTTTAAAGTCTGATTGGAAAATGATCACTGCTGTGAAGGGCATCTGTGACCTTCCATTTATAGTCCAAAAGCAGTGAAGGATGGGTGTAAATATGTCGGTGATGTAGTGTTAGATAGACACAGATCGTGGCTATCAATGAAATTGTCTACTTTGTGGCCTCTGTTGTTTATGTGATTTGATTTCCATAGAATGGTATGGGCGTTAAAATCACCGTGTAAAAGTTTTTGAACGAGATTGTCTAATTTTTTTTGTACAAAGTTGGTGTGTTGTATTAGGTAAATAGAGCAAAGCGTAATCATTCGATGTAGAGTAACGCTTACAACAATTTCTTGACAATTTGTGTTTACAGGGATGAATCTGTGAAGGGCTCTATTGTTCGCAACAACATAAACACCTCCTGAGGCCCTCTCAGTATTTTGAAATTATGTGTTAAAGGGGGAATTGTTTTTAAATGTAATGTTATTGGTCTCTTTCAAGAATGTTTTTTGTAAACATAGTATTGCAGGATTGTATTTATTTAAAAGCAGAAGACTATCATTTTAGTTAGCTTCAAGTCCTCGACAGTTCCATTGTATAATGGTGTTCTTCGTTAAGATTGAGATTGTGGAGCTAGGTTAGACCATTCGCGGAGGCAATTTGTGTGGTTATTTGTCTGGAGGAAGTACGGGGGTGTATTTTTGTTAGTAGGTTTGAGCCATCCTTGAGTACATCAATGCTCTCAATGTCTCCAAATCTGTTGTAAAGTTCGATGGGATCATCTGACTCCTTTTGCTGCTTATTTGGTTGTGATGTATGTTTCTTTCTTGGTAATTTGGATGGCGGGGTGTTACTGAATGTTGTTTGTGTAGATGCTGTGTTTTTCTGTGGTTGGTAATGGGGGATAATATCACTTGGTATTAAATCGGGTATATCCGTATGTGTTTGAGCGTCCTTCGTGGTTTTGGGATTGTTTTTCACGACAGTGGAGAAGGATGGGACAGGAAGGGATGTTTTTGCCTGTACAAGTTTATTGGCCTCTGGATATGGAATGTTTGATGTGAACTTTACCATCTGAATCTCCTTCTCCGGTTTTCAAGTATCACAATCTTTGGAACTGGCACGATGTTGACACAATGCGGAGTTGCTCTACAATCAGATCCCTGTTGAGAATGGTCACCGCATCAACCACATAGTTTGACTTTGGAACATCGTTCTTCGTGATGGCTATTTTTTGACACTTATAGCATCGAAGGGGGTTTGGAATGTAGATCTCGACCTTCACTTGCAGACACCAACTTTAACCACTTTGTGTACTCTTGGTTTGTTGAAGATGAGTACAAATGTGTTGGTGTCCTGCAGATTGTTATTACGTTTAATAAGTATTCTACTGACTGCAGTGACACCTTCATGTTTCATCCCCCTCGATAATATCTGTGTCTTTGACTCCAGCCAAGTCACCACAGCGCATTACGCCTTTAGACGTATTGAGTGTAGTGTGAGCGAATGAGGTCACTGGAATATTGAAGAATTTTTTCATTTTCTTGATATTTTCTATTTTAATGTTTCGCTCACACTCAACATGAACGCAATCCAATATTTGTGTGACATTTAGTGATGTGCCATAGATCCCGTAATGTTCTCTTCAATAGCAAACGGAGATAGTGCAGCAAGTTATTCTGAGTCATTCTTAGACTGAACAACCATTAAGCGTAGAAATGACTCCACACCACATGGCTTGTCATCAGAGTCAGTCAGTGGATTAGTACGTTTGTTTTTATTTTATTTGGTAATTTCTATTATTGTTTGTTACAATTTCAGCAACCATGCTCGCAGCCCACCATGGAGCCAAGCGAGGGGACACTTTTCAAGTGCCAGGGATACACAGATGCTATACTAAGTAGATACAGTATTACCTATGATTAACCAATTCGTGAAGTCTCCTTCTAGGGTCGGAAAAATTACCTCCCGATTGATCCGTTAAGCCACCGCCTTCTAAGAAGAATTCTAAAACTTGGAAAATGGAAAGCTAAAGGGATATAATGTAGGGGCAACGGTGGTATCAAGAGAGATACACGAAGAAAGAAAAAGAAAGTGAGCAAGTAAATAAAGACTTCCTAGGACTCGGCGTGACCAACCAATTTGTCGAGACCGGGCCCATCCTGACCAACCGTCTAGGAGAAGTAGAGGCCAGTTGAGACGATCATGGATTGTTGTTAATTTGCACTATTATGGCTCCTTTTCACATGGACTGGCTGTGCAAAGCTACTAGTCTTATCAATCGACTAATCAATGCAAGCTTTATGCTATCTGTTAATGGGTAATGACAATTTTAATTTTTGAATGTCTGTAGACGTTGACAGGTCAATAATAGGACTAAAAACAACATGTATTTTGATAACTTACAGACACATAATCCGTGCAGAATTGGTGGTGGTAGTAGCAAGGATAAATCTACTCGAGCTTTGCACCAGAAGATGATTTACGAATGTTAATATCTCACCATGTTGGGCTTTGAATCGATGGGGAGTACGGGCGAAGAAATTATTATTTCCTTCATGGGAAATAACGAACAAAAAGCACAAATAGTTGGAGCCTTTGGAACAGAAACATTTCAACCGATGACTCCAAATATCTTTGTCAAGGTAATCGAATTGAATATATCATTGTTTAATCAACAGATGATAAAATGTTACAAACATATGGTCATTATGGATTAAAAAATCACTCCATTTTCGGGCTGAAATGATATAGAGTATTACAGAATAAAACTTTGATTTGATATCAGAACACTCTTGCTTTACTTAAAACAATTTGTAGAGATAACGCAAATGTGTACATAATAAAACTTATACATTTTTCTCTTCTCACTATATCTTCTCGAAAGCACTACGTTGAATCAGTCTGATCTGAAGCATCTCAATGAACATGTTTTGCATCATTTGTCCTCTTTTGCCACTTTAACAGCTATCATAGGCTCTGGGAATACAAAACAAACAACGACAGTAGTCCGTGTTTCAAAACATTATCTTTACCATTTTTGTGATTAAGCGCAAACTTTTGACCCATACCTTCTCCTTGACATCGCTTGCAAAGTTGGCGACATCGTTTTTGGTAGGTGCCAATTTTCAATAAACTTATAAAGTAATACAGGTTGGAACATAAATTTATTAAGTCGGGGTTGAAAAGCGTAACGGATCTCATAGCATTAGTTGCTAACATGATGCTACGGGAGACATAAACCTACAAAGACGCCATCAAGGAACAGATGAAGTCTTTACAGATTTCGATAACAACCACAAAACTAAAAATTACAGGCTAAAGTTCGTGGAACTAACAGTGACAGCAAAATAAAAATTCAAAAATCACTTTACTATATATTGACATTTTACTCGGTTAAGTAATTATAGACGAAGGTACAGAATAGCATTGAACCGCTCTGGTGGCCTAGTGGTTAGAGCGTCCGCCCCGGAAGCGGGAGGTCGTCGGTTCGATCCCCGGCCGAGTCATACCAAAGACTTACAAAAATGGTACTAACAGCTGCCTCGCTTGACGCTCAGCATAAAGAGGTTAGTGTTAGGACTGGTCGGCCTGGTGTCAGGATAATGTGACTGGGTGAGACATCATGCTACATGTCTGCGGCATGATGTCTCAGTGCTAGACATCACTATAAACTGCCTCACTGCAGACATCGTAGCGATATGACTGAAAAATTGTTAAAGCTACGTTAAAAATCCTAATCAAACAAACAAACAGAATAGCATTACTAAATGTAAGCATAATATGTGAAATATATAAAGAAATTGGATTCAGACCTTACTTTCTGCTAGAACTAAATTCACGTCAGATGAATCATCAGGAGCAAATTCCGCGTAAGAGAAGATATCTAAAATCTTCCACCGTTCACAGTGCTTGAAAGAAAAATGTGTAAACGTTCTAAAGTCTTTATGCTCTTAGGCATAAAAATCGATAGTTTTACTTTTCATCAGGACCCACTGATATAAACTATCTATTGCTGAAATAATATCTGATACGGACTTTGTTCATGCACTTGACATATACAATAAACTTTGAGAAACGTTCCTCATTCATGGAGACAAGTAACAGTGATCACTCAGCCCTACCTACAAAAGACTATATAGACCATTGCAGATATCGCCCATTGCAGAAACAAATCTACATTTACATAACCATGGAACAAATGGAAACATTCAGTCTCCTCTGGCGTCTTCCAGAAAATTTTGAGACGCTAAAATGACACAGTAGAATATAATGTCAGACGAATGATCCTTCATACTGACGTAGCATGCAGTAGCCACGTTTCGTCTTGAGAAACCTTTTGATGCCACCTGGATGCATGGCAGAATAAAAGTCCGATTTGACCTTGATTTCGTTCTAGTGCAATATTTCTCAGCGTAAAAGGTTGCGACCTAAATCAGCATCACGAGCACGTTCTGGAGGTTTGTTTAGGGTTGACAGGATTTGCTTTTCGAGGTTGGCAAAACTTATCAAAATTAGGAAACGGGTTTGTGAGGCTCAGAAATAAATTTGTATTAGGGTCATAGTTAAGAAACGCTGAGAATCATTGGTCTAGTGAGCGGTCTTTATATCTAACTTACTGTGAAATATACATGTCAGAATTACGTGTGGAATCGAACCATTATTAAAGCTATCCTCAAAAATAATGATTGTATCTAACGGCATTAATTGTTAGTTGCCATTTTCAAATCAAAGTTTTCAAAAAAAAATTAATTCATGCTGGAAATTTCTGTTTATACAGTAGGCACACTATTTAGTGCCTTACCAGAATTCAGAAAGATTGAATGTGGGTTAACATTCTCAAAATATTCAATTATTTGTATGCACGTCCATCGATTACATACAAAACAAAAACGATGCAAAACTAGTAAGATGGATACAGGACTTTATAAATATATGAACCTGACTATGATACATATTGTGAAGGATCAAATCGCTGATGTTTGATATGGTTGACAATCAGCGACGTAGGAAATGTTATCTGTCACTCTATCTTAGACGAAAGAGGATTGTCTAAATAATACCGTTTCACCATTTTCATTGCTTTGAAATTGGACCATAGATATGGGAGTCGTAAAGCAGAATTTGGTGGCCACATTCTAGCGTATGTACCTAGCAGCTAAAAAGAACCTGAACAAAAGTTTCGATATAAGGCATCTAAAGGAAAACCAAATTATATACTCAGTCAAAACTTCGCTCCAACCCGAAACAAGTTAGAAATGTTTACAAATCTCTGATTCATTCATGGTGTAATTTGCATCTATGTATTCATAAGTGTAGTTCGGAATCGAGGCACATCACTGAAAATATTGTATTTTTGAACTTCACATCTTTGAATCTCTACTAATATTCCAAATACATATTCTGTGTCTTCATATCAATCGGCAAAGCAAACGAATAGCCGAATATTGTACGTCAGTTTTCAGGCAGACTTTCAGCACAGGATTGCAAGCTACAATCATGCAGTCGAGGTGATCACATTCAGAACCTCACTCAGTCTGGTCAATGCTAACGGACAGTATTTTCGAATGGCAATTGTTCAGTATGACAAACAGAGTGTTTCATGAATGTTTTCAAAATTGGAAGTGTCTGAATGCATTGATATCGATCTTAAACATTTACAAAATACCACATGGTAACGAATAGTGACAATATCCCTTTTAAAGTTGAAAGAATGCCACAGTATATAGACTAAGGACAGTAACATTTTAAAGGCATACTATTGCCGAATGATGAAGACTAATAACAATAGTATTTTTAAAGTTGAAACAAATATGCCACACTGTAAAGGTCAGTAGCAGTGGTATTTTGAAGTGTACAAAATGTCGCAGTGTAACGACCAATGACAATAGCTCTTTAAAGCTCAGACGCATGCGGCAGTGTAACAGTGACAGTTGCCATTTCAAGTTTAAATGTGTCGCAGTGTAAAAACTAATGACAATAACTCTTTAAAGTTCAGAAGCATGTGGCAGTGTAACAATTTGTGACAATTGCCATTTAAAGTTTAAATAATGTCGCAGTCTAGCGACTAGTGACGAGAGCCAATAGTATATAACATAATTCTCTGTAAGATGTTTATTCATACTATTACATAGAAGTTCGACAATACTGTCACGTCAGTTTCGCATATAATCTAGATATAAATGAGAAATATGCACCAAATAAATATTTATTTAAATACGGACTTAAGAGAAGAATTTGGTCTTCAAATTGGTTCACTGCAATAACTGCGAAGGGTTTAATGACGCATATATAGTATTAGTCTTTGCCACCAAAATCCAACATTTCGACCTTCTACTGTTATATCGCCATCCTTATATGTCATTGTAAAATAAAGCAAGACAGCATTACACAAAGACGCTACTTACCGCGCATTCATCGAAGAAAGAATATCAGATGCAATACCATCGGTGAAAGTCTTCCCGTTACACTGGTTATAAAGTGAATGCTTTGCAATTAATAGAGACACGCATAGTTCAATTATACCCATACAAACAGTAGATCTATTATGAGGCAATTATTCCAATATATATGCTAGTCACAGGGTCAGACGTTGGATTCAAGTGCTCTGGGCATCTGGCCCTTTCTACAGTCTTTAGACAACTCTTGCAATGTCTACAAAATAATAATGCACAAGCGTGCTCGCAATTCATAGTAGGACCGTCCCATTCGGTAGCAAAATGCAAAATATGTTTGATGAATTACACGCAGTATGTTTGCAATATGTTTGTCTTCAGGAAGTGGACAAACGAACCATAATAGTCATTGTTCGCTTCATTGCGTCTGGAATAGGAACTAAAATGCGGCATCAACTGAAACTAAACCATAAAGAACCCATTGCAGTTTTAGGTTTGGGAACCTTCGAGCATTGTTACGCGTGTCACAACAACTCGGTAACTGAATCCCAAAGTAGGGCAAACTGGTATTATTTTTAAGTGCCAGCATATTTTATGTGAAAAATCCCTCTGTTGTCAATTATTACTAATTGCTGTACTGTAATTTGCGTTGGTCGGTGACTTTTGGAAGGTCATCATTACTTTCATGCACGCATTCATCGCTACGTTTTAACAAGTATATGGCAATCACGTTTAATCCATATGAGTACACCGGGTGCTTTTTACCTCTACATTGCACGAGATTATACAATTTAGGTATTAATTAACGGGGGACATATGCTAGGCTTACATTAACCTGTCCGTTTTGGTTTAATATAAGTGAAAAATGGTGTTAAGTATAATGTAAAAAAATGACCAGATTGTAATAAATCTGGTTATGGAGTGGAAACACTTTTTATTAATTATTTAGTCGCATGGATGTTCATCGTAATGGGCAATTAGACTTCAACAGTATTGTTGATGTTAGCTTAAATTAGCCAACCTATTTATGACATGCATCCCTCGACTGATAGTATATAGAACAGGAGACGTATCCATACAACTAGCAATGTAATTTAACGAGATGAGCAAAATATTACGTTTGAAACGTTTCTGATTTGGAATCGTACTAGTAAACCCGTACAACCTGCAGGACTTCCTTGAGACAGGTGCATACCATGGATTAATTATTGTCGTGTGAAATAGTTCCGGCATATAATTATGGATCGGACCACAAGTTCATCTTTCATCGAAAGTAAATATAATATATAAAAACTAAAATTAAAACCTTCATTTGATTGTCATAAATATCATATATATATATATATATATATATATATATATATATATATATATATATATATATATATATATATATATATATATATATATATATATATTTGTTAGAGATTTAGTTCAGACTTGAATAACAGGTGTTTCTCATTATCTTATTTTGCCTTTTGCTGTTAAACAGTGGGATCACCGGTCTGCAACTGACAAGACAGCCTCGCAGAAAGAGGACCTATGCTTTCATTTTCAGAATGAAATTAAATACAGAATTTCAAAATAAAAGTAAATATTGTATTGACAACTATAGTACATAAATTGAGGTCCATGAAATGTATAAAGAAAAGTGTCAAATTCGTATAAAAAGCAATGTATGCATCTCAAGATTGTATTGGTTTTCTGGTTTTGAAATAATTAGCTGTCCGTTAGAGTAAATACTTAAAACTCCCGATTTTTCTATGGGTTTGCGTGGATTAGATACTGTTAGTTTTGCTTCTATAAAACTGCGATAACATGCTGTGAATGTAAATAAATTATCCTTACCAATAACTATACAGATTTATATATTGTTAAATTTAGAATAGACAAAAGTCACATAATCGTGCTGCAAAATTTATATATATCGTACCTGTTAAAGAGTGTTTTTGCACTGCGTTTTATAACTGAAATAGAATATCACTTCAATCATGTTTGTATTTTGTACCGTTACCTCAGAAACCCATATTTATCCATGCGCTTTTCCTTTAATTTATCATTACGCAAAGTTGAATCTCGAGTCTTCTCACCTCGAAAATACGAAAATATCATTATTAGACTATCTGAGTACTGTATATATTTTCGAATAAAACTACCGGATAGAATAAATCATGATCACTTCTGTCATTGATTGATTCGTGATATTGCTTCTTATTTTATGTATACATAGCAATCACTCTCTCTCTCTCTCTCTCTCTCTCTCTCTCTCTCTCTCTCTCTCTCTCTCTCTCTCTATATATATATATATATATATATATATATATATATATATATATATATATATATATATATATATATATATATATATATATATATATACAATTTTGAGAAGTGTAAATTTTGAATGATATGAACCAACAGCTAAAAGCTGGAAATGTGAAACCATTTTCGTTTAGAATGGATATACGTACATTAGCTGAAGGTCAACGCAGTCTAGCAAAATCATAACTTACATAGGTTCATAACGTATTTTGTCATGTATTAATAGCTGTCCTGTTGGAAGGGTCATGGTATGGATATGTATGTGGAAACTTACCCTGTCACTAACTGACCGTAAAGCAATAGTGGACAGGTGTATACATATCCACTAAAGGTTTAAGAACACATGTTCTCCGTATAAAATAATGACAAGTAAAGTTATGTTATTAATTTGGCTTCAGCATAGTACAATTACTGAGATCAAGTCGGTGTCAAGTAGTAAAATGCTTGAGGGACCGACTTGCGGTCGGTCATGTAATAATAATAATAATAATAATAATAATAATAATAATAATAATAATGACTTTGTATAGCGCCCTATCTTTAGAATCTCAAAGCGCTTGACATCTATAATGATATGAAAACATAAAAAACATCATTAGGTTTTTCTAAGTTTGTCCATGCAGTCGAGAAAGGTGAGTTTTAAGAGAACTCTTAAAAGGGACCATTGTGTCTTTGGGTCTAATTTCAATGGGCAATTCATTCCACATCTCTGGGCCCTATTACGCAAAATAACATTGTCCATGTTACTTCGCCGGGCCCTATTACGCAAAATAAGTATCTTGCTGGTGTATACACATGGGTGAGGCCGGATAGGTATGTTGGACTGGAGTCTGTCAATCTGTGCTCTGATTGAGGTACTCTAAATATGATCCGAGCAGTGGTGTTTTGAACTTTTTGAAGTTTCTGGAGTAGATATTGTGACGAACCAGAGAGAATTGAGTTACAATAGTCCAGTTTTGAAAGAACTAAGAAACACACAATTGTTTTAGTGGCATCAACTAAAAGATATTTACGAATGGAACTGATGAGTCTCAGCGCAAAATATGAAGCCATGAGTGTGTTTATGGCATGGTTGGTGCATTTGAGAGGGTGCTGTCGAGAGTAACACCTAGGTTTCGTACTGACTGTGAATTTAATGTTGGTGTTGCTGATAGATTTTTTTTTAGGCAAAGGATGTGAATGATATGGTATTTGGGTTGTAATCAGAATGGCGTCCGTTTTATCATCATCAATCTTCATCCTGTTACAAGACATTTATGATTTTACATCGGAAATGCACCTCTCTACATCTTAGATAGTAACATCGACGTCAGGTGGATGGCTACATTTGTATATCCGTGTGTCATCAGCGTACACTTAGTGAAACACGGGATGATCTGTTTTCTCTGAGAGCTGCTGAGAGTATAGAATAAAGAGAACATGTCCAATAACTGGGCTGGAGTTTATTCCATTTACCGAAACAATTTGTGTCTTGTTGACTAAGTAGGACTTGAACCACAGTAAGGCTGTATCATGAATGCCAATTACATGCTGGAGACGGTAACGTAAAATATCATGGTATATTGTGTCAAACATTGCTGACAAGTCCATGATGGTGAGGAGTGTAAACATTCCGTTATCCAAAGCTTAGAGAAGACCATTAACTACTTTCATACGAATAGTTTCAGTACTGTGACAAGAGCGATATGCAGACTGTACATTGTTAACGATACTGTTTGAATTCAGATGAGATACAATATGGGATAAATCAACTGTTTCAAAGAATTTTGACATGATTGAGAGATCTGAAACTGGGCAGTAGTTCTTTAAATCGTTATGATCGTTCCTATTTAGCAGAGGCTTTACAACGGCAGTTTTGAAATATGATGGGAAGTTTCCGGATGAGAGAGAGGTATTAATATCATTAGTTAGTGAAGGCAGTATTGGGTCCAAGCACTCAAGCAGAAGTGGTGTCAGAATCAGGTCAAGTTTACATTACTTTGGTGCACTCTTCATCAATATTCTCTGTACTAAATCCTTAGAGTCAGTTGAAATTGTGTTATGAGGTTTATCTCTAATGATCTGTACGTTGTCACGGAAGAAAGTTGCAAACAGGTCCAGAAGGCGACTGGAGAGAAGGCAGTTGGAATTGGCGTACATTCAGAGGCGTAGCTGGGAGGGGGGCAAGGGGGTACATATGTCCCCGGGCGCCGTACTAGTTGAGGGGGGGGGGCGCCAAAATGGGCTTTGAAATAAGTTGTAACGGGTAATGGTGATTTTATTGATGAAAATAATGGGTTTCAGAGTTGAGGTGGGGGGGGGATGAATATTGTCCCCGGGCGCCAAACACTCTAGCTACGCTTCTGCGTACATTTGTTCCTTTTCATTAGTTTGTTAGTAATCTCGAATAGCTGTTTATAGCTTGAACATTCTCTGATCTTTTTCCTGTAGTGGGATAATTGCGTTGCATGAACAATGTTTGTGACATTCTTCTTAGCGACGTCATAGATTTGCTTATGAATAGTGAGTCTAGTGGAATGCCAAAGCCTCTCAGCTTTATGGCGGTCTCTTTAAGCAGTCCGAAGCTGATCCCTAACCCTGTTATACCACTGAAAACATATATGAATTGTTACGTTGCGCTTGCTTGCTTCGGCATGTTTGTTAGGCAATAAACGCAGGCAGTTATCAAGTTGTTTTGCTGTAGGAGGTAACCCAGTTGTTAGGTTGGCTTGGATGTCATGTAATAGTTGGGTTCTGTTTTTTATACGGATGTTTCTCATAGTAGCAAATAAAGGTTATGTTAGGGACTGATACATCAAGATGGCATATAATGCAGAGTGATATGATGCACGTTCGTGGAATACAGGGTGGATGATAGAATATTATCATCAGGTCTATGAAGAATCCAATCTAACATGTGCCCATGTTTATGGGTAGGTTGGCTAACTGACTATTTGAGGTTGAAGACGTTAAGGGAATATATGAGTGTTGATGTGTATGGGTTTCCAGGACAGTCAAAGTGAAAGTTGGAATCTCCAAGAATAATCAGGTTGTCACCTATCAAATGTCCACACTCCAATCAGAAATTGCTCCACAACATGATGACACCAGTGCTACAGCAGTGTAAATTTAGTGATGAAATACCATCTGGAGAGAATCGTAATTACTGACAATTGCATCATACCCATTGCAGACTGCATTTGCTGCGTTTTAGTTTCTACAATAACTTTGGTTCACAATGCACAGATTGTTTAATTTTGTTGTCATAGAGCGCAGTGCTAATGTTACGAGGCATCGTAATAAAAACGTCACACTACATTTGTGAATCACACTGGATACGTCATACACAGTTTGTATCTTAAGCCCTTGTTTATGATTGGATATGAGTTTGTGATAACAGAAGTAATGCACGATTCACTCAAGATTTTTGTATACTAGCGTAGACGATCTTCTAACATATAGATGGCCCAAGGTAAACACATCCTTATATTCTGAAAGATTATGAGCTGTTAAGATCGAGTGGAATCTCTTCCAAAGTTCATAACTCCATGTTTAACGGTGACATGATATGTCATGTATTTCATATTAAGATATTGAAATATATCGGTGGGTAGAACTAAAGATGCCACAACAGTTGCCGAAGTTGCGATATCACTTTTGGATTTATTGACTTTTTCATTTACAAATTATATCTGCCCTAATAAATATTGTTCTCCCCTGTATTTAGAAATGTACGCCTAGTTCGATTTTGGTTTACTGCTTTCACTTTCCATCAGATTAAATAGATCTAAAATGTGTCAACATGCTTAGCATAGATTTATAAACGTGAATAGGCAACGACAAATAGCAGACTTCAAGAATAGTATTAAAGCAAAACTGGTTTATCACATGAACCATGCTAATTGTTAGTGAATGAACTTACTCGACCGATTGGTATTCGATATTTTATGTCACACGTTCATTCTCGTATACCTGTTACTGTTAGTATACACGCAACGATAGGTTTACGTCAATTGTAAGAAATATTCGTAAATGCAGATAGTAATAGTATTGTTTATATACAATCTTAACTCTCATATCTATGTCTGTAAACGAGGGATAAATCAATACCTAACTAGCATCAGCTGTCAAGCGAGATTACGTAACAATCAAACAGGGTGCAGTGTCTTTGAGCGAAATTATGCAGCTAAATGATGCTATAATTTTAAGCCTGTTGGAACATTCTGTAACGTTCTTATAGTACCCTCCACGCAAAATTCTTAACAATCTGCACAGTATTAATCCGCGCAAGAAATATGTGACCGAAACAAAAATGTCTATCCATGTTGGCACGAAAAGATATAATAATAAAAAGTATTACCTCTATATCCATAATGTAATAATACGATGTTTAAGACGTTTGGAGCTGCGCGACATGAATTGAATTTATACTAGCGGACTACATTTCATCCTACAGATGTCAATGCAATTTAATTGTGCCAATCCCCGTATATTATTACGCGCGTGGGTATTAATGCAACTCTGGAGCAGATTCCTCTACAGCCCAATGTTAAATTCACTTCTACCAAGTCTGAATTATTTAAGTGTACATGTCCTCGGTTATTCTTCCGGTGGATTGCAGTACTGTGCAAATGATCCATTGGTAGCCTTATGGACAAATTTAATTACGTTCATATGCTCTTTCCTCACTGTTAACCTCCAGTTTAATTTATATTTGGGACTCATTCAAATATTTTGATGCTGCTTTAATAAATTACCATCATCTATCATCAAAGCGAAAAGTAAACCAAATAGGTAATTGCATTTTTTATTCTTGATATAAATATTATGAAGTTGAAAATGAATTCGATCAATAAACCGCTCCGGCGGCCTAGTGGTTAGAGCGTCCGCCGCGGAAGCGGCAGGTCGTGGGTTCGATCACCGGCCGAGTAATACCAAAGACTTCCAAAAATGGTACTAACAGCTGCCTCGCTTGACGCTTAGCATTAAGAGGTTAGTGTTAGGAATGGCCGGCCTGGTGTCAGGATAATGTGATTGGGTGGGACATCATGCTACATATCTGCGGCATGATGCCCCAGTGTTATAAAATGCCTCACTGCAGAAATCGTAATAATATGACTGAAATATTCTAAAAGCTGCGTTAAAAATCCTAATAAAACAAACAAAACAAAACAAAATTCGATCAATGTTAATATTAGATTTATGAATTAAAGCAGCAGAGGAGGTGAACAGACCAAGTTTTCAAGCAAAAATAAGGCTTCTACGGAAACCGAAACTAAATCAGACAAATCGAAACTAAATTAGATAAACTGAAACTATTTCACATAAAAGGCTGCTATAGAGTCTCCCTAGGTAGGAAAGTGAACAGACCAACTTTTTAGTCGTCAACGATGCTTCCTTCTAGTTAATATTTACTAGGAAGTCCTAATTTGTCAAATAAACTCTTCTAGTTAATATTTACTAGGAAGTCTTAATTTGTCAAATAAACCCTTCTAATAAATATCAAGAGAAGGGTCCATTTGGTAAAAAAAAAGACGCCATTTAGTTGACGTTCACCTCCTCGGCTGCTAATGCGCTAACTAAATATTTGATCAAGTCCTTAAGATTTCACAAACAAACTAATTTGTAAAACCTCACCTCGTAAATCAATCAGATTATTAGATTGGTCAGTGAGTTTGAAATTAATTCTCGTTAACAAATTATTATGACATCGCATATAGACTAGATTAGTTGGGTCTTCAATAATTAGAAATCCTGGAGGAGCCGTTGGTGCAAATGAATATAAAATATATCCTTGCTGAGCTTGATTTGATTGTTCGAGATTTATTTGATAATTTCCTTCGATAACGTCACATACTAAATTGAGCGCAATCACTGTTGAAATATTCACATTGTTCGGAGCAATATGTCTACCGCCGCCTTCTGGATCATTATTAAATTTCAGAATATTTGCTGGGGGATTCTTCGATTTTTTCCAATTATCGTGGATTCTTTTGAACCCAATATCAATAGCATCGTCAAGTTGTTTCTTTAGTTTATCCGGATTATATCCAGGGATTTTAAAATCTTTAATCTCCGTTTTATTAATATTGTATAGATCCGCAAACTTATCATGTAATATCTCTTCATTTAATACTTCTTGAATAATTTTCGAGTGAAATATTTTCATATCGTCGATGATTTTATTACCCGTTTCTACGACGTTGATAAATTCATCCTTGGTGAGAGAGCCGGATTTAATAGATATTAGCAGTCGTGAAAAATCATTATTCATTACTGTGAAATTTCCGTTGATGAGAGGGAGGTAGATTGAATGAAAAACTTTTTTATTTATGAACTTATCGGGGGTATAATCTTGATAATTTTTGGCTTCATTGACGGGTTTTATTTTGTTGGTGATATAATCGGATTTCTTAGGTTCGGGTGGAAAATCCTTCGAATTTTCTCGCGAGTTATCCGGTGGTAATTCAGGCCATCCTAACACTGATCTTATAGAACTCTGATAAATATCTACAACGTATCCTTCTGTATTTATCTCGATAGCGGATGATAATGTTGGTTCGTGAACTGTTATAGCGATTTTTGATTCTTTTCCAGTGAGAGATTTTATTCTGCGTTGAAATTCAGCATTGATCTGTTCGATTTGATATGACCCAGTTGGTATAGAAACAACCTGCCAATCTGGTGTTCCGTCTTCACGATTCTTGTTTGCAAATACCAAGGAATTATTCGGTTGTTGACCACCAAATGCTACCGATCTAATATTAGGCCAGCTATGATACACTCGTAGTTTTGCTAGTGCGATCTCGCTCACGGGAACAGGAATTGGAAAATTAACACTAAATTCGGGATGTGTTGAGGTTATTGATATCGTGCTTGTTTTCACTGGTGTTGTATTTGTTACTATTTGTTGAAGTAGTTCTTGCGACGACATTATTATTATTATTCTGCTCTAATTTCAGCATTGTTGATTTATACAATTGAGCCATAGTTGAAAATTCGCTATCTGATATTGTTGTGTCATCCAACGACGATGATATCAACGAGGATAATTGCGAGTAACCGGCAGATGCAATATGATATTTAATTAAATAATCATGTAGTTTACTCTGGCTACACGATGATAGTTTTTTTGTGATCCCAGTTAATATACCAGCAATTGTAGCCACTGCGGAAATAGCGATTGGAACTACGACCGGAGCAATCATTGTAACCGAAGATAGTATTATTCCAGCAGCAGTGATTACTCCTGACACCGAGTACACGGTGATATCAACTGTGGTTATTCTTCGTTTGTATTTTTTGATTTTTATTTGATATTCTTCACAGAGAGAACTGAGTTTAGTTTGAAACTCTTTGACTTGATCATAGCGATACTGATTCGATGATGGAGTCATTTTATTTTAAAGGTGCTAGCATTTTCAATTACAAATTACTTTGTAATTTTGAATCGTGAAAGAATTTTTAAATCAATTTAATTGTTTACTTAAATCCACTACGAATTCTACGTACCACGTTACTGAAACCTTGGCTAGATTTCCATCTGTAGTCGTTATCGTGAATTGTTCAGTTGTATCCTTGTCGATGATCGTTGATATCGTATTATTGACTCCAGATGAACTACTTGATGATATTTCAAACTGAGTCGGTGATACTATTATTAATCGATAAATACCCTTGACTGCTGCGGTTACGGTTAAAATATTGTTTGTGGGAGTCCACATAAATGATCCGTATTGAATCGTGTATACTACGTTGATGATAGATTTATTATGAGGAATTTTTACTTTTTCAACAACGCTTATCATTCTCATTGCATCATCCCTTATTGCGTTGTTGAATGTTTTAAGTTCATGGATGGATTTTTTAATATCGGGAAGTGTTATTTCAATTTTATCAAATGGGCTCCCAATAAACTTGTCCATGAGGTTTTTACGAAACGTCATAAATAGTTTCGTGTGTTTTTCATATTCGGATTGAAGAGTTGCTAGTTCCAATATAGAATCTTTTATTGTGGTGAGTTTTGGTGTGGTCACTGGTGGATTTCCAAAAAATTCTAGTATGGGCTTATCAATTTTGTCAACTATATTTCTTTGTAATGCAGTAAACTGGTCAAATACAACTATATGATCGTCATATTTATCATTAAGCGATTTTAATGAATTCACCGTGTTATCGTATGTTGTTAATTTATCCGTAATTGTTGAAACAAGTACACCTGGTTTGAGTTTACCCTCATCAGAAAATAACGCGATAGTATCCTCTACTGCGTCTCGTTGTTTAACCAAAATATCATTAAGAGAGATATTACTACTTTTCAATTTACCCTGACGATCTTGAAATACAACTATTTCACCAGGATCAACATTTGCTAGGTTTAATATTTCGGATATTTCATCTTCGATTAATTTTTTAATATCCTTGTTATCAACGGTTTCAACTCCACTATCAGGTTTCTTCAGCGATGATAAAGGTCGTCCCCAAATATCAATCATTATTATAGAAATCTTTTTATCATTTAAATCCTATGGATTTTCTACCGCTAGTATACTCATTTACTACTATATGAGGTGGTTTCGAAAATCTTTTGGATATAGCATCAAGTACGTTTAATACTTCATTACCACATATTGGTGGATCAAGCATTGTTTGTGTTGGTAACGTAGAATACCAAGTCTTCATTGGAAAATCTTTTATATAACGCATAAATTCTTTCGGCGGCGCTAATCCATATGAGTCAAAATAAATAATCCCACGTGGATCAATTGCGTAACAAACCCAGTGAGTTCCAGGTCCGGAGCTGTTATCTAAATTAATAATACCGGTTTCAACATCATTTGGTTGTGCCGGTAACTGATCTCTCATAAAAACCCCTCTGAAATTTTTTATTTTTAATTTTTTAGCGGTATCAATTAAATCAAAATTGGACATAGGAACTATATCGTTCCTGGAATTCGAAGACCCTTTCCGCTGTACCATGAACTCGGGGTTCCTGGTAGTCTTAGACCCTTTCCTTTTTTTTTATACCCCTTTCCAGTTGCCTTTTTCAACGCCATTCCTGCCGCGGTACCAATGGCTCCTAACGCTGCTGCCTTCGCTACCGCTGGGGCTGCTGCGGCAATCAACCCTGGAATCAACCCTAACAACGGGAATATACCACCAGTCTTTTCCATGTTTTTAATCGCGCTTGTAGAAAGAGTAACTTGAACTCCCTTTTTTTCTTTCAGTGCTTTATTAAAATGATTAGTTTGAGTTTTCGTCAGCGATAGTTTATTTCCTCCGCCATTCATTTGATTAGGTTTCAGCGTTATTGTGGTCCCACATTGCTTAGCTGATTTAGATTGTAATTTTTTTAGCTGACCAGGTGTCAACGTAACATTGATATTACTATACGACATTATACAAAACAGATTGATTCTAAATCGCAAGTGATTCAATGAAAATTCTACAAATTTTTAAAGATTTTCCACTGGTGCATCAATAAGTCTCATTCGTCCACCAACACCTTCGAGTAGCATTGATTTATCACTGAGAATGACAGCAATTGCTCTATATTCAGGGATAGCACCACGAAGTACACGAGCTCGGAAATGTATATCAACGACGGATTGTCTCATTAAGTCAAGATGTTCCAACGAAAAGTAATAAATTGGATAAAGAGTACTAAAATCCAACTGTGATATTTGTAGACCAGTATCGACATTTTGATCACGTCCCATATACGACAGCAACCGATGATAAACTCGTGCAATATGGTTTTGACCGTAATTAAGTTGTATATCCTCGGATGGTTCTTGTTGTCCGTTTATTCTCAGCGAGACTTCATTAACACCTAATCGATCAAATATCATATGGGAGGAGAGTTGATTTCCAATTCTCGTCGTATCCTGTAACGCAATAAATATATGACGTGGAGCTGAAATACCCTGTTTTGATGCCAGGTTCCACGTAAATATGCCGTTAACAGTTGATTGTACAACATCTGTACTCATTGTTAGCCAACTTAATAATCTCTTCCCCCCTTGATCCATAAATGATAGTAAACGTGGTTCTGTTGACAACGATGGAGTCAGCACTGGCATCCAGAGTGATAGTTTTGTTAAAATGACTTTACCGGCATCAGCATTTGGGTTTGCAGGATCTGCTGGAATCCTCCAAATTGCATCATTGTCAGTACCTTTTCGCACAACCGCTATAGTATGTTTCGCTCCATAGATAACTTTTCGGATATTTCTACAGAATCCAAATATATGATGTAGTGGAATTGCGCATGAAAATGATCTGCGTCCCCCTTCCAACATTGACATACGTGTTGCAGCTCCTAGATTGAAATTAGGATCAGCGTTTATAATCATATCCTCGATACCAGCAGGAGCACCAGCACGATCATTTGGTCTTCCTACAACAAATGGATTTTTCCCAGTGGTATTTTTAATATCCTTTGCAAACATCATAGAGGGACCGGCCGATCTTGTATAATCGTCGGAATATCTCGCTAGCCCTATTATTGTTGTTGCTACATCAACATCACGTTCTATCGACTCAATTTCCTTTCCATCAATGAGATATCTTGCACTTTCAAATAACGCCATGATACCATTATTGACAAAACCGACTTGAGTACCAGCTGGATATGGCGCTGGTATCGCAGGAGTATCAGCAGCTCTTACGAGTTCACCTTCGACTTCAATAAAGGCTTCAGCGGGTAAAAAGTATTTACTAGTATCATGAACTTGAAGTTCAATTCGTGACCGAAGATCAGGTTGCACTGCGTGATAAGCAAAAAATTGATAATCACGTACAGATTCATCTTTAAGTACTGGGGCTTCCATGTCAAATGCAACATCAGGGTTCTGTTTGAACATTTTTTATTATATATCCGATGGTCTAAATCAAAAATTCTGAAAGAATTCTGAAGGAATTTTGAATTGAAAACCCAAGGAATTCATTTAGAGAAAATCGATTTTCATGAAATTATGTCGACGGATTAGCCAAAAAACAATACAAAATCAATAAAAAAAACATCGAAAATTCGATGAAACAACATATTTTTAGCCTCACAGGATAAAAAATCTGATCAAAATCGATTTTCTCTAAATGAATTCCTGGGGTTTTCATCCTCGATTTTCATGAAATTTTGTCGATGAATTGCATAAAAACACTAGAAAAATGAGTAAAAACACTAGAAAAATGAGTAAAAAAAGTAAAAAATCTAACAAAATTAGCAAAAAATAAATATTTTATAATATAAAAAAATTATTTAGTTGGGTGTAATTTAATAATGATGATGAAAATATCTGATAATGAAGATAACGTAAGTAGAATCACAAGTGATTCTGATACAAGTGATTCTGACACAAATATTTATAATGCTAGTGTTTCTACAATAACCATAACAACTGAGCATCCTATTCAAATAAATAGAATCACAAGTGATTCTGACACAAATATTAGAAACACTAGTGTTTCTACAATAACTATCATAATTGGAAATCCTGTTCAAATAAATATTTCTAACGTTTCCGGCGAATCTTCTTAAAACCACTTCCCGAAAGCCCACTTCCGGCTATCATATTTGCTGTTATATTATCCTGGGCGTTAGTCATTAACGACTGTAGTTTTTTATCCACGGCGTTATTTATTATTTTACTAACCTGTGTAGGCATTACTGCAGTAGATGGCAGTGAAGTCATTCCAGAAACACTAGTGTTTCTAATGCTAGCATTTCCAGGTTTTGAAAAATTTCGTCGAAAATCACTTCGTGATTTCACTAGCGCTGTTAGTTTATCCCGAGCGGCTGAAAATGCCTTACTAGCAAGATCACCAACAGTGTTAATACCCTTATCTCGGATAACATCAATTGCTTTCATTGCTGCCTGTTTTGCAAATGGAGCCACTTTTGGAGCCATTCTTGAAAATAATCCCATTATAGTATTACCGAGACCATCTCCATAGTATACTCGGTATTTTGGTAATCGTGAGTTTACCACGTAGACACTAGTTGGTTTATCATGGTTGTAGTGTATGATCATTCTCTATATAGAAGTATTATACTTCTAACACTAGTGTTTCCAAATGCTAAAGCATTTCCAATTATCTAATCGTGGTGACATTAGTCACTGTGATAACCATGAGAATTTTCGGCTAACTCTTCAATGAAATCTCTATATGTTGCAATATCCATGATACCACCTTGAAATAATCTCCTACATATATCAGCAGCTTCATTGATTATTTCTGGTGAGTTATTTCCGGCTCGTTTTCCTCCTACAAGTATTTCTAATCGGGATATATCACCGAGAATATTACCAGGACATGTTACACTAGAGTTTCCAACACTAGAGTGAAAATCCATAGGTGAATATCCCTTTCCGGTTTTTTTCCTAGTTTTTTCTTCTCTTTTTCTTTGTTGTTCTTGTTGATTTTCTTCTTCTTCTTGTTGTTGTTGTATGTCATAATCTTCAATTCCTCTCATAAACATTTTATACTCTAGTTTTTCCTTTTTTAAACGATCAATATTTTGATTCACTTTAAACAACCAATCAACCCAGTCAGGTCGTGATATTTTACTCTTTTTATAATCGTCCTTCAAAAAACTCTCTCTTGAATAATAACTTTGGACAGCAAAATTACCAAAGACGATATAATCGTTGGGTTTTATTAATTGAAATTGTTTTATTTGTATTATACCCTCCGGAGTGAATTTGTCTATAAAGGGAACACCACGAGAAGTGGAAACTGCGCCTTCTTCTTCTTCTTCTTCTTCTTCTTCTTGTTCTTGCTGTCGTTGTAGTTCTTCTCGTTCTTCTCGTTCTTGCTGTCGTTGTAGTTCCATCTCCCCTGCGATTTCACCTGGAAGTATTTGTACAGCTTGTTTCGTTTGTTTAGTTCGTTTTGCTATTTTCTCCAACACAGGGAGAAGAGGCTTCTCTGTTCTAGGACCTTCTTTAGGGACATCTCCGTATATCGCCCGTTCAGTTGCTGTTTTCACATCTGTAGTTGCCTTGACAACCGGTTTGAAGAGTTGTTCTGTATCCTCTGTGAAGTCGGTGGCCATTGATTGCCGTTGTTGAAGTTTTTCACGGATTCTATCACGAAGGGGTAATATTTTCTTAAGAGCTTCAAGTCTTTCTTTAGTGTTCCGTGTAGTTAATGATTGTCCTATCATTATTAGAAGAGTATTACTATTGTCAAATTGCTTTGCAATTTTTAATTAAAAAATCCAAAGCATTTTAGAAATGCAAATCACTAACTAAAAAATGTAAATCATTTTAATACTTCCCCCTTACACACATAATTTTACTTCCTCATACCGTACTGGTTATACAAACAAAGGAGGCTCTCTACGCGTGGGGCTCATCACCTTCAGAGTTTTCCATTAACATTTTTAATTGTCTCACTTTACAATTAATAAGTCTCTTTTGTTCATATTCTAATCCTAATTGCTTACGTACACGTTCAACGATGCTACATAATGGTACGAATATATTAACATCTTCAGTATTGACTAAACTTTCACGTATAAACTTTTGGATATTCTTAATTAAAAAATATTTCTTAGATAGGACATATTTTCCTGTCTGTTCTGCAAATTGTATATCCTCGAAATCAGTCATAATTTGATCACAATCCAAACCTGAACATAATTTTACATTTTCATCCTTCAACTTGTTGATTTCAATAATAATCAATTTGAGATTTTCAATATTCATATATATATAAAAATATATTTGTTTAAATGCAAAGTATTTCAAATACAAAGTATGAAAATTCTTTAGAATTAAAAATACAAAGTATTTCAAATACAAAGTATTTTAAAATGAATTCTGGATACACTAAGGTGTTGATCATCTTAGTATACCCAGAAGCTTAATGCGATTATAGGTGATTATGATTATATATAATGAATGAAGACGGCACAATTCACCGTTTGAACCCCCTTGGTGTTTTATACATCAAGCAGCGCTCAACGGTTACAACCGACAAACATATAACAATAGATTATAGGTGAACAATGAATGAATTGATTTCAATGACAATGCGACGGTACAACAATAGATTATAGGTGAACAATGAATGAATTGATTTCAATGACAATGCGACGGTACAACAATAGATTATAGGTGAACAATGAATGAATTGATTTCAATGACAATGGATGACGCGGGCTATTCTACATTCAAGTGTAAACAAAACCACAAAATCGAAACTTTGGTTTTGAATGTCAATAATAACGTTCATACCACGTGTGACGGTGTGGTTTTGTTTACACTTGAATTTCGGCTAAATGCCCAATTATAATAAGAACGAATTTGTATATATACACTCATTACGACGAGGTGATATAAAATAGGTGTAGTGATTGTAATTATTTGTTTGTTTATTAGCGATCACTGACAATGTTGAAAACACGCATAATACTTGAAACAGACATTAAAAAAAATGTTTAAATACGACGTGTTTATAAAACAGTTCTGTTAATACTTGAAAAAAGACAAAATTGATTGTGTTTTGTTTAGATTTATTTAATTATAACAGCCAATGAAAAATCGAAGATTTTCCAACACTAGCGTTTCCGTGTTTAAGATCCGTAACTCTGTCATTGGTGGAAATCCTACGGATTTCACACGTGTTATACCTAACGGAGTTATCTCCCGTAAAATCCGTAGGATTTCTATTTACGTATTATACATAAATAAACCGAATTTTGTTTTTAAAACGTTTTGAAAAAGCGGTCTTGGTTTTATTCTCAGCAACGCATTGAATAGAATACGGATAAATATCGAAATACTTACCAGCTGCGTTTATTGATTGAAATACTCCCTCCGTGTTATCTTCAGTATTAAACGATCTTACAGGTCTTTTCCCAATTGATTTATAAGTACCAGTATTTCCAGATGCAGTATTCTCACTTTGTGTAACAGCTCGTAAATTATTCAAAGAATTATTAGTCCTAATACCATCAATATGATCAATAACAAGACCATCCTTGATTGATCCGTTATACACTTCGAAGACGAAACGGTGATTATAATACTTCTTCCCTCCAGTAGTAAACGTCAAATACCCCATACCATTATCCCACCCAATAGATTTCCTATTTTTACAATGTCTAACAACACCATCACGAGAAGCTTCGTAGTTTTCAATAACAGAATGTCTTTGAAATTCTTGGTTCATTATATATAATATATCTATTTGTCTAATTCGTTAATTGGCTGAATTATAACATTGGCAAATCTGCCTAAGTAATCTTGAGCAGTTTTTATGATTTTGCTATTGACGTCGTCAGGATTTTTGATTCTTCGCTTGTCATAATAACGTTTTAACTCTCTATAACGCTTACCCCCGCAATTAATGCATAACTGCGACTTGCCTCTTACACCTACCCCACAATGCAAGCATGGTAAAGGCCCCTCCGAACCGTTTCTCACACTCTGCATATGATACCCACAGAATTCATTTCTACATGATTTGTTACACGGAGTCTTTGATCCAATCATAAGCCATTTGCAATGATTCATTATATAAAATTTTCTTATTTAAATACTTGTTTTAATTATAATATGAAGGAGTTCAAGAGATTATCGAAAATTAAGCCTTGGAAAAATGTTAGATTTAATCTCGATAGAATCTCTGATATACCTAAAAGTCTAGTAGATGATAAACCACTATTGAGTAAAATCAGCGACTGTTTTAATGAGTTTAAGCGTGATGGAGCATCTCATACGTGGTCGACATTTCGAATTATTGATGAAGATGTCAATATACCCGTAATTGATGCTACTATGAATGATATAAGAGCAGCTGTGATACTTTCACACCTTGGCCAGAAATCTCTACGGAGGTATTTTTTTAGAATAAAATTCATTATCGAAGAGGAAGGTGAATGGATTATCAGAGATAAATTTGACCCAATCCTTAAGGATAAAAAAACTGTTATTGTGAGTAGAGATTCCAAACCAGGAACTCTAACTGGGATTGACAAACCATACTATGAGAAATCTTACCCTGTAACAGCAGTTGTGTATGGGTTATATCCAATAAATAATAATCCTAATATTACAAAACTAGCTCCGATGTTTTCATCATCAGTGGCTTTGCCACTTAATTGTGTAGCAACACGGTTAATAGAACACTTCAAAAATGCATCCCGGGGAAACAAATTAACTGATCTACGAAGAAAAAAAATAACCGAATGGGAACTAACAGTGAATCAACATGGAGCAAGGATTTCCGATATAGCTAAATTAGAAGCATTATTAAAATTTCCAATATCGGTAGCGACAATAACCGGAGAAGTATTATACGAACCGAAATATCAATCGCGAGGAGCTCCAATTGAAATTATTGATCATAACAAACACGCGTGGACACCAGCGGTAAATATATTTCCACGAGAAAGAACTGTTCGATATATCCCTAAAGAATTTTCTAGGGATGGTTTCTATGAAGAGAAATTATTTGATGCTATTCACACATTAACCAAAGACGACCCTGTGTCAATGTGGTTACTCAGGAGTAATGAGGATCCGGAAATAGGATTTGATCAGTTTGTAAAACCAAATGGTGAATTATATCGAACTGAAGAATTAGATACTAGAATGAGAAAAATCGCTAATGAATTTTCACCTGAAAATTCTAAAGAATTTTCTAATGAAAAACTACTTACGGATAGCTTCACAATTCCATCAGTGGTAGCTCACTTCGCACGAGAAAAAAACTCATGGCGTCCAACACGAAGTGATTTTCTGGAGGACGTGAAGTTGAGTTGCGTCGAATTGGGTCATGGAGGATTGTGGAATACGAAATACTCACGTGATGGTATAATTTCAATTGATATATCCGCGTGTTATCCTGGAAGTTTTCTCGGGTATGGAGAATGCTCTGAATATTTTAAACGATTTGGACATCCCACACATGAAATGACTCGTGTTGCAATTAATGGTCCATTGCCTGGAACTGCTAGCAGTTCTAATTTTGATTTAACCGGATTCGCTCGTGTGATATCATTCGAATTAGCTACAGGGTTACATCCGTGTAGTTATCTTTGGCTTGGTAGACATATGTATGAAAAAGCGTGGATGCCAATTGTGCTATTGCGGTATATGATCGATTGTGGTATGCTAATATCGTTAATTGTCAGTGAAGCGATTATTTGTTATAACGCTCAGAAAGATGTTTGGTTACCAAAACCCGATCTAGAAAAAATAATTAACGAACAACGAAAACAATTGGGAGATTGTGAAACACTTATGGATTGGTCTAAGAGGTTATTCGAAGGTAGGAATAGAGAGGCTAAAGAGCTCGGACGAAGAATAATCGGTAAATTCACTCAAGGTGGAAGATTTGACAATGCAAAATATTCTTCGAGATTGATCTTAGACAATGAAGAATACGATTTTATCATAACCGATTTAATAAAAAAAGGAAAATTTGTAACCCGTAGGGATGCTTTTCGATCCAATGGTGAGAAATTAGGTACGGTTGTTACCTACTGTGATGGATATAGTTGTCAGTACACACATTTGAGAAGTTCTATGCTAGCCTATTCTTGTATTAATCTATTCTCGATGATAAACAGATTTCCTAATACCGCGGTTAGAGTAGCTACTGATTCGATGTATATCCATGAGAAATACAAATCAGATGTAGCTAAATTCACAGATCCTAAGGAAGCGTGGGGAAATTGGAGGTTTAAAAAAGAAACACTACATGAGTATTGTAAATCCGCAGACGTTGCTATGGATGATAAATACTTGAAAAGTAAGCATAATATCTCAGAGATTCAATCAGAATTTTCTACTGCACCGCCTGTATCCGATCCGATTTGTAGATACAAGACAGTTTATTTAAACGGCTGTGGTGGATCAGGAAAGACAACTCGTGCAATCGAATTATTTCGTCGGTCAACCATGGTTGTGTTAACACCAACTCACAGACTCGCCAGAGAGATGATAGCGCGTGGAGTAAAAGCTTGTACTTATCATAGCTTCTTTCGATGGAAAGGCGATACATGGACTCCTGATCGAATGGGCGATAAATTTATTCCTGAAATAATAATCTGGGATGAAATATGCACGGTATCATTGACAGTATTACAGATATTTCTTGAATGGTTGTTATTGAAAAATACAAAAGTCGTCATGTGCGGGGATCACGGCCAACCGCAGCCATTTGTTGGTGGATCTCCACATGAATGGTTAAAAGGATTTGTAGATTATTATGAAGAGATTAATACCGACCATAGATCACTTGATGAACAATTACGAGAATTCAAAGCGCTAATTAGATTACAACCGGATAAAATCCAATGTGAAATAGCGCGTGAAATAATTTCAGAAACTCCCATGAATGATTTTTGGGAAATGTGGAAGCCAAATGATTTAATAATCGCGAGTAGAAAAATAGTCAGAGACGCACTTCAGATGAAGTTGTTTGCGCTACATAAAGAAAAATTTGCAACACTTCCAGTACCACTCTGTTATAGACCTAAGGATACACGAAAGCAGAATATCGACGTTGACATTCCTGGACAACAACAAAAGCAGAATTTAGTATTAAATGATATTGTGTTGGTTGATATCAGCGTCGTTAAAGATGCATTAGGTGCTGATAAATCCCCATGGACGTTAGGTTATGCAGCAACAATACACTCTTCACAGGGATTGACTATATCCGATACAACTCTTTGGATAGTAGATAATCATATTGAGTGGTCAAATTTAGTTTATCTCGCAGTATCCAGAGTACGGCGAATAAACCAACTTCGAAGAATTGTGGTTAATGATAATGACAATACAATAAGTAATATACACACCGATGATAATATAATCAGAAAAAAACTCTCTGGTTATAAACAACAGGATAAAAAAAATAAAAGAGAATTTGACATTGATGCTGAATTAATTAAGACACTAAAGCAACAACAGAACAATCACTGCGCGAGTTGTAATTGTATAATGAGTTGGAATTGGTCGGATAAAGATCCTCGCCAATTCACCGTAGATAGAAAAGATAACAATCTCGGTCATGTCAGAAACAATGTGAGGTTGACTTGTCTTGAGTGTAATAGACGCCGGGGTGACAGCACCCTGGGTGCTAATTAAGACCACGCGGTGGCAATTGAGTATCCTCGGGAATCACTTGTAATTGTTTGCGTGTAAATCCTCGCTGAGGAGCAGTTGAATCCAGTTTATAGATTGGAGGTCTACCAGTTGATCGTGTTATGCCGGATATTTTATGCGTAGTGACGCTCCAAATAGGATCAGTAGCTCTTTTTTTACCACCCTCAAGCTCTCCTGGTTCATATAAGTACCTTACAATGACATTACTACCAAGAATTGGTTCTTTGAAATCTTTTTGTGAAATTCCTTGGATTTCCATTTTGATAGACGCCTTCTTAATAGCGTTGACAGGTTTCATATTAATTGTTCTAGTAATCTCATTATTGATTGCGGTAATCACAGCTGGTAATCTCTTGACCCATTCACGGGATCGTTTATCCTGGATGAATTCTTTTGCGTATTGATATCCGAATAACCGCTCAGCAAGGGTTTTATTAAACCGTTCAACAATTGCCTGATCGCGATGTAGCGCAGTGTGTCCTCGTCTGATGGCGACATTATGATGTTTCATCGTAGATGTAACAACACCTTGAAATTCCTTGCCAGGATCAACTTGTAACAGATTTGGCCAGCGCAGAGGACCTCGTCGATAAATTTTTTCAAATGCAGAAGCTACTTCAGTAGATGATTTTGTTTTTAACGGTTCTGCTTCTTTGTATCGACTTGCAATATCAACTAACGTTAACGCGTATTTGTAACCGTTGTCATGCGGCAGAAATAGTATATCAGCTTGATGAACTTCATTAGGTGTTGTAACATCAAAATGCGAATAGTTAATTTGTTTAGGCGCTGGTAGATAAATTTGCCATATTGCTTGTTTAGATAACCAGTTTGCCGCTGTAGTTTTTTTCACCTTTGATGCGCTAGCTAGTTTATTGATTGCTGCGTAACCTCTCCAGTATCCTCTCGGAGAATAATAAATAGATTCCATATTAAAATGCTAGCATTTTCAATTACCAGCACCTAACATCAATTTACCCTTCATAGCAGATTTTACCAACCAAGAAGCCAACTTTTCTTTGAAGGATTTATCAGGAATAGCATTTAACGCATGAATTAATTTTACATCTGCGAGATGTCTGTGTTGAAGATTGCTGCTTTTATAAGCGACATCATGAGCATGACACGCCTTATCAATAGCGTTTATTGGATACTCGCCGGGTCGGGGCTGATTTTGATCATCAAGTCTGATATCTAATCGTGTTCCCGGTCCACAGTAGCTATATCCTGGAAGGTGCTTTTCTCCTGGATACTTTGCCCACGGTGTTCCTGGGAGTTTTGTCAATTTGGCTGCAATATCACCTCCTCGTTTTTTTTTAAAGGTTTCGTGGAAGTAAATCTAAATTTTTTCGTACTACATTGTACGCATTTACCAGAAAGCGCTGATCGATTATTTTTCGTTGTAATCGTCGTCAAGTCATTTGTGCCAGTACGCGTCCTACACTTCACACAATATAGATCCATAATTTATATATAACAGTTATGAATGTAATTGATTATTCAGCTACTCGACGACGGGAACCTATTAGACACCATGCAATGTTACCAAATTCTATTCGCGCGATTATCATCGGACCATCTGGAAGTGGTAAAACACAATTGCTACTTAATTTGATAACGAGATGGATGAAGTGGGATAAATTGTACATGATTGCTCCGAGTGTAGACGATCAACGATGTTATGAAGTATTAAAGGATTTTAATGATGCCGCGCAAGAAATTAACGGCGATGGTGTTATTGAGTTTATAACCGATATCGAAGAGGCACCGAATATTGATGATATTGATGGAAGTATTAACAATTTAGTCGTATATGATGATATTATGTTAGATAATCAAAAGAATCCTGCTAGAATATTTTCCAGAGGCAGACATAAAAACACCGATGTGATATATATCACTCAACGTTACACTCAAATACCAAAAGTGATCAGAGATAACTGCAATATGCTGTGTGTATTTAACGGAGTTGATACTCATACTCTTAGAAATATTTGGCAAACTTGGTGCGGTGGTGATATGGATCATAATCGATTTAGAAATTTCTTTAGCAACGCTCAGACAATCCCACACGGATTTGTGACGATAAATTTATCAGACCCTCGGACAAGATATCGTATCGGACTTGATCAAATATTTAGTTAGCGCATTAGCAGCCGAGGAGGTGAACGTCAACTAAATGGCGTCTTTTTTTTTTACCAAATGGACCCTTCTCTTAATATTTATTAGAAGGGTTTATTTGACAAATTAAGACTTCCTAGTAAATATTAACTAGAAGAGTTTATTTGACAAATTAGGACTTCCTAGTAAATATTAACTAGAAGGAAGCATCATTGACGACTAAAAAGTTGGTCTGTTCACTTTCCTACCTAGGGAGACTCTATAGCAGCCTTTTATGTGAAATAGTTTCAGTTTATCTAATTTAGTTTCGATTTGTCTGATTTAGTTTCGGTTTCCGTAGAAGCCTTATTTTTGCTTGAAAACTTGGTCTGTTCACCTCCTCTGCTGCTATTAAAGGTATGACTTTAGCTGTGGTAAGATTCAATCTAACCCATAGGAGGTCCTCGCTGTCTGGGTGTTACCTTAGGTTTGTATTAAATGTATCAGAAGTTCAAATGGATAATCTTACAGGAAAGATTTTAAATCGGGATATTAATACATCAGATAAATAAGTAGTGACCTGCACATTTTAACTCTGTAGGTGTCCTCTATTACAATGGTTTCATTGTTGATGTAAGTCCTATAAAATACTCTTCGTTGTTTGTTTACAAGCTAGTTTGTCCTCATTTGTGTACATATACTCAGATACGATATTATTTCAGTTTATAAAATAAACAATCATGCTATACTTTTTTTTATATTTGTGCTACAATTGCAAATTAAATTTTGAAGATCGCTGAATTATCAATGATTTGAATATTATTGCGAACAATTTCAACAAGCTGACAGATATAATGGAGAATCATGATACAAGTGATATAAATATTTTCCATTATGTTTTGTTAAGTCTTGTCTGTTCAAGATATAAATGAAAATGGGAAAACGTTTTTTCAGACTTATGACTTTCCTTTGCCGCATAAACTGTCTGGATTGAAGTGCATGGCTAAAATGCAGTTGTACTAAATAATTAAGAGGGAATGGGGGAAGAAACGAAACATGAGGGCATACAGGTATTTCAATAATAGTAGTGCTGATTCTGTTGTGAAAACAAGTATATTTGGATTCATAATTTATATTTTGTAATTTCAATTGAGGATCAAACAAGTATTAAAAAGAATATCTTAAATCGAAACACCTATTTCTATTAAATTAACGAACCTAAATAAAAACGCATTAATATAAACAGATGAAATTAAATATTCAGCTCACTGCATATATTTCAAATGCGACTCATCTACTATGTCATTTGTTTTGTTCTTATTCCAATTGCGACATTCTTGATTTTAGGAAGCTTCATTAGCACCCTTTCTTTAATTCTACTACTGTTACTACTATTATTATTACTACTACTACTACTACTACTACTACTACTACTACTACCATTAAACGCTTTCATAAAATATATTTTTTTCGATTGTGTTATGTTCCTGATTATATTCAAACTTTAATCCTCTGGTGCTAAACTCATCACAGCAAACAAAATGTGAAAAATACTTTTTTATAAACAGTATCGTAATCAGGAAATACAAATCGTCTACTGTCTGGTTACGCAAGATGGCATTATAGCAATTTTGTGTGCCTCAAATATCATTCATTTTTTACTGAATACATTTTCTTGCAAATTTGAACTCAAGTTGATAAAAAAAGAAGCATGAATGAAAGTTTGAATGATCAACATGCTATTGATTACTTTGGTGTGCTTAAATTTAATTTTTCAACCCTATTCATTTCGCGATTGTATTGCGTGTGTGGACTTAATCGATATGTGGTAAATTTGAGATGACTGAATGATAGATTTAAACGTTTGGTCAGTCAGTCTTCATAAAATAGTATTTCAACAATAAAAGACAAATTTTTTCGACTTGCATTAACTCCAGAATTCAAATTTGTTGATAATAATTTCACTACAAGTGTATATTGAGAAAACAGTTTGTTTAGTACCATATCATGAATATTTCTTGTGATAAAAAAATTAATGATGCTCATTAAACGGTCCCTAAAAATGAGTTCCCGGATCTTTCAATCGGAATATTTAACACATGAGCATAACAAGGTTCAAAACATACAAACGCTTTCTTGTTGGAATATTTAATTCAAAGTGGTATAGTTATCTTGTCAGTTATTACTACGACTACACATCAACATTTTTATCAAATCAGCCTAGTTTCTGAAATGCTTCGTGGTTTATAAATGATTTAAGTAAATTGATTTATTAAAATTGAACTGACAAAAATACATGAATATCATTCATGTGAAGGGCTTTAATTTTACAAATACAGATAATACTTTTGAAACTGGCAGATGGCAAGGCAGGACGTGTAATAAAATTGGCAATAACATATTAATTGTCAGAAATGTGACTGCTGGATATACTATTTTGGGGTTTTCAGGTCAGAAGAACGAAAAGAAAAATATCAATTGGTTTTTATGTCATGTACAATGTACGCAATCTAAGTCTATAAGCACACGCCATACTATGCTCTATTGGACATCGAGTCATTTTGTGTTGTATGGAGGAAGACACAGAGTCTACTGGGCTCGCAGTTGGTTCCAGTCAGGAGATCACCGAACATTTCAGACTGAGTTTGTGCATCATGTTTCAATTAAACATAATGAAAGTAAGTTTTTATTATTCTTTCTTGATTTATTGATATTCGAAACTACATTTCGAACTCAATCTCCAAGCTTCATGTTTTGCAAGACTTAACTTATATTGAAACAATGGTGCACCTATAAACAAATCTCATATTTTTATTTACGATGAGAGAAATTGGTTGTATACGAATTTGGAATTTAAATTTGGTAATTTAGAAGCAAGAATACTATGATCGTCTAAAGACATGTCTTCGGAAAGTATTATCAGTTTTGTATATGTCGTGATGGGGCAGGCTTTTGTTTTGTTTCCAGTGATCTTTGGGTTTTAAGCGTACCAACTTTGTACAAATCTGCTTTTCATGTGATTCTTCAAAGATAAGTCTTGTTACGACAATATCAAGTGTACTTTAAAGCCCTGACAAATACTTCATAGAAAGATATCTTGTTCGCCCATAAATAACAGACTTGACAAAACTGAAATATAAGCAAAGTCAATCAAATGTCGTAACGTTTTATTTTTTTGACCAAGCATTTCAAGAGACCGACCACGTTTCCATTTACTCCCAAGGCGGCTTTTAGTCTCAGTCAGTATGTTTGAGATGACCATTATACATGGACTCCCAAACATAGGGTCAAGAGGTGGGGTAATCGAACCTCTAAACATGTTGTAGCCATCATCAGAAAAACGTAATAGCTGACCACTACATGTGTGATCCCCTCGCAAAAATAGATAAGTTTGCGGGCATCCCAGCAAGTATAGGAATGTACATGACTGACTGACATTATTTGTTTAAAGTGATTCGTCCCGAAGGCTCTTGTCACTGTTTTATCCGTCAATGGACGGTTATTTACTTTATCCTGAGGGTGGGAATGGAGCCGCCACCCTGCAGGCGTTTATGTGTTCATGGAACACTATTTACTTGGGCCGTCACATCGGAGTAACTATTGAGCTACTGCTGTGTGATTGTAGGGCCATGCTATATGAGTGGGAATAGTTCCAGCACACACTCATATTAATTCATTCTGTTTCTGTTTGGTCGTTCAGGACGTGTTAAGCACGTGTAGTTGCTGCGGGTGTTTAGTGGGCGAGGCGAAGTGCCTGGCAGGGGCTGCTTCTTTGGACGTATCCTATCCCTATTTATATACTCTGTGCTGTTCCTTGAGTGTACAACGTTTGTGTAACAGTGTTTTGTGATGTTAGGTGCTCAGTGTGTATTTAGATGTTGTTGTTTTCCTAATATTTTTTATATAAAACTTTGTGTTGCTGTGTCTGATGATCTGGACTTTGATCACCTTATATACACTATTTGGGGGTCTAGTTAAGTCATATCTCTTTAGTTGTTTGGTGAACTTTGCAGCTTTGTGCTGCTGTAGGAATGTACATGTGAATATTGTACAGTATATACCATTGCCACAAGATAGACTGAGTCGGGACTGGATTAGTGAAGACACGGAACACAACTGCGTTAATAAGATGTTTATTTTATAAACGCAATTTTAAAAATCAACTCTGACACCAATATTTTACGAAATATAAGAAAAATCTATTTATATAAATGTCCCTAACATGGAACTATGAATTTCAGTAACGTAATGACAAAAAAGAAGTATATGAATGAATTTACAAATATGAATATATATATAAAAGGCTCCTATAACGAGATAGATGCAAATATGAAAAGAATGCGTCGTCAATATGACGAGACTAGAATGAAGATATTACATAATTAATACGTCGTCCATATAACGAGACTGCAAAGAAGATATTAAATAAATAATACGTCGTCCATATGACGAGACATATGCAATTGTGAACCCTAAATTCTGAAGCTCTCGTTCATGGAACGAGATTTGTGTAGAATGAAATTATGCAGGTGTCGTTCATATAACGAGACTGCAAAGAAGATATTAAATAAATAACAAAATTATGCAGGTGTCGTTCATATAACGAGACTGCAAAGAAGTTATTAAATAAATAATAAAATTATGCAGGTGTCGTTGATATAACGAGACTGCAAAGAAGTGTTTAAATAATATGTCGTCCATATGACGAGATATATGCAATGGTGAACCCTAAATTCTGAAGTTCTCGTTCATGGAACGAGATTTGTGTAGAATGAAATTATGCAGGTGTCGTTCATATAACGAGACTGCAAAGAAGATATTAAATAAATAATAAAATTATGCAGGTGTCGTTCATATAACGAGACTGCAAAGAAGTTATTAAATAAATAATAAAATTATGCAGGTGTCGTTCATATAACGAGACTGCAATGAAAAGTGAAATTATGAGTCGTTCAGATAACGAAACTGCGACATGGATGTGAATTACTTGCTTAGATGGTAATAAAAAATATGGAACACGTATACTACAACTATCATGGCGTCCTTATGACGAAGAAGATGTATACCGCTCTAGTCAATGGTGGTGGAGTCGCCACGCATGGTCCACTCCCACGTCTGTTTGAAAGATCCCTCGGGAGCCCTTTACATTCAACACAGACACGATGGTCGCGAAGCCTTGGCCCCTCGATTTGAGGACACCAGTACACTCTTCCGAACCATCGTCACCAAAACACAGCGTATACGTCACAAGAACCTAAACGTTCTGTGACCTTGACATCACCCAATTATATTCAATACCTATATATAACGAAGCATACACAAAGGCAGCTTACACAAAAAAACATCATACACAAGGTACCCAACATGGCACCACACACGCAGGCAGCATAGACAAGCCCCACGGTCACCACAACATGGCACCACACACGGACAGCATAGACGGTCACTCCAACATGGCACCGCACACTGGACCTCACGGTCACCCCACGGACACCACAACATGGCACCGCACCCCACTCAGCTCCGGACCACAGTCACCCACGGTCACCCCACGGACACCACAACATGGAACCGCACCCGGGCACCAACGGCCCCCACTCAGCTCCGGACCACAGTCACCCACGGTCACCCCACGGACACCACAACATGGCACCGCACCAGGGCACTAACGGCCCCCACTCAGCTCTTTTAGCTGATAGATTGCTCCTTTAAGGATGGAAGCTTTTTCCGACAAGACTGGATCGTGATGTGTTTTCTGTCTTATAATTTCGTCCTTATATACCCCTAGCTGTGACAGATATGCGCAGCTAGGTACTTTAAACTGCAGGCAATTTCGCACGTGCAGCATGAGCTGAGTGTTCGCTCATTATGTCGAAATAACTAAAAAGCCCAAAAAATAATAAACTACCCTCGGTAAGGCTGTTCGCAGTAAGGAAATCGAGACTAGATTTTTGACCACATATACATATTGAACATAGTCGTATACAATTCCGTGACAACCATAATGACATACTTCTTATGTGTTAAATCAAACGTCTTATAGTGCTTTCAATTACGTTCCTTAATCATGAATAGTTGTTCATTTTAAATATAGAATTATATGCTTTAAACATCCTTTATATCAACAAACTAATTACGTTCATACTGAAACAGGAAATCCATTCCGATTACGCGCAGAATGTTCATTTCAAATATAAATAAATATATGTATATATATATATATATATATATATATATATATATATATATATATATATATATATATATATATATATATATATATATATATATATATATATCTACATATTTTCTTTTAAAATATAGCTTTCAATTTATTGCGATTCATGGATGACTAAACTAGTTTCAAAAGTCAGATTAGATGCAATATTGAGTTGAACTGTAACAAACATATTTCATGCTACTAAACATTGCTAGGAAGTACGTCAGAGTTTTTTCTAGACTAAGGACGTCTGTTTTACTCACTGGTTCTTTTGTCTGACTTCTAAAACAAATATCAATGAAAATATTTGTTTTTATTTAATGACTAATCAGAGGAAGAATTACACAATAACTTTGGTTTTATTTGCTGCTATGTTTTTTTATTTAAAGTTTCTGTTCAGGCCAATGAAGTAAAGCAACTCGATATTTGGTCTAGTGGTTGGAAAGATCACCAACTGCCATTGACCTCAATCAGAAATTACATTAGTCATTAGCCATTTTGCACATTTTTATTACGTGTTTCTTAGTAGTTAAGGGTAAAAAAGCGGCTGATTGCTTTTGACGCCAATTATGAAATTATTTGCAACCATTTAAACCACATGAGCAGTCGAATGACTCAGTTTTCATTCTGGAAGATACAAATTTAAAATGCTAAAATGTTTAATATCATAGCACGATGCTTAGATAGCAGATTTTCATGCCTTTATTTATCAATGGAATGAAATCGATTCATCGTTCACGTTCTTTCGTACACTATGAATGACGTCAATAAAGCTTGTGTATGGTTACGTGAGATACCAATCACAGAAGAATACGAGATAATGTTTACAACGATAAAAGACTTCACTTATAATTATGATATGTATCCATATTCGTTATAATTCATAATGTTTCTTAGTAAAAATGTTCCCATAGTTTTTTAAAGACAGTTTTGGCACAAATTCATGCATGCTGCTCAGACTAATTTCATTATGTAAATATCTGTTCGATCCTTTGTCATTTAGTTTGTCGTTCTGCTATCTTGGCAAAAGAGTGGAGACACATGAGTCATATTTATTGAAATATATGTATGTAAAGATTTCGCTCCGTCTAAAATCAGTTCATAGAATCTCACGTTTAGAATACAGCTTTGTCGGTATCTGTCGGCAAAGCGAGGTTGTAGGCATGCTTAATAAAACCTGGTAATTATTTTAAACAATCAAGTCTACCATAGTTATATCGATTATTCATTAAATCTATAGCATCAATTATAATTACATAAGCTCATAAACACAATCGTTCTTTATTGAAACATCTTCATCAATTTTGTTAGTGTTAATTTATTGTAAAACCTGGTTGCTATTGAAGGTGCAATTATCGGGGTATAGGGGGCTCTGAATACAGGTAGCACTGGTCTTCGTCTATCTCCCAAATCTCACACGTCAACCTCTAAGAATGAATTATTCCCGGTATACCCAGGTTCACCGGTTCAGCTGGCGGACCACACACTCTTGAGGGGGTGATGTTAACACTGCATCATTAGGCGTATGAATTCCTACAGGGAAGTCATTGGCTACGGCGAAAAGCCTCAACAGATCAACGGCCAAGTGTTCGGAACCTGGGCTCACCTAATGTACTATAGTGCATTACGGCTGTGGACGACACCAACTATGGTTGGAAATAGCAGGAACGGCAGAGCTATTCATTTATGCTTGATTATCTTTCATAGTTTTCCCGCTTTTAATGATAAAGATCTGTAAAACGACGTCGTGTAACACATTGTTTGCTCTTACGTCAACCAATTGATAATTGCGAATCAACAGCTTTGTGCATCTTTACTTTTCAGAGACGGATAGTTTCAATCTCTCTTAACTTCGTTACAGCAATTAAAGCTCCAAGGAATTTACAGAACAAACTTAAATATCGTTCTCTCATTTGAAGACATGTTCCTAAAATGCTTAATATCGCTCTGATCTGCTGTCACTCACTCAAGTGCCTTTGATGCGTAAATAGGTAATTAACTTTAGAAAACAAATTCTGATAGCTGATGAAAGAGTTTCTTGGTTTAGCCGATAGTGGTTGCTGAAGCTATAGTGGGTCTAACAATCATTCCGTGCATGTGCAAACATTTATGTCGGAATGATGTCTGATACTTTAATTGCGCATTAACAATTTGAGAGCCTTGGCAAATATTTCTAAGCATTTGAGCGCATAAAAGTCAGTCTGAATTGATAAATATCGGAATTATTATTTCTTCAAGTGATCCAACCGAGGTCGCCTTTACCAAATTAGTAGAACATGATCCACTGGGGAAATGTCCTTCTGTAAATAGTAATCATCATCGGTGCATAATGGGAATTCTAATGGTTTGATGATTTTATTTGACTGGAAATCAGATGCATTTTATAGAGCGAAATGAGCTTGTCAAAGAGATTCTGTGTACTGTCAAATGAAGAAGTGACTCCTTTCGCCATTACTATTCTTAAATAGTTATGACAGTAACTCAATCATAATTAAAGATAAATGATTTTGATTAGAAAGAATGTATCCACAAACCAATATTGTGCTTTATATTTCTTCTTAGAGTTGTTTTATTACGAAACGTAAAAATCAGACTGGGGGCTACAGTCAAGATGTCAAAATAGTGCTTACTCAGGAAAACAATTACAGTACTTAATGCAGATTAGTCAATTAATGTAATTTGCATTTTGGAACAATATTAACCTCAGCTATGTAATTTTGACTTGACAGAAATTATCTTATAAACAGTAAACCTGTGAAGAAAAGTAATTCCTATCAGAATATCAGATATTAATATTGACAGTCACTGTAGTGAGATAATGTTAGGATCGTAAACTGTATTTTACTCCTCACTTATTAGAAAGAAAATTATGATATGACATCACCACCTCATGCATGGGATTCAACGCTACAAATTGATATCGTAATGTTGATCATGAGCATGCGTTTCAAGCCATTTTATGTTTTTAAAAACATTTTTTTTAAAACAAATAATGCGACCTATATTATGTAAAGAGTATAATCCACGCATTCAACCACTGTGAGAATTGATAACTGCATAAGCTATATACCTAGTCTCTTTATTGTCTCTTCTTACGTGTAAAACAAGAATGTGAGATTCGTTGTGGAGGCGGTGGAAAGGGTGCTAGGTAATGTAACGTGAAAAACACCATTTACATTCTGCTTCCATGCAACACAGCAGACCAAGCTATTTATCGCTGAACGGTTTTCCAAGCAAACAATGTAATCCACGATTTGATGTGGCATTGTGGTGAACGTAACATGCGTTATAATTTAGGATAGCGTGTTATTACGTGTAACAATGGGTAGTAAATTAGTGCAAATACATTTAGATTGAGATTCCTGATTAGCATTGTTATAAATATCAACCATGTCTCATCGTACTTTTTGAGCTTGTAAGTTTGAAAAACCATTATTAAAGAAAATGCCAAGCGGTCCACTTATTTGATTGTATCCAGGAATCCTGGAATCAACCAAACTATGTAGTATCATTTTAAGCTAAGATACTGCAGAACAATTATTGTTGTGAGCGATTAGAAGATAATACAAGAGAATACATGCTGTATGCTAAAACTAAAATTTGAACTCCCTTACAATATTAGACATTCATAGGTTTCAGCATGGACATTTATTTGCAAATTTCCACTGGTAAACACAAACGATATTGATAGTGAAGTCATCAGTTCCATAGACATAAATAAAATAAAATAAAATATCACTAATTATTTGATTGTAAAGTACTGTAGACATTTTCAGAACCTTTTTTTGAAAGCAAAGCTATTTAAAATAAGTCTTTTGGCAAGGAGTTTGGGGTTCTTGCAAAATCGAAATGGTCGATAAAAGAAGAAGGGAAAGAAACACGTAACATTCTCCTGTTTATTAAACAGCTACATTCATCGACGGCCAAGCAAGGCATACGTCTTCAATAATTCCACCATACATTTAAAAGATCCACTGTACATGTGTACAACTTTACCGCAACGGCTGACACCAACGTCACTATTGATATATGCCAATATCGTCCCAGCTGCCATTACTGCCAATGCAGACACCGGACGTACGATGTGAATAGTCACTGTATTACATCTATGGATTTTGTGACTACTCCGGACCTTTACAGTATGTTATCTGTGATATTGTATCACCTTTTGTCTATATGCATACCTAACATCGCAGCAGATACATAACAATCACAGAGAGGGCACAGTATGCGGGAAAAAATGGTCTATATGAAGTTCTAAAATCGAATCTGCTGTTGAATATCAGTAATGATAACAGTGAGTCATTGTCAGTTACACAAATAAGTAGACCTCATGCAACTTACGACTCAAATTGGTCATTGATGCGTCCTTAAGACCACAGATAACCTAAAGCTGTAATCAACATATAAACCGTTAGACCTTTTCACAAACTACAAGCTGGCCCGAGTACAAGTTCAAAATGCCTATCCATATTTCATCGTACACTGTCATGTGTATAGAATATTGATTAGAAATGATTGCTCGACCCTTTAAAATTTTAGTCGCACAATGACATAAGGTTTTATCTGCTTATCGAACTGAATTATAGGGATTTAATATACGCAAAATTCAGCATATGATTCCATTGGGACTTAACAGGGTGAGGTGTTAATGAAGTAGACATTTCTCCATGTCTATTGATGGACATTTAGGCAGTATTTGTGAACGTTATATACGATTTCATCTTCGCTAGCCAAGACTCCAATTGGCTTACCATAGCTATACCTTGGCGGATTGAGCAGCTATTTCTTTGCTTTGTCCCAGTTACATATATCTGATTTCGCTAGTTGTCTCCCTTAGTATGTATTGACAGCTACCCAATAGCGTGTAAAAGCGGTGCATTGTACATAGGCTGATAGAGTTAGCATATTGAAATCATAGCTAGCAAAGATGGTAATACTGTGTATTAATTTGCAAACGTTATCCGGTACAACCAATATTCTTAGACCAAGTAACACTTCAATTGCAATTTGTAAACTTTATACCGGCACAACCAATATTCTTAGACCAAGTAACACTTCAATTTTAATTTGTAAGCGTTATACCGGCACAATCAATATTCTTAGACCAAGTAACACTTCAATTGTAATATGTAAACGTTATATCGGCACAACCAATATTCTTAGACCAATTAACACTTCAATTGTCACTTAGAACACTGGCCCACTAGTATCTGTTCGTAGAGATGTTCCACAGTTTATACACAAAAAATGAATCCAGTATAACAGTGTTGGTGTGGGTGTTTGGTTTGATCATTCATTTCGCTGGCGAAGACCTGAATTTGAAAATGTGATTGACATGCGTTTAATTTCAAATTAAATTTGCCTGACTGGTAGCAGCATTTATATTTTAAGACTGGAATATTTCTGTTGAAAGCTAATAGGAGTCGATTGGGCAGTATTGGTAACTGCATCCTGGAACACGAAGACAACACCAAATCGGTGGGGATGCTAATATATAACTTGTTCATCAATCATTTGAACTGTAACAGACGTACCAACTATGAGATTAACAATAAGAAAACATGTTACTGAAGTCAGTATTCGGTATTTTAGAACGTTATTTATTTATATTTTATGCAGTATATAAGCATTCAATGCCTTCTTCCTAGTTGATTGGTGTATCGGAGACTGTACTTAGTGTTAATTTCGGTAGAAAATGTGACATAATAAATATGGGAAATTTCAACATTGATTGAAGATCGTGTATTGAAATGATAGTACAATCTTTTTTAACTGTTCGATATACACTAGTTATTCCTATCTCCGATCCACATTAAGTCTAAATCATACACTAAAATAGATCATGTCTCCTTCTACTCGCTATAAATTGAATCGAGCTAGAACACCCTAATTAGGCTTCTTCAGTGCTACTCAACATAAATTGTGCTTCTTCAATTTCATGTTGTCATGAGGAAAAACGAAATATCTGGCACCACAATTTCAAGTGATATTTAGCCATTAATGTCCAAACGATAGGCTGATTACGAGGACGTGTTTGTTTCAAATAGCGACACTTAAATTCCACAGAATCTAACAAAGATATCAATGAACCGAAGGAGAGCTTATCCACGCAAAGGTAGCGAGTTTTCTTTTCTTTCATTTTTGCTAGACATCTTATCACTTTTTAAAATAAGATTGAAACTATATGTATTCATCTAACTTATCTAATAATATGACTTGCCCGTACCCTCACCCTTACCACCCTTACCCCCCCATGGCAGTTTTTTTGTTCCTATGCGTCGGTTAATATTTTAATTATTAAGATAGCTTTTAATCTTTTTAACTTTCACTATATGAAAATGTTATTGTTGTTGTCGTGGTTTTGCATGGCAGACTTATATGTTATGTTCTTAAATTGCCGTTTGTGCCTAATCAGATAATTCTCTGCATAAATCGGGTATTTTGCAATCAATGAACAATGGAATTGAACTAGAATTCACAATAAAGAGGACGTCAGTAACGTAAAGTGTGTGGTTGGTTGGGTGGATGTGGGAGATATTTGTGAAGGATATATAAAATATTATATCCCAGAGTAAAAAACGAATCCAGTTTTCAGCATTTGATTAAAAAACAGGTGATATATACTGACAACCCTTTGGGATATTTTGATTCTCTAACTGCACATCTAAAATAAATAAATAAAACCCAGCACTTTCTGATATAATCTATCTAGCAATATAATTTTCTTTGGGGTAACATCATAAAATTAAACATAAACCTCTTCATAATATATAACGCATACCCTTGTTCAAAGGAGACCAAACCGTTAATAATGAAGACACTGATTTGTTACCGCAGATTAATATTGCATAGCAGGATTCCAGCCGTTCCATTGAAATAATTTGTATAATAGATAAAATACGGTGGTATTCGATTGAAATAATTTGTATAATGGATACTATACGCTGGTATCTGCGAGTACATTAATTACAAGAATGAGATTATCAAAAATGCTTTGAAAATTATTTTTTAGCAGTCTTTGCAGAATAAAAAGCATCAAGTTATGACAACCCCTTCCTGGTGCACACAAATGGTAACTGGTACGTTATTCTGGCAAGATATGTTTTACTAATTGTAGAGATTCTCAACACGGAAAGGATGATAAATTTTAAACAAACGTACAGTAAAGCAAGATAGCAACAACAAAACATTTGAAACGACTAAGCAATATATTGAACGCTTTTTTCAGTTCACATATTTACTTTAAAAAGCACAATTAAAAAGAAAATTAAGTATTTGATCGACATCATCGTGGTTCATAAGGTACAATAATGAAATAAATTAGACCTAACCTCAGTGTGCCTTCAATTTTCACAGGTTTCCCTGCGGCAGATTGGAGAGTCCCTGAAACCACAGACTCTGTTTCAGACACAACTCCTTATTTTAACCAGACGTCTTCTAGTCTTGAATAATGGCACCCATCCATAATTGCTCCTGTTAAATGTTGTCAGACATTCTAGGTTTTAGTGGTGGAATGATCAAATTATTGCAGCCATGAAGCATTACGACGATAACTGTTCCAGTAAAAATGTTTTGTCACACAATTCCTGTTTTGTGTGGTTGCGTGACCCTTTCCTACCCTAATTATGCCAGCCGTGATGCATCACAGCCATACATATTCCTGTTAAACTTGTATAAGAATATACTTGTCTTTGGACTGGGGACAATGTGGACAAGACTAAATATTGACTAGGATCGGTAAAGTGTGCCCGATTACAATGTTAAACTCGTTATGCAACGTAGCACCATGTTTCTTTGTAGGTACCTCTCATCCTATTATATGTTGTTCTTTTTCCAGTGAAATTAATACCGGCCGCCATGTATAGCATATCGTTTGCTGAAAAATGGCGTTAAACCCAATAACTAGAACAACATAGTATACCATGTTACATTCAATAACTTTATGTAATAATATGAATAATTCATAAACTTAAAACACGATATAACATATGTAATAAACGGAGCACATTAGTGTGTAACACCAGCCTTATTTTAGGAGGGAAAGGATGACACAGCACGGTGCGTCTCAGAGAAGGAAATGGTTCAAATACCGGAAACAATCGTACGAAAATAACGCGTTGTTGATCAGGATTGATGCCTTTTAACGGGAAAGAAAAAACTTTAAACAAGACTGCTCGTTGTAATTTCTTTTTACTGCGCTAGTCGATATTTATGACTATTTTACTGTGTTCGTCGTTAGATCTACCTTTCGAGAAATATATAATGCACACGACAACTGTTTTTGATTACGTGTCGATCATTTTTCGTTATGCCTCAAAAACATTTAACAATTTCAAAAATAGTTAGCAGCCCTGCTTAAAATAAACTCCTTTTGTTGAAATGTTCAGAAACTTTGGCTTGTCCTCGGTTCATGATGTAAACAAATACAAAATGTATATCTTAATATAGAAAACCTAATATAAAATTACGTCTAACGACAACGTCCGTACTCCTGTTTTAACTTTCACGCCTACCCCTTACTTTCCTTTACTGGTATTATTCTCTCTGTACCTAACATTTTTACAACTCTGTCCAAAATTTTGTTTCTTATTCTGGGACCATTCTGGTATATAATCCCTTTCGATCAGGCAATCAACTCCTTGGTCTACGTTTAACATCATATTAAGTTGAGTACACGCTACATTTGACAACATCCATAATGTTCTTTTCCATTCTAATTACTGTTAATTCTATGAGTTTTACATCTTGCAGTCAATTGTACAATAATGTATGTTTTCATTGATATGTCGATATTATTGTGCTTAGTTTGTCGGTGTCCACATGTAGCAAGATGTGTATACAATCTGAGATATGGCAGAGGGGTTTTATACTTCTGTTTTAATCATATAAAATAGTCGGCCATTATGTAATTATGTTATTGTAACTATATGTTTACAGCACGGATTCGTTATTGATCGTCTGTACATTTAAATATGTTAGAAGATTCAAACCATGTTGATGAAATATTTGACTCTGTACAACTAATTAAGAATCACAAGTACCGTAACAAAGGCAAGGTCAACACAAATCTAGCAAACCATTTCAGTGGTGCGATATTCTCTGTCCAGACCAATTATTGTCCATAGAGTCACATTAAAGATGGAGTGGTAATAAAGATGAACATACCGAAAATATTGGACACTGCAGACATGAACATTTGATAAATTTGGCCTAAACTTTAAATACCTTATTTCAAGGACAAGTGCTTCTGCGCTTCTTCAAATTTAAATCGAAGAAAGTGCGGAGTTAAAAAAACTAGCTCGCACAATGTTGGATCGTATGAACATATACTGACAGCAATCCAGAAGTATCTCAGAAGATCAGCAATGGTATTTCAACACGTTTGCTCCAAAGATCATTTGTCACAATATGGTACAGATTTTCATGTTTAGTTTGTATGCAGAAAACAAATTTCGAATAATTTGTCAATACACATACTCATTTTGATACTATATCAACGGTAAACAAGATCAATCATTTGCCTTTCGTTCTATTAAGAAGTGTTCGCTGACAAGATCTACCACAAATAAACAAATCAACATTTGCAAAATTTAATTAGTTACGAATAGTTCCCGTTTGTGCAAAAATAGAGAATAAGCGAAAACATATTTTTCACTCATTTGATTATTAGCACCAAGTTAAGATTATTTTGTAACGTTTTCGACGGTGTTTTTGTCGCGTAATTTGTGGTTCAAACAACAAACCTGTTTTGCGTACTGAGCTCCAATCACATATGAATCACACCACAATTAATACTTCCAGTTCAGTACCCACGAATGTAGTTCCAGTCTATTTTTAGAACATTTTTTCCTCTCTCATTTTGGTGGTGGTAGAAGAGTTATATTGATGCATATTTGGTATGGATTTAAAGGTAATTGCTTATTCTTGAGAATATGAGCAGAGAGAGTGGTTTTCAGTGTGTAATTTGGCGACAGTGCACATGGAGTAATAAGGCCTTGGTGATGATCCGGAAGTGAAATATGTGTTATGTTTACATGCTGCTCTGTTTACAGTGCAGCAGCTCAAAAAAATGCCGATCAACCCTTGACAAGAATTTCACCGTGAAGTCATCTTTGGAGGTATTTTAGATTAATATATGATTTGTATTGATTGTCACACTGTGGAAAGGTCAGTACTGAGAAATATATGTAGAGAACATATAGTAAAATTAATTGTGGTCTATGTCCATATAGAAGTGAAGAAACATTCAGAGTGATTAATGTAGACATAATCCGAAATCACCTTGTCTGGTACACGGGATTTTACTAGCTAACTGGTCTCCGATCGCATAGATTTGAACAGACAGCCTTAGTGTGATTTATATAGATGGAACTTGACATCCCTTTACCTTGGATACAGGGTATATTCCATGGTTACACGTTAGTTCGATGAATTCCTAAATGTCATATTTGAGTTCTAATGATTTCGACAAATAGTTTGTTTGATATGATATATATTTAATTCTTGGTGAACGTTGACGTATCTCATTCTTATTGATTATGTAACAAATAAATAAAACAGTGCACCGAACAAAATTACCAAATTATATCCCGCTTACTACATTGATCACTGCTATGAGAACATTTGCACAAAATTACTAACCTGAAAACTTTTTTTATGAAACTGAAGGCAATGGAAATGTTTCTTTTGGTCATTTTGAATTTTTTCCCAAAAGCATGTTAGCACTTCGTATTGGAGTCTTTCTTGATTTAAGATTCGTATATTTAGATTGATGTTTGAAGAGCTAAATTACTTGATTTTGATTCCAGGATAATAGCGTCTTCTAGGACAGAATTACTGTACGAAGAAGCTAAATCAATGTAAATTATTCTTCAATAAACATAGTATTCGATTCAAATTCAGAATCGTTTCGAAAGCTTTTTATTCGCACTTGATGACATTCAAAATGAGTGTCATACAAAAAACTGGTTCCTAGCGGCTGCCTAATAAAATCCATGATAAAATTTTTTTGGGTTGAAAACTCCACCTGTTGGACTGGTTGTACATTCAGTGAATACAAATGAAAGTTGTATGACTTATTTCCCCTTCCTAGATATTCACTTATGGTTTTGACATTCATGCAAAATGCCGCAAAGCGACAATGGACAAGGGCAATACTATGTAAATCTATTTTAATATTAAGACAATGTTGTATGTGTCTACTAATACTTTGAATCTAGTCAGCATCATGCATTCATTCAATTCCTGTCTTCTGTAAATATATATGAGAATTTTGCTGATAAATTTTGATGACTCAATATAAACTGAATTCTCGAGCGAATATGACGAAACACAATTTTTGCGATGGGCTTTTAACTACAGTTTAACGAATATTTTAGACGAAAGCATTTCGTTTAAAGAGGTTTAGAATTCTCGAGTTATAGGATTTTGGACCTAAAGAACAATACTAAAGAACGATTCGTAAAAGTGCCGTTCGTATGTGACTTTCTAAAAGATAATGCACATAAAATTATGAATGAAACTTGTCACTCATTTTCGTTGAAGGTTTATTACCGTGATGAGAATAATATATCTAATCTGATTGAAGGTTCAGATTGGAAAAAGAAAATACAGAAAACTGTATATTAAACGTTTGGCAATGGTTGTAACAGTTAGTAAACATACTCTGAGCCAAAATTGTTGCATTCATTCGCTTCTGTTATTGCACTGTGCCTTGACAAATTGCTGCTATGCATCTCTTCTGTAATTGAATTGTACCTATGTGAGTCTACATCACCTCAATATTGTATTGATTATATGTGTAACAATGCGTTGTATGTAAGAGCTCCATGAAAACAGTGAGCTATGACTGTAGAAAAATTAATGCAATTAATTTAAGACGTTAACAATGCCAAGCATTTAGAAAGTATCTGGGGTATTTTGGGGACTATGCATTCTGTAGGGTGTGGAAAAGTATACAATGATAGAAACTGGATCCATGGTATTTAGGAATCGGTTGAAGTAAAATACGACCAACGTTATGCAGACACTAGCTATATCCTGATCATCGGGGATAGCAAATAGGACGGTAAGTAAGCATCCAGACAGTAATATAACCTTGATTTCCAATGTGGTATTTGATAAAAAGAATCAAACACATAATGATGAGAAAAGAAACAGAAAATATAGATGTTACAATGAAACCTGAATTTTAATGGAGTTCATCTTATGGAGATATGTTATTGGTTGAGGATCTTTAAATCGATCCAGTCCACGAAAATCAAACCTTGCCATATCTGACAGACACATTCTGATATATATTTCACTGACAAAATTTATTGTTAATAGTAGTCGAATAGTCGAACATTATTTGTGGCATGTACTTTTGAAAAGATTGACTTTAATTGCGCATAAATGGACATAGAAATCTAAATATATGTGCAGAATTTCTACTAAAGTGTTGATTGATGGGGTTAAGGATGGAACAAAAATAAGACATATCGTTGTGGACGTATTGAAGTTACTATCATTCTTAATCGCAGCTGTTATAAGGATTGCTAAAACATTGCAAGTAGTAATATGTTACATAACTCATGCATAATTAAAGAGTTGGTGTTAAAATATGTTGTTTCAATAGCTTAAAAAGACCATAATTTAAAATGTTGTTCACAATTATGAGTTAATGGCTGAATGTATCATAAAGAATATCTGAAACATTTTGTGGGAGAAGAAGAACTAGAACTAAACCAAAACAACACCAAACATACGCTTACCGTTCACGTCCAAAACGTTCATAAATTGAATCCGATCCTAGCGTATAAAATTCCTTCTGTAATGTACAAGCACATATATATATTGGTAATTATTTTTATCTTTGAGAAACTCTATGGAACATTTGACTTAATCAGAATCTTGATGAATGATGCGATGCAAATTTGTAGAAAATCTCTACTTCCTCTCTAGTTTCAAGAGTTATCTAGTGCCACAGAATGATCAACTGAGAACTGCATTATGTTTTTGAGGGAGACTTTCAATAACTTGCCGAGTCGTGTAACAGCAGAGCCTATTTCGTTCGATATTTTCGACCGCCACTACATTTCCAGATATGTTAGTAACACTTTGGGAGGTGAGTGGACAATAGGGAATTACAGATTCATGATTTGTTGACGGGAAATTAATCACAGTCCGTGAAGGGTGGTACTTTGTTCGGCATTCCTTTTTCAACAGATTGGGATCATATAAAACCTTTTTCTTAATAGTCTGTCATGTGGCATGAGCGATATGACACGCATTATTAGCGTCTCCAAGCATATTATGATCGCCCGATGTCACGCAGAAAAACAATTTTATTTCTTTAAATTCCAGTGTTTCGTTTGAGAACAGCAGTTTTCAAATAAATAAGGAATTCAAAGATTTAAAACCTCCTGTCGAATTGAAATCATAATCCTGAAATAAAAGAGAACATGGTTTGACACATTTAAAAAAAAGATTCAATAAATATTGTGCGCGACTTCATGCAATAAACTATTAATTTTTTCTAATATGCAGAGCTTTTGTGCAAGTCATTATTCTAACAAGCACAATGGTAGCAATTGATTTGCTGATTGGTGGAAGTAAGATTATCACGTGATAGGAAAATGCACATATGTGGTGTAGAGTACAAATAGGTCAAAATTCGCAACCGTGTTATCAGCAACGTTTCGTATTTAATTCGGGAGACAATGAAACATTATGTTGTTAGCTACACTCTCGCGAGGACTGTAGTTAATATTGTAATTACTGTAGCGTAGGAACACCACTTATTAAGGAAGGATGTTCTGATAAAGATGTAGCTACAGTTTCGCAGTGTACATTTTATATGCTACACATACCGCGTACGCTTTCTGCTCAGTGGAGTGAAAGTAATATCAAGGGATTTGGACTGCCCGAATGGGTGGGACCGAAACCTCCAGGATCAGAATTGTTTACATTATTGTATTGAATGATTTCATGTTAACAAACGGAAACGTGTCTATTGTGAATGGAGGTTGCTGGGAACATAATGCAATGATTTCAAGTGAAGTAGAAAATCATACACGAATTTATGTTTACTTAATTTTAGATTGGATAAAATGTTACAATTTTTAAATATAATTATTGCAGAACTATTTATAAATCGACCTTCTTGTAACTAATATATGTTAGCTACATTCGTGGAAAACAGTTGGTTCTATTATAACATTTAGATGCAGTATTTATCGTTTGACATAAGTCTCTTTGTTAAAGAAGACGCATATGGAGCCGACATACACCTTGTCTTGGAATTCAGTGATTTTCCTAAAATCTTTGATTTGCGTTTAACTATCTGGCATTTTTTCTTCTAATTAATTTGTCGATATATACACTCGTTTATAAGAACCGCTTTCCCGTACAAATATCAGCAAAAACATCATGCTAAAATCATTGTCAATTTCACGCCATCACAGAGCTCATAGCGTGACTCTATCTTTATGTGACGAATAATGTTTTATCCTAGACGCAATAATGCATTGATAACGCCATTTTAAAAATGCACAATGAATATGAATATTATACCAACAAAAATGCATAACTGGACATATTTCACAACTGGAATATTGATCATTCTAAAAATAGCCGATTCCGCATGATTTACAGAGTAGTACCTACCAGTTACCCAATTTGACCAATAACGTATAGTTTCGCCTTTCGAGATGTGCAGCGATTGTACTATCATGATATTATTGAAGCTGCGAAGAATACAGTACACAGTTATCTCATATTTAGTTGCAAGTCAAGGTGAAATCATCTGTAAATTGAACTAACGTAAAATTAAATTAGTATTCATAATTATATTTGCATTTTGCCATGTTTTTATGTCATTACCCAATTTGTTTACTATTTTTGGACCTTTTTTCTTAAGTTGTATACCATTATACATTTTAGCATGGTTTGTGGGCATTAATTTACGGCACATATTATGGGAATAGAATGATGCATTCTAGGTGCAAGTCTGAATGAACACGTTATAAGAGGTGGTGGAATCCTTCAATGAGCTTAGCTTCCCTGAAATATTCTCACTTCTTTCAGATATCAAACCCAGTACTTTGACAAAACTATTTGATATTATGTCTTCTATGAATTTGGCACCATATCAAATCCGAGACTGTTTTTACTCACGAATACACACAACGTGTGCTAATTAAACGAAATGATTCGGGTCTTTCTGAAGAAGATGTTAACTTGTTGTAGCAGTAATATTCAACACAGTTTGTATTTAGATTCTGCGGGCAGACCTGCAATCACCTTTTATTCAAACGAAAATGTTTTAATGAAGTTTGCTATATAGTCGGAGTCACCTTGAAAATAGTGATATTTAAAATTTCGTCCAAAATTGATGACAGCCATTTCGAGGCAGTGTTTTCGTAGGATTTGTTTGTTGCAATCAGATAGTTGTGTCAGCCTTATGCTGTTGTACAATTATATTGATACATTTTAAGCAGTAAGGTTGCGTTCATGCCTTTAAACGCCATTTGTTTTGGAGATAACCTTCCTCTATTTTTAAAACTCTCACGCGAATGATGACATTGTTTTCTGTAAACAAGCTGATGATTGTCCTCGTTTTATTTTAGCATTTCTAACGTCAATAATGAGAAAAAAAAATACAATTCAACTGGAGACGCCAAAATTAATCAAGCGCAAAACTAATCGATAATGCAACAATTATTAAGAAGACGACCGCATTATATCATTTAGACTATTTCTAATTGGCGCTGAAATCAGGCAGAGTAGCAAACATTGGTGGGAGATTATTGCTTTTTGAAATTGTTAGATGAAGGATTAGCTTATACGAAAAACTATTCTAGTAGCAATGAGTCTATGAATAGTACAGTAGCCGGTTAGTGTCACATTTAAAACTTTAGTTTATGTTCCTATTGCGAATTATTATCTCGTACGAATGGCTTAGCATCATGTAAGTTAGCGATAGTTTAATTAATTATATTAATACTGGATAGATAACAGAAACATGTATTAGCAGCAAAATGTAATACTAATTGAATACTATTTGAATAATTGGTAATTGAAAATTCATTTTGAAGACTACATGAACGATAGAGATATTTTGTGAATAGGGAATGATTCGTACAGAAACCAGATCTGATAAACGTTAAACATCTGTCGCATCTCGTATATATTATATATTACGTTCTCTCAGCATATGTATATAAACAATATACATGTACATATAAATATATATGTATGTAAACAATTAGAAAAACAAAACAACCCCAATCAAATTATAGTAGAAAAGATTACAAGTGTAGACATTATTATTTCATCATCCTAACACATTAAATTACAAACTTTTAACGAGTACTGATGAATATAATCACATGTTTAAGGTTAAGTACAAATTGGCAATCATTTCTGAAAAAGAAAATGAAACAAAACCGAACAAGTTAAGTATAATCCCAAAGATTCAACGTCTGTACGAAGCTAGACTGAATAATGTTTATAACTGGATCTTTATTATCTAGGACGGTATATGATATGTTTTAGAAACATCTCCAATTTCCTTCCAACCACTCTAAGTCATCTTGCTTTTAATAACTGTCTGATGCACCGATATTGTTTCGTTGTTTTCTAATCTAAGGTCAAGTTAAGGATGCAGTATTGAAAAAAAAACTCTGAAACACATAAAGTCTGTTTTCTTTTGAATGAAATTAGTATATATATATATATATATATATATATATATATATATATATATATATATATATATATATATATAATTACTGTTTGATTATGTGTGTCTAATACTTTTGGACAACAATGAGACTAAACTTTTTAAAAAGTGCTTGATATATTCTATAATTGTAATTGTCTTGAGGATTTATCCTTGAGTAAGTTAATCGTATATGTGATCTCTTGACAACAACAGGCATTCACTATGGTTACTGTTTCAGAAATATTGGGTCGTAATGTAACGGATACATTTTAGCCTAACTGCCATATCAGATGAGTCACGGATACGGCAAGATCCTAAACTATTTAAATCTCTGAAATGGTCATGAAGTTTCACACCAGATTAAATCTTATGTTCCTTGCACCATTGAAATATCACATGCATTGATTTTAGTCGCTCTTTTATAAGTATTGGATTGTAACTAAATGATACATCTGGTTCTTTCGTGTTGAGCATATCTACCATGGAATGGATTTACATGTAAAGTAACAGCCTATTATTTTCTTTATAAATCCCAGAATCCCAGATAAATGGTGCAGTTAGTAAAGAGTTGCTTGTAAATTCATCAACAGTTCTTTTCTACTTTTGATCGATAATTCTTGCTGCTATTAAATTTCGATATTTATTGCACAAGTTGTAAGCCTTAGTGATGTCATGCACTAAGGCATCATGTTATAGACCTACGGCTCCATGTCCAAGCCCAGTCCAGAAACCATACTGACCTGTCCTAATGCTAGCTTCTTAACGCTGATAGCCACACTTGGCATCTGCCAGTACCAGTCTTGGTTGGTGTTTGAACCAGCGACTTCCAGTATTAAAGGCGAACGCTCTAACCGCTTTGGCCACATGAGCGGTACATTGCTATTTCATTTTCTGATTTTGATATTAAATTCAAATTAAAATATGTTTTTAAATCTTGTTGTATTGAGGTATATGTATTGTGACTCTTTCTGGACAGAGTATAATACACGTTTAATTGGAAAGACGTTCTGAATAAAAGTAAGATCAGACCCAGTTATATATCACCTTTTTAAATTTAAGCAAATTAAATGTTTGAGCCATCAATAAGAATGCGAAACATACTAAGTACAATGAGCGGCAAACCAAATGTAATCCATGTGTCCGGGAATTAAGAAAGAAGTTAGGAAATTTACCGACCTTTTCATTATATAATATGACATTATTATAGTCGTTTATTTCGTCTTGTTCCAATTGGTCATCTTGTTTTAAGGTGTAGTCAATGATTATGACACCTATGTGTGGTCAAAATATAAGCGTTAACGAATGTAGATGTGATATAATGTTTTGTTGCATTCTATGAGCAGACGATATACAGTTTTTGAGCTGCTGTTTTGATTAATACATTATGCAAAATGATGTATTTTGTTTACTAATATTCCAGTGGTATAGACCTAAACACCTTAAGAATAATGTGTGCAACATCATATCGTGTCAGAAATTAGCTACTTTGCGAGAATGGATTGCAGACTTGGACGATAATGATGGTTATTGTGTGACTGTGCTGTTCTCAGCCGGTTTGAAGAGTTCGATTTTGTGTCGTTCAACAGTTCCATTACATAAGGGTCAACACTCCACAACATTAAGATCGTATGTGTTTCGAATTACAACATCTCGTGATATGAAACATAGGTACATAATTTATGTACCTAATAGACGATCTTGTTACTATGATAACTGAATAGGTGAGAATAACACTGGGTCGGTTCAACAGTTCAGCTTTGCTCATGAGATCAAACTGTTTACTCTGCACATGAGTTTGATCGCTATATACTTTTTAAAATTCAATTTCGAATTGAGATTATGTCATATATCGGAAAGAAATGCAGACTTTTGAAAGGACAATGGTATTTGCAGCGGGGTCAATACAAATTCTATAACGACAAAATTTAGTCTGAGGAGGAAAAAACCGTCATAATTTTAATTCGGACATAAAAGAATGTTGTATATCCATAAAACATTACAGTTAAGGGCAATTGTGTTTGGTTTCAATTCAAAACTATGACGCAAATGTGTTAACCGAAAATGCATTTTACTTTTGTTTCTGAAGTCATCTCAGATAATTAATTGTGTTTATTTTGAAGGTAATATTTTGGGATCGATTCTGTTGTATATTGTTTGATAACATTATTATCCATCTTCGTAAAAGAAGTCGGTTATATTGATTTTTTATATCGTCCCCCAAGCACCTGTCATTAATATACATCCACGTGATTCTGTCATTATACATTCATTTCTATATTAGAAACTTACTTATCAGTTATATCCAATTATTCAGTTTAATGTATTGATAATCGAATACTAATCATCGGCATTTTATTGTTTACCAATCTGCTTAACTCATCTAAAAGTACTGAACCCACATGGGGTATTCAGAAATCTTTCGCTTTTAAGCACATTCATATTTCGTTTTACCGATGATTTACTTTTTTGATGGACGATGGTCTTCTATCAAACATTTTGTATGGTTTCCTCTTGGGAGTTATATCGTGATTTACTTTCCGGATCTGTATCATGCACGAGACAAATGCTATGTTGCTTGATTTCATCCGGAAAGCAACTATCACAGTCCTAATTAGATCCCTAGCTTCATTAACAATGAATTTATTATGCTATCGCGTGAACGAATGCATACTAATAATTCATCATGATGTGCATGACATAATAAATTATTCTTTTCCAAAAGAATTATTAATTATCTTTACAGTTAAAAGGTCATGTACTTTTATTTTGACATGCTTTTGAAATTCTCAGTTACAAATACATCTTTTCCTAATGCCACCTCCCAACAGAATAAGCCTATCAAGCCAGCTTGTTATTAAGTACGTATAAACATAAAAACGACAACCGGAATGCAAAACTGCAGTACGTACTTTATCAGTACGATACTGGCTGCTAAAAACAAGTTATATATTTTGCAAAAAACATCGAGAAATAGTATTGTCCCACTGTGAACACGTCATGCTGATGCACAATGCAGAACATGTTTACATATTATTGTCTACTTAATTGATTCTGAGAAATATATGCAGCCAACCTGTAAATACATTCATTACATACAAGCAACGTGTTTTGTATGTGTATATTTTGTTACTGACACGGTGCTTGTGTGTGTGTGTGTATCTGTGTGTGTGTGTGTGTGTATCTGTGTGTGTGTGTGTGTGTATCTGTGTGTGTGTCTGTATCTGTGTGTGTGTCTGTATCTGTGTTTGTGTAAGGTAAGAGAGAGAAAGAGAGAGAGAGAGAGTGTGTGAGAGAGAGAGAGAGAGAGAGAGAGAGAGAGAGAGAGAGAGAGAGAGAGAGAGAGAGAGAGAGTATTGATTCGTTAGTGTACTTTAAATTTGTCTCTAAGTATTGCTTACTTATATTAATTTTCAACAAAGCACTTCGGGAATAGAGACTGTGTCATATCCAAAACAATAGATGCATGTTGTCCATATATAATATTTAAAACGTTGGAAAAGATTTGGTTTTACTTTTGAAAGTCTATATTTATCCATATATACATCTACCTCGGTACCTCTGTTTCCATCTATCGATATATCTGCTAGAAGATCAAGAGCAACACAAAGCAACTTAGAAAAGAGTGGTATGGTGTAGTTTTCTATGTCTTTCTACCTATACAGGCTGACTACATACATTTTTGAGAAGAAAACATCTTACGTCTATTTGAATTCAAGGGAAACAATCCGCATTTCTAGCAATTATATAAAAAAAACTCTGTAGAACAAACATTCAAACGTGTAGGTTTTCAAGACTTGTACGGAATGTTCTCATTATTGATCCCTCTTCTTGCAATATTTTTGATTATTATAAACATGCTGAAAAAAAGCAATTAATAAATATAAACTATTTCATATTAGCATCGAACATTTGTTAAAAGCGTCACTCTGGAATAAACGAAACATATGTGTTTAAAACACTTCCAGAACCTGTATAGTCATCTAAAAAATACTGCTTTGTTTGTTGCTCTGAACAATACAGGACTATACAGGCATGTTAAACTATAATGTATTAGCTGGTATCGTTCAGCATTAATAGGCATCATCCATGTTTGATAATACTAGTAATTTATTGGATACAATAGTATTACGATGTGTTTTCAAACCGACATAATTAACATGACAAGTGCTGTTCTGTGGTGATGTTTTAGACATACCATCACACACTACTACTGTTTCGATATATCCTTATCTGATATACAGGTAATGAATATCTTTACTACTGGAAAAATCCGATGATCCTTGTTCACTAGTATCGTCAAATCTTTTCGGAATTTTGATTTGAAATTTTTTCGTTTGTTATTGATCGATTCTACTTATACTACATAGTCGGAAATTGCTGGTTTAATCAATTCTTCCATAAAGGAACGTTTTTGAGCGACAAATATCGTCACAGTGCTGTTGCATCCAGTGCCGGCGCCTCTATTGTACAGAGGATATAACATTGTGCTGATATGGAAGATATATATTTGCATGTTTCATTAAATAATCAAATTATTGTCGTACTTATTGAAAGCCAATACTACCTATCTTATGTTCTAGGACGATAATGCGTATTTGATGTGACTAACAGTTATAGCGTATTTATATGAACTCGAATTGATACGTGGTGTAGACGAACTCTGCTTGTCGGCTGGTATAACATATAGAATAGCACTGGAAATTATATGACCATCTCCAGAATGTTCACTTAAAAGTAAATATATTGTGGTGGAAATATAATATTATAAATGCAGTCCTATTCAGGAACGTCATAATTATAGTCCCTGTACCTGTGGAAGAAATATTCGACAATTTAGATACTGCCTTAACATTCAACGGAACACAATCTGTATCTGACATTTTTGAAGAACTAGCTTTTGCATTCCATAGAAGGTTGGAACGGTTCAACAGTTCAACAAAACGCTTGCTGTCATCCTTTCGGTATCTTTAAAAGGGACTTCAGGACGACTAAGGCCATCATTTGCCATTTGTAACAATAGCTTATCGTGCATCTATCAATTAATCTACAAATTTCACCGGAAACTTCTAGGTGTTATGTAGGAAATGGCAGTTTCTTCAATATTCAATTTCGACGAAGTAGTAGAGAGTGTGAACCCTACAAATTTACAAGCGTCGATTTAGCAAACTAAGGCTTTCTCGAAAATGCTTAATAGAAGCCTCCATTCATCAAAATAAAATTTAAAAAAACGACGCCATTTTTGTTGTCACCGTCCTTTTCATGATGTAGTGAGAACGTGGACTGCGTCTGATTGTGAAATCGTGAAAATTCTTCGAATTTCAACAATTATTTTCGTCTGAGGCTTCCTCGAAGGGCAAAAAAAAAAAAAAGACGCCGACATCTTCGATGTTGTAGTTGGCGTTCACCCTCGTTGCTGCTATGGGTTTTTACGATTTTTACTAACTAAATATTTGATCAAGTCCGACACGATATCTCGTCCGTGGGTCTGATAAATTTATCGTCACAAATCCGCGTGGGGTCGACTGAGCGCGGCTAAAGAAATTTTTAAATTGATTATGATCCATATCACCACCGCACCAAGTTTGCCAAATATTTCTAAGAGTATGTGTATCAACTCCATTAAATATACATAGTATATTGCAGTTATCTCTGATCACTTTTGGTATTTGAGTGTAACGTTGAGTAACATATATCACATCTGTGTTTTTATGTCTGCCTCTGGAAAATATTCTAGCAGGATTTTTTTGATTATCTAACATGATATCATCATATACGACTAAATTGTTAATACTTCCGTCGATGGAGTCAATGCTAGGTGCCTCTTCGATATCGGTTATAAACTCAATAACATCATCGCCGTTAATTTCTAACGCGGCTTCGTTAAAATCCTTTAACACTTCATAACATCGCTGATCGTCTACACTCGGAGCAATCATATACAACTTATCCCACTTCATCCATCTCGTTATCAAATTAAGTAGCAATTGTATTTTACCACTTCCAGATGGTCCGATGATAATCGCGCGAATAGAATTTGGTAACATTGCATGGTGTTTAATAGGTTCCCGTCGTCTCGTAGCGGAATAATCAATTACATTCATGCCGTTATATATAAATTATGGATCTATATTGTGTGAAATGTAAGACGCGTACTGGCACAAATGACTTGACGACGATTACAACGAAAAATAATCGATCAGCGCTTTCTGGTAAATGCGTACAATGTAGTACAAAGAAATTTAGATTTGTTTCCCTTGGTAAACCCAAGGAACCTTTAAAAAAAACGAGGAGGTGATATTGCAGCAAAGTTAGCAAAACTCCCTGGAACACCGTGGGCAAAGTATCCAGGAGAAAAGCACCTTCCAGGATATAGCTACTGTGGACCAGGAACACGATTAGATATCAGACTTGATGATCAAAACCAACCCAGACCGGGTGAATATAAAAATAAACGCTATTGATAAGGCGTGCCATACTCATGATGTTGCTTATAAAAGCAGCAATCTTCAACACCGACATCTCGCGGACGTGAAATTAATTCATGCGTTAAATGCTATTCCTGATAAATCTTTCAAAGAAAAATTGGCTTCGTGGTTGGTAAAATCAGCTATGAAAGGCAAATTGATGTTAGGTGCTGGTAATTAAAAATATGGAATCTATTTACTATTCTCCGATGGGATACTGGAGAGGCAAGGCAGCAATCAATTAACTCGCTAGCGCATCAAAGGTGAAAAAAACTACAGCGGCGGATTGTTTATCCAAACAGGCTATATGGCAAATTTATCTACCGCGTCCTAAACAAATCAATTTCTCGCATTTTGATGTTACCGGACCCAATGAAGTTCATCAAGCTGATTTATTGTTTTTACCACATGATAACGGTTACAAATACGCGCTAACCGTAGTTGACGTTGCGAGTCGATACAAACAAGCAGAACCGCTGAAGACAAAATCATCTACTGAAGTAGCTTCTGCATTTGAAAGGATTTATCGACGAGGTCCACTACGTTGGCCAAATTTATTACAAGTTGATCCTGGCAAGGAATTTCAAGGTGTTGTTTTAACAACGATGAAACATCATAATGTCACCATCAGACGAGGGCATACTGCGCTACATCGCGATCAGGCAATTGTTGAACGATTTAATCGGACACTTGCTGAGCGGTTATTTGGATATCAATACGCGAAGGAATTCATCCAGAATAAACGATCTCGTGAATGGGTCAAGAGATTACCAGGTGTAGTTACCGCGCTCAATAACGAGATTACTCGAACAATTAACATGAAACCTGTCAACGCGATTAAGAAAGCGTCTATACCAAAAATGGAAATCCAAGGAATTTCACAAAAAGATTTCAAAGAACCAATTCTTGGTAGTAATGTCACTGTAAGGTATTTATACGAACCAGGAGAGCTTGAGGGTGGTAAAAAAAAGAGCTACCGATCCTATTTGGAGTGTCACTGTACATAAGATATCCGGTATAACACGATCAACTGGTAGACCAGCAATCTATAAACTAGATTCAACTGCCCCTCAGCGAGGATTTACTCGACAACAACTGCAAGTGATACCAGAGAATACTCAATTACCACCGCGTGGTCTTAACTAGCACCCCGACGTCTGTTACACTCAAGACAAGTCAGCATAACGTTATCGTTGGTATGACCAATGCTGCTAGTCTTTCTGTCTACGGTAAATTGGCGAGGATCTTTATCCGAATACTGCCAACGCATTATACAATTACAACTCGCGCAGTGATTATTCTGTTGTTGCTTCAGCGAAATTATTAATTCAGCATCAATGTTAAATTCTCTATTATTTTTTTTTATCCTGTTGTTTATAACCATAGAGTTTTTTTTCTGATTATATCCTTGATGTTGTCGGCGCTGATAATATCACTTATTGCATTGTCTGTAGGATTTTCAAGGACAACTCTTCGAAGTTGATTTATTCTCCGTGCTCGAGACACTGCAAGATAAACTAAATTCGACCGCTCAATGCGATTATCTACTATCCAAATAATTGTGTCTGTGATAGTTAATCCCTGTGAAGAGTGTATTGTTGCTGCATAACCTAACGTCCATGGTGATTTATCAGCGCTTAATGCATCTTCGACGACGCTGATATCAACCAGCACAATATCATTTAACACTAAATTCTGTTTTTCACGCTGTCCTGGAATATCAACGTCGATATTTTGTCGTCGGGTATCTTTTGGTCTATAACAGAGTCGTACTGGAAATGTTGCAAATTTACACTTATGCAATTCAAATAACTTCATCTGAAGTGCGTCTCTGACTATTTTTCTACTTGCGAATATCAAATCATCTGGCTTCCATGTTTCCCAAAAATCATTCATGGGAGTTTCTGAAATTATTTCACGCGCTATTTCACATTGGATTCTATCCGGTTGTAATCTAACTAATTTCTTAAATTCTCGTAATTGTTCATCAAGTGATCTATGGTCGGAATTAATTTCTTCATAATAGTCTACAAACCCCTTTAGCCACTCATGTGGAGATCCACCAACAAATGGCGGTGGTTGACCGTGATCCCCGCACATGACGACCTTTGTGTTTTTGTTTAACAACCATTCAAGCAAGAAATGTCTGTAATACTCTCAACGATACAGTGCATATTTCATCCCAGATTATGATTTCAGGAATGAATTTATCGCCCATTCGATCAGGAGTCCATGTATCACCTTTCCATCGAAAGAAGCTGTGATAAGTACTGGCTTTTACTCCCCGCGCTATCATCTCTCTGGCGAGTCTGTGAGTTGGTGTTAACACAATCATGGTTGACCGACAAAATAATTCAATTGCACGAGTTGTCTTTCCTGACCCACCACAGCCGTTTAAATAAACTGTCTTGTATCTACATATCGGATCAGATATGGGTGGTGCATTAGAAAATTCTGATTGAATTTCAATACGGTTACATGAGAGGTATTTATCATCCATGGTAACGTCTGCGAATTCACAATACTCATGTAGTGTTTCCTTTTTAAATCGCCAACGCCCCTAATTTTCCTTGGGATCTGTGAATGCCGCTACCTCCGATTTGTATTTATTGTGTATATACATCGAATCAGTAGCTACTCTAACCGCGGTATTAGGAAATCTATTTATCATCGAAAATAGATTAATACAAGCATAGGCTAGCATAGAACTTCTCAAATGTGTGTACTGGGAATTATATCCATCACAGTAGGTAACAACCGTACCCAATTTCTCACCATTGGATAGAAAAGCATCCTTACGGGTTACAAGTTTTCCCTGTTTCGTTAAATCCGCTACAATAAAATCGTATTCAGCGACGTCTATGATCAACCTCGAAGAGTATTTTGCATTGTCAAATCTTCCACCCTGAGTGAATTTACCAATTATTCTTCGTCCGAAATCTTTGGCTTCTTTGTTTTTAATTTCAAATAACTGCCTAGATAGTTTCATGATTTCTTCTTCATTTAAAATCTTCGATTTTCCATCTGAAAATTGTTTTCGTATTTCATCAATTATACGATCTAGATCGGGTTGTGGTAACCAAACATCCTTCTGCGCGCGATAGCATATAATAGCTTCACCGAAATCAACGATTGTAACATCTCACAATCAATCATATACCGCAATAACACAATTGGCATCCAGTGTTTCACAGATAGGTGTCTACTAATCCAAAGATAACTACACGGATGTAACCCTGTAGCGAGTTCAAATGATATCACACGAGCGAATCCAGTTAAATCAAAATCAGGCAATGGACCATTAATCGCAACACGAGTCATTTCATGCGTGGGGTGTCCAAATCGTTTAAAATACTCAGAGCATTCTCCATACCCGAGAAAACTTCCAGGATAACACGCGGATATATCAATTGAAATCATACCATCACGTGAGTATTTTGGATTCCAGAACCCCCCATGACCAAATTTGACGCAACTCAATTTGACATCCTCGAGAAAATCACTTCGTGTTGGACGCCATGAGTTTTTCTCTCTTGCGAAGTGAGCTACCACTGATGGAATTGTAAAGCTAACCGTGAGTAGTTTTTCATTGAATGAAATCTCTTTTGAAAATGGAAATTGCAAAGCAAATTCATTAGCGATTTTTCTCATTCTGTTATCCAACTCTTCAATTCGATATAATTCACCATTCGGTCTTACAAATTGATCAAATCCTGATTCTGAATCTTCAGCGCTGCGAAGTAACCACACTGACACAGGATCATCTTTACACAACGCATGAATAGCATCGAATAACCTTTCTTCGTGGAACACATCCTTACAAAATTCCCCCGGGATATATTTCACGATTCGTTCTCGTGGAAATATTGTTACTGCAGCCGTCCACGCGTGTTTGTTATGATCAATAATTTCAACTGGTGCTCCATTTTTGTTATATTTTGGTTCGTGTAATACTTCTCCGGTTATTGTCATAACGGTTATTGGGAATTTTAATGATGTTTCTAATTTAGCTATATCAGAAATCTTTGCACCGTGCTGTTTCACTGTTAGTTCCCATTCAGTTATTTTCCTACGTCGCAGATCAGTTAGTTTATTTCCTCGGGATGCATTTGTGAAGTGTTCCATTACCCGTGTTGTTACACAATTCAGTGTTGAATCACCTTGTGATTTCGACGATAGTTTCATAGGAGCTAGTTTTGCAATACTTGGCTGATCATTTAGCGGATATATTCCGTAAACAACTACTGTTACAGGGTAAGATTTCTCGTAGTATGGTTTGTCAATTCCAGTTAGAATTCCTGGTTTGGAATCTCGACTCACAATGACAATTTTTTTATCTTTGTGAATTGGTTCAAATTTATCTCTGATAATCCATTCACCTTCATCTTCGATAATGAAATTTATTCTGAAAAAGTACCTCTGTGAATTACTTTGCAATGAAAATCTTTTGGATTTTACACCCTTGGATTTCCCCGTAACCGAGCCAAAGTGTGAAATTATCTCAGCTGCTCTTTCATCGTTCATGGTAGCATCGATGTTGGGTATATTGACATCATCATTGATAATTCGAAATGTCGACCAATAATGTGCTGCACCGTCTCGGTAGAATTCATTAAAACACTCTCTGATTTTACCCAGTATAGTTCTATCGTCTATTAGATGTTTTGGTATATACGAGATTTTATCGAGATTAAATCTAGCATTTTCCCAAGGCTTAATTTTCGATAATCTCTCGAACTCCTTCATATCAGAGATTTTATCGAGATTAAATCTAGCATTTTCCCAAGGCTTAATTTTCGATAATCTCTTGAACTCCTTCATGCTATCGTCGTTTAGATGTTTCGGTTTAACAGATACTCTATCGAGATTAAATCCCGGTTTAATTTTTGATAATCTCTTGAACTCCTTCATGTTATCGTCGTTTATACGTTTTGGTTTAACAGATACTCTATCCCGATTAAATCCGGGTTTAATTTTCGGTAATCTCTTGAATTCTTTCATGCTACCGTCTATTAACAGATACTCTATCGAGATTAATTTTCGATAATCTCTTGAATTCTTTCATATTATAATTAAAACAAGTATTTAAATAAAAAGTTTTTTATATAATGAATCATTGCAAATGGCTTATGATTGGATCAAAAACTCCGTGTAACAAATCATGCAGAAATGAATTCTGTGGGTATCATATGCAAAGTGTGAGAAACGGTTCAAAAGGTCCTCTCCCGTGCCTGTATTGTGGGGTAGGTGTTAGAGGTAAATCACAGTTATGTCTCGGTTGTGGTGGTAAGCGTTATAGAGAGTTGAAGCGTTATTATGACAAAAAAAGAATCAAAAATCCTAACTCTGTCAATGACGTCAACGGCAAAATCATAAAAACTGCCCTTGACTACATAGAAAGATTTCCCAATGTTATAATTCAGCCAATCAATGAATTAGACAAATAACGTATTATGTATATAAATGAGCCAAGAATTTCAACGACATCCTGTTATTGCAAACTATGAAACCTCTCGTGATGGTGTTGTTAGACACTGTAGACTCAAGAAGTCGGTTGGTACTCTGAGTAATCAAGGATATTTGATGTTTACTGCTGGAGGAAAAAGATATCTCAATCATCGTTTTGTATTCGAGGTGTTTAATGGATTGATCAAGGATGGTCTTGTTATTGATCACATAAATGGGATTCAGACTGATAATTCTTTGAATAATTTACGAGCTGTTACACAAAGTGAGAATACTGCATCTGGGAAAACTGGTACTTGTATATCAATTGGGAGGAGATCTGTAAAATCAATTAATACTGAAAATAACACAGAGACAGTATTTCAATCTTTGTATTCAGCTGGTAGGTATTTCGATATTTGCCCCCCCCCCCCCTCGGTACAAAAAGTAGCAGAGGGAATTTATCAAACCACTTTTTCAAAACGCTTCAAAAATAGTATTCGATTTGTTTATGTATAATCGTATATTGTGAATTAACGGAGACAACTCACTGGTATAACGCGTGCGACAAATCACCAATGACAGAGTTACCGTTGGTGAAACCAACGATGTAGTTTTTGATTGGCTGTTATAAATATCGACGGGATCCATGCTTTGCAATTTCAAAGGACTTTCAATCGTAAATCGCTTTACAATTTCAAAGGATTTTCATAGGAAACAAAATTGATCATGAAGTTTACAAATAATCGTATTATTTTTTTTAGTGGTTTTTACAAGTACTCACTATTAATTCAGCGCTGTCAATAATCAGACTTATACACAACAAGGAATAAAAAACACACATCTCTCTATGTCACTTCGTTGTAATGAGTGGTTATATACAACCTGGTCTGTTATATGTTTGGGCTTTAGCCGAAGTTCAAGTGCAAACTCAAATCACACCGTCACACGTGGTGTGAATGTTATTATTGACATTCAAACCGGGTTGGATTTTGGGGTTTGTTTTTGCACTTGAATGTAGAATAGCCCGCGTCATCCAGTGTCATTGTCATTGTATATACCATAATATAATCTATTGTTGTGCTGTGTCTCTATATAATCTATTGTTGTGCCGTCGTCATTATCATCCTATAATCTATTGTTGTGCCGTCATTATAATCTATTGTTGTACCGTCGTCATTCATTGCATTTGTATATAACCATTGTCATTGTACATACCATAATATAATCTATTGTTGTACCGTCGTCATTCATTGCATTTGTATATAACCATTGTCATTGTACATACCATAATATAATCTATTGTTGTACCGTCGTATACAAGCGCCTACACACTAGATCATGGGGTTGTAATGTGCCGTATGTGCCGTCCTATGTGTATACAATCGCCTACATACTAGATCATGGGGTTGTCGTCATCGTATATATACCCATCATCATCCTATAATCGCATTACGCTTCTGGACATGCTAAAATGACCAACACATTAGCGGGTCCAGAATTCATTTTGTGAAACTCTTGAAAATTTCAATTTAACAAACATATTTTTATATAATATGAATTCTGAAAATATCAGATGTATTATTGTTGAAACTAACAAACTCAAAGATCAAAATATTAAACTATGTTCCGGGTTAGATTGTGATCAAATAATGACCGATTTCGAGGACATGGAATTTGCACAAAACAATGGAAAGTATGTACTCGCTAAGCAGTATTATCTGATCAAACGCATCCAAAACTTTATCCGTGAGAGTTTAGTTAATGTTGAAGACGTTAGTGTTTTTGTACCATTATGTACAGTCGTAGAAGATGTTAGGAAGCAATTAGGTGCAGAATATGAACAAAGGAAACTTATCAATTGTAAGGTTAAACAGATAAAAGCTTTAATCGAGCAGGCTGAGTCCCACTCGTAGAGAGCCCCTTGTTGTATATAACCTCGTGTACAGGTAACGCAATGAATGAGCTTAGTCAAACAAAACACAATGAGAAATCTATACCAATGAATAGCAATCACTTCCTAGTTGTAAATGGAAAATTCATAGTAATTTTCAACGTAGTATTTTTTTTTACTTAGTGAATTGCTTTGCAAGCAATTTGACAATAGTGATACTCTTTCATTATGGTAGGACAATCATTGACCACACGGAACGCAAAAGAGCGGCTGAGCGCTATTAATAAACTACTACCACTTCGTGATCGTATACGTGAGAAACTTCAACAGCGACAATTACTTCAGACTGATTTTACAGAGGGTTCTGAACAACTTTTTTCTCCTATTACTAAAACAACGAAACAGATAACGTCAACAATCTGTGAACAAGGAAAAAAACAAGAAGAGTCTTTTCTCCCTGTGTTAGAGAAAATATCAAAACGAACTAAACAAACAAAAAATTCATTACAAACACTTCCTGGTGATATAATAACTACTGCAAGACGACAAGAACAACAAGAACGAGAACTTCAGGAAGAAGTTGAACGATTAGGTGATATTGATATTTCCCCACCACCACCCGAACCACTTGAAGAATTTCAAGAAGAAACGGGAGCTGTTTCAAAAGGGGACTATTCTCCTGAAAATATATTTACAGTTGATGCGTTAAATACAATCAGAAATATCAAAACAGACTCTGAATTAGTTAAATTTACTAAAGAAAATTCAAAAAAAAAAAATAGAAATAAATATTTAAAAGACGACACGTCTAAAGATTTTGTAAAAAATTCAGAAGTTTGGGCAAATAAGGTGTTTTTAGCAAAACGCGGGAAAAATAAAATCACAAGAGAAATAAGTCATGATTATAATCAATTTCTAGCTATGGTAAAGGGAGTCACATCAGCACCACCAGTATACACAGCAGACCCAATCCCTGATGAAATACAAATAATGGCAGAGGCTGATTCTGAGAAGGGTGCAACTGGTACAACTAAAAAATGGGTAGTGGCTTAGTTGGAAACGCTAGCGTAACATGTCCTGGCAATATTCTCGGTGATATAGCACGATTAGTATTGTAGGGGGTAAACGAGCTGGGAATAACTCACCAGAAATAATCAATGAAGCTGCTGATATCTGTAGGCGATTATTTCAAGGTGGTATCATGGATATCAGCACATATCGAGATTTTATTGAAGAGTTAATGGAAAATCCTTTGGATTTTCATGGTTATCATAGTGATTAATCACCACGATTAGATAAATAGCAATTGAATAGAGAATGATCATACACTACAACCATGAAAAACCAACTAACGTCTACGTGGTAAACTCACGATTGCCAGAATACCGGGCATACTATGGAGATGGTCTCGGTAATACTATAATGGGATTATTTGCAAGAATGGCTCCAAAAGTAGCGCCGCTAGCAAAACAACTATCAATGAAAGTCATTGATGTTATCAGGGATAAGGGTATTAGCGCTGTTGGTGATCTTGCCGGGAAGGCGTTTTCAGCCGCGAAGGATAAACTAACAGCGTTAGTTCGACGGGGAAAATCTAGATTTTCAAAGAAACCAGCGTCATTGCCATTACCATCTACTGCGGTTATGCCTGCAAGTGTTAGTAAAATAATAAATAACGCAGTAGATGAAAAACTACAGTCGTTGATTTCATCATCGTCGACTAACGCCCAGGATAACATAACAGCAAATATGATAGCGGGAAGTGGCTTAAACAAACGTCAAAGACGTCGATGAAAATCTTTGAAAATTCTAAGAATTTTTCATTGGAAATCTTTGAAATTAAAAATCGAAGATTTTCCAAGCAATTTACATTTTCGCCTCCAATTTACACCATCGGATATATAATAAAAAATGTTCAAACAGAACCCTGATAGTGCATTTGACATGGACGCCCCAGTGCTCAAGGATGATCCTGTACGCGATTATCAATTTTTTGCCTATCACGCAGTACAACATAATCTTCGGGGGAGAACCGAACTTCAAGTTCATGATACCAGTAAATACTTTTTGCCTTGTGAAGCCTTTATTGAAGTCGAAGGTGAACTTTTACAAGCGGATGATACACCATATGCAAATGACCCAACTATCCGAGTTGGTTTTGTTAACAATGGCATCATGGCGTTATTTGACAGTGTTAGATATCTCATTGATGGAAGAGAAATCGAATCTATTGAACGCGAGGTTGATATTGCAACGGGGGTGATCGGATTAGCAAGATACTCTGATGACTATACTAGATCAGCGGGTCCGTCTATGATGTTCGCGAGGGATATTACTGATAACGCTGAGCACGTCCAGTATTCTAGAGTAAAAGCAACACAAGCTACTGCAGTTAATCCAGCACCACCCAGATATGTAAGACCAGCTGCTGATTTTGATGTCATAAATAATATTACCACTTACAACCTAGGATTTGAAACACGAGTAGCAACGTTACAGGGACAGCATCGACGGTTTTCATGCGCGATTCCGTTGCATCACATATTTGGATTTTGTAGAAACGTCAGAAAAGTTATCTATGGATCAAAGCATACAGTAGCGCTAGTGAGAAAGGGTACTGATGATGATGCAATCTGGCGCACTGGCGGCGCTGCGGGTAAAGTCGTTTTATCAAAACTATCACTGTGGATGCCAGTGTTGACTCCCTCGCTGTCAACAGAACCGCGGTTACTATCATTTATGGATCGGGGTTGGGGGGTGGGGGAAAGACATTGTTGAGTTGGTTGTCAACGTCCACAGATACCATGGATTCTAATATTGATGGTTCACTTACATGGCATCTAGCATCAAAACAGGGTATTTCAGATCCACGTCACATATTTGTTGCGCTACAGAATACTGCGCGATTAAATAATCAAGAACGTTCCCATATGATATTTGATCAAATTGGGTGTAATGAAGTCTCGCTGAGAATAAACGGACAGCAAGAACCATCAGAGGATATACAACTTGACTATAACATCAATAGTATTGCACGAGTTTATCATCGGTTGTTGTCGTATATGGGACGCAATCAAAATGTTGATACTGGTCTACAAATATCACAGTTGTATTTTAAAAGTTTGTATCCGATTTTTTACTTTTCGTTGGAACATCTTGACTTGATGAGACAGTCCGTCGTTTATATACACTTCCGAGCTCGTGTAACCCGTCCTGGTAGTATTGCTAATTATAGAGCGGTTGCTGTCATTCTCAGTGATAAATCAATGATACTCGAAGGTGTTGGTGGACGAATGAGACTGGTAGATGCACCAGTGGAAAATCTTTAATTGAAAATCTTTAATTTTCCATTGAATCGCTTACGATTTAGAATCAATCTGTTTTAGTATAATGTCGTATAGTAATATCAATGTCACGTTGACACCTGGTCAGTTAAAAAAACTACATTCCAAATCAGCTAAGCAATGTGGAACCACAATAACGCTGAAACCTAATCAAATGAATGGCGGGGGGAATAAACTGTCGCTGACTAAAACTCAAGTTAATCATTTTAATAAAGCGCTTAAAGAAAAAAAAAAGGAGTTCAGATTACTCTTTCTACGAGCGCGATTAAAAATATGGAAAAGACTGGTGGTATATTCCCGCTGTTAGGGTTGATTCCAGGGTTGATTGCCGCAGCGGCCCCAGCGGTAGCTAAAGCGGCAGCGTTAAGAGCCATTAGTACCGCGGCAGGAATGGCACTAAAGAAAGCAACGGGTGGATCCACTCGTGGATCCGGGTATAAAAAAAGGAAAGGGTCTAAGACTACCAGGAACCCCGTATTCATGGTACAGCGGAAAGGGTCTAAGAATCCCAGGAACGGTTTATTAGTGGGAAACTCGAAGATGGAAAATCCAAAAATTTTCAATCAAAGATTTTTAGAGGAACCTATAATTGGAAAAGCTAGCTTTTCACCCATGTCCAATTTTGATTTAATTGATGCCGCTAAAAAACTCGCGATTACCGGCACAACCGAATCACGTTGAAACCGGTATTATTAATCTAGATAACAGCTCCGGACCTGGAACACACTGGGTTGCGTACGCGATTGATCCACGTGGGGTTATTTATTTTGACTCATATGGACTAGCGCCGCCGAAAGAATTTAACCGCTATATAAACAATTTAAAAATACCCCATTGGTATTCCACGTTACCAACACAAACAATGATTGACCCACCCATATGTGGCAATGAAGTATTAAACGTACTTGATGCTATTTCACGGGAATCTTTGATTCCTCAATCAAGAAAACCACCACATGTCGTAGTGAACGAGTATACTAGCGGTCGTTGGATTGAAAATCTTTGATGAAATCTTTTAGATTGAAAATCTTTGATTTTAACAGAGAAAAGATTTTTATGATAACAATGATTGATATTTGGGGACGACCTTTATCAACGCTGAAGAAACCGGATACTGGTGGAGTTGAAATCAAAGGTGTTAAAAAACTAATCGAAGATGAAATAGCCGAAACGTTGAGCCTAGCAAGTGTTGATCCTGGTGAAATAGTTGTATTTCAAGATCGTCAGGGTAAATTGAAAACTAGTAATGTCTCTCTCGATGAGATTTTAGTTAAACGACGAGACGCAACAGAGAATACTATCGCGTTATTTTCCGATCAGGGTAAACTCAAACCAGGTGTACTTGTTTCAACAATTACGGATAAATTAGCAACATTCGATAACACGGCGAATTCATTGAAATCGCTCAATGATAAGTATGACGATCATATAAATACATTTAATCAGTTTTCTGAATTACAAAGAAATATAATTGACAATATTGATAAACCCATGTTAGAATTTTTTGGAAACCACACCAAAACTCACCTCGATAAAAGATTCTATGTTGGAACTAGCAACTCTTCAATCCGAATTTGAAAAACACGTGAAACAGTTTTCAACGTTTCGTAAAAACATCATTGATAAATTTATTGGAACCCCATTTGATAAAATTGAAATAACCCTTCCTGATATTAAAAAATCCATCGATGATCTAAAAACATTCAACGACGCAATGAAAGATGATGCAACGAGGATGATAAGCGTCATTGAAAAAACAAAAATTCCTCATAAGAGCACCAACAATATCGTATACACGATTCAACACGGTTCATTTATGTGGACTCCCACAAACAAAATTTTACACTTAACCGCAGACGTCAAGGGTATTTATCGATTAACAATAGTATCACCGACTCAATTCAATATATCATCAAGTAGTTCATCTGGAGTCAATAATACAGTATCAACAATCATCGACAAGGATGTATCTGAACAGTTCACGATAACGACCGCAGATAGAAATCTAGTCAGGGTTTCAGTAACTTGGTACGTATAATTCGTAGTGGATTTAAGTAAACAATTAAATTGAAAACACTAGCAATTTGAAATCAATTGAAAACGCTAGTGTTTTTAAAATAAAATGACGATCCCTTCAGTGTATCAGTATCGCTATGATCAGGTCAGAGAATTTCAAACTAAACTCAGCTCGCGCTGTGAGGAGTATCAAATGAAAATAAAAAAATACCAACGAAGAATAACCGCAGTTGATATCACCGTGTACTCGGTGTCGGGAGTAATCACTGCTGCTGGAATAATACTATCTTCAGTTACAATGATTGCTCCGGTCGTAGTTCCAATCGCTATTTCTGCAGTGGCTACAATCGTGGGTATATTAACCGGGATCACAAAAAAAACTATCATCGTGTAGCCAGAGTAAACTACACGATTATGTAATTAAATTTCACGTTGCATCCGCAGCATACTCACAATTATCCTCGTTGATATCATCGTCACTCGATGACACAACAATATCAGATAGCGAATTCTCAGTGATGGCTCAATTGTATAAATCAACAATGCTGAAATTAGAGCGGGATAATAATAATAACAATGTCAATGTCGTCACAAGAACTGCTTCAGCGAATAGCAGAAAATACAACACCGGTGAAAACAAGCATGATATCAATAACATCAACGAATCCTGAATTCAGTGTGAAAGAGATAGCGCTAGCAAAACTACGAGTGTATCATAGCTGGCCCAATATCAGATCGGTAGCATTTGGTGGTCAACAACCAAATAATTCCTTGGTGTTCGAGTGGAAAAATCGTGAAGACGGAACTCCAGACTGGAACGTTGTCTCATTGCCAACTGGGTCATATCAAATCGAACAAATCAATAATGAATTACAACGAAGAATTAAATCTATCACTGGAAAAGAATCAAAAATCGCTATAACAGTTCATGAGCCGACGTTATCATCTGCGATCGAGATTAATTCCCCTGGGTATGTTGTAGATATTTATCAGAGTTCTATTAGAACCGTACTAGGATGGCCCGAATTACCACCTAGACGAGAAATTGTTATATCGGACGAACCCGTAAAAGGCGATTATATCACCGACAGGATAAAACCCATCAATGAAGTGAAAAGTTATCAAGATTATTCTCCCGACAAGTTTATGGGATATCACTATAATTACTTTATTCACATTGGTTTAATCAATGAAAATTTAACAGCGATGAATAATGATTTTTCATTATTGTTAATATTCCTTAAATCCGGCTCTCTCACCCAAGATGAATTTATTAGTGTAGTACAAACAGGTAACAAAATCATCAACGATATGGAAACATTTCATGCGCAAATTATTCAAGAAGTATTAATGAACGAAAGTCATAAAGGGATATTTGCGAATGCATACGAAATCCGCCAAGATGATATTCAAACATTTAAAATTCCTGGGTATAACAACGACGAATTAAAAAAATCTCTCAGTGATGCCATCAATATCGGGTTCCAAAAAATCCACGACGATTGGGAGAAATTATCACGACAACAAATAACTACCCTCAAACATAATAATAACCCAGATGGCGGTGGTAGGCATATCGCTCCGAACAACGTGAATATATCCTCGGTGATTGCACTAAATTTAGTATGTGATGTCATCGAAGGAAGCTATCAAATAAATCTTGAGCAATCAAATCAAGCTCAGCAGGGATATATTCTATATTCATTTGCACCAACGGCTCCTCCAGGATTTCAAATTATTGAAGACCCAACTAATCCAGTCTTTATGCGATGTCATAATAATTCTTTAACGAGAATCAATTTCAAACTCACTGACCAATCTAATAATCTAATTGATTTACGAGATGAGGTTTTGCAAATTAGTCTGTTTGTGAAATCATAAATGATTTTCATCATAAATGATTTTCATCGTGAAAATTCTTCGAATTTCAGCAATGATTTTCATCGTAAAAAAAATTGTTAACGTATAGCAGCAACGAGGGTGAACGCCAACTACAACATCGAAAATGTCGGCTTCTTTTTTTACCCTTCGAGGAAGCCTCAGACGAAAATAATTGTTGAAATTCGAAGAATTTTCACGATTTCACAATCAGACGCAGTCCACGTTCTCACTCCATCATTAAAAATCTATGCAGGAAGGACGGTGACAACAAAAATGGCGTCGTTTTTTTAAAAATTTTATTTTGATGAATGGAGGCTTCTATTAAGCATTTTCAAGGAAGCCTTAGTTTGCTAAATCGACGCTTGTAAATTTGTAGGGTTCACACTCTCTACTACTGACGACGACCGGAAAATTGTCTTAAGACAGATCAAAAAAGAATCTAAAACTAAAAGAAATGAATAAAAATTTAACTTTTCTCAAATATTAAACTAGATGTAAAATATGTGACTATGGATTACAAACTCGTGAGTTTTTAAAGAGCTTTTACTTTTGTCTCGTCCCGTGGTTTAATTGGATACCAGATGTAGTAAATACTTAATAGTAATACTAGACGAAGATAAGGTTAGCAAAAGCGTCTATATGGGCTATGCATTGTTTGATGTGCGGACACGAAACTTAAGGGAGTTAATACATCTATTGATGTATATATAATACGATCATATTTTGAGTATATCACACATGTAACAAACACCTACAGAAATACTGAGTTTAATACAAAAGAAAAATTACCGATTTGGCACGTCCAGTGATAATGTATGAGTACAGCTAGCGGCGGAAAATAAATGTTAAGCAAGTACAAACGATTTGGATGTTCTCTTGTGCTGAATAAGTACTATCACAAAATTAAGTAGTTGCAACAAATATGTTTTATTTATAAACAGACTTAAACTTATAATGAAGAACACCATCACACAATTGGAACTGTCGATGACCTAAAGCTAACTACAATAATATTATTCTGTTTTTAAATGAACACGATCATGCAGTACTATATTTACAGGAAACATTCCATAAAGATACGGATAACATTATATTTAAACACTATTCCCTGTTTAACACCTACTTTCAAAATGCTGACAGGGTCTCAGGGGAGTTTCTGTTGTTGTGAACAATAGGGCCCCACACAGAGTCATCCCTTTAAACACTCATTTGCAAGCCTTTGCTGTAAGCGTCACTCTACATCGAGTGATTACATTTTGCTCTATTTACATGACAACCAAGCACCAACTTAGTACAAAACGAATTAGACAGTCATGTTCAATAACTTCTCGCGCCCTTTCTTTAACTCGTGGATTGTAATGCCCATAACATTATATGGGGATCAAATTACATAAACGACAGAGGCCACAAAGTAGAAGATTTCATTTCGAGACACGATTTGTGTCTATATAACACTTAATCACCGACATATTTAGACCCAGAATCGGGTACATACCTGTGTATAGATATGACAATTGGCTCTCCTTCGCTGATTGTTGGACTATGAATGGAAGGTCACTGATGACGATCACAGCAGTGATCACTTTCCAATCAGCCTTGAAAATATCAACGCGACAATTGATGACGCAATTCCACAATGGAATATAAAGAAGGCCGACTTGGCTACGTTTAAAACACTCTGTACAATTAAACTTAATTAGGATACAGTATTCCACGTTATTAATCCTATACAGCAATATACTTCCATTCTAATCAAGATTTTAGCAGACTCTATTCCAAAGTACTCACCAAACTGTAAAAAAACCCTAAAATCCTTGGGTAACTAAGGAATGTGAAAAGGCATTAGACAACGCCGAGAAGCATTACAAAAATTCAACAATCATCTAACGCCCGAACATTTAACCAAATACCATATTATCCGAGCTAAAGCTCGCCACACAATCAAAGGAAACGTGCAAATATATTTCTTCTATAAACTTTCGTTCCTCAACTAAGAAATTTTGGAATAAAACTATCCGCAAGAAAAATGAAAAGAGAAAACTCAATTCTCTCCGACACCTGAAACAATAACATGTTTAGTTCCAAATTCGACATAGCAAAAATATTCTTGCAGAGAGTTTCTCTAAAAATGCCTCATCATCTAATTATTCAGAATACTTCCGAAGATTAAAAAATCATAACCAAAAGTAACGTTTACAATTCACATACAACAACTCTGAACGTAATAACAAATTATTTTCACTACTGGAGCTTATGGAGGCTTTATACAAGGTACATGATACATCCGCTGCATCTGACAAAGTACATTACTAACATCTCTTCTGAAAACCTTTAATGATTTATGGATTGCTGGTAATGTACCTAAGATTTGGAAAGAAGCAACAGGAACACCAGTTTCCAAACCAGGTAAAAGTATCGGAGATCCTAGCTGCTATCAACCCATTGCATTGACAAGCTGTATGTGCAAAATAATGGAACGAATGATTAATTATCGGCTAGTATGGTACTTAGAAAGTAACACTTTAATATCGCCTTTCCAAATTAAAGTGACTTCCGTTACTGTCGTTGTACCAACGATCATCCGCGTAGACTGGAAACATTTACTCGCGATGCATTATTCAAAAAGGAACATTTAGTAGCGTTTTCTTTGATTTAAAAAAGGCATATGACACAACATGGAAGTACGGGATAATAAAGGACCTGAACGATCTGGGTCTAAAAGGCCGTTTGCCCTCATTCATACCAAATTATTTCCCAGACAGATTATTGAAAATACGAGTGGACTCTACCCTCTCAGATATGCTCGAGCAAGAGATAGGTGTGCGCCAGGGCAGTATTGTATATGTGACTCCATTTAATATAAAAATACATAACATATCCACATGTTTGGCTTCCGGTGTGGATTGCTCACTATACGTCGATGATTTTCTAATATATTATTGATCAATACACGTGCATACAATTGAAAGACAACTACAACAAGATATGAACGAGATCCAAACTTTAGCAAAGTAATATCAGTTTCAAATTTTAAAAAACAAAACAGTATGCATGCATCTCTGTTAGTTGCGAAGACATCATGATGACCCTAAGACACGCTGGAAGGAACACCTATTTAAGTTGTTGTGAAACAAAGTGTTTTGGTATTATCTTCGACAGAAAACTGGCATGTATTCCATACATCAAGAACTTGAAAGCTAAATTCTTGAAATCTTTAGATCTACATCTGCATATTCAACCCAAATACAAAATCTTTCACAAAAGTAAACCAAATGCAATACCTTCATTTGGCCTCAGAATATCATCCAGCCTTGACAGAAACAAGCTTGCTCTTTCTACAATTCAGAAAACTTTTGTCACCGAAACACCACCCTGGCACCTTTAACAAACAAAAGTACTTTTACGTTACACAATGAAAAAAATCTGAGACAAACCCTTCCATCTTCCAGAACTCTTGAGACGAACTCCTCACCGAATTTAGAAACTACACTAGAATATATACTGACGGATCATAGGATGAGGAAAAGGCTACTGCAGCCTTCGTTAGTGGCAAACACACAACAAAAGTTCATTTGCTAAAAGATGCGTCCATATTTTCAGCCGAAATCATAGCAATATACCTTGCTTTGAAATGTATCGAAAATAAACGTAGTTTAAACAGCATCATTATTTGTGAATCACTATCAGTGGTTCAGTTAATACACAATATAAAACTGGTAAACCCATTATTAATCGATATTCTCGTCAAAACCCTCACACAATATAGTATACGGATGGTTACCTAGCCATATTGGTATGAAAGGTAATGAAAAAAGCAGATATCACTACTAAAAAGGCTTAGTCCCATGAACCATCTGATTTTATAGTACTATAAACTGATTTTAACCCTCGTATCAAGGAGTAAGTACGCCAGCAGTTGCAGGCATCATGGAATAAAGCAGTGAATAACAAACGTTACTCCATCAAACCAAGTCTGGGAGAATGGGCTGCTTCCTACCGAACCATCCGTAGATATGAGGTAGTTATTGAAAGAAGTCGAATTGGTCATATGTACATACACCACTTCAACATACTAAAAGGTGAAGTTCTGACAGAGCGATCGACCTGCAACCGATGCGTGCTAAGTATTATAATGTGCATGACATGAAGGAACTTTTTGATTTTGTAAATATGACTCGCATTATAGATTTCCTGAAAGAATAAACATTTCTTTTAAACTTTATATGTTATGTCATAACCTATATCAGTTTTATTTTTATTTCTGTATTTTTATCAACATCTTTTCATCCGTCTTCATTACCATATACCATTTTACCTCCCCGGTGATACGGAAGCTTTATAGTTTACTGTTACCATCTTACCGTTTTATTTTCAGCTAAATGGCTTTTTTATATCGCTGGTCGATATTAAAACTTTTACTTTTTTAAACCTTTGTTTAAACAAATAACCTATTGTTTGGCGTTAAATAGCCTAAAAGTGCTGGTGCGCCGTTAAAATACAATCAATCAATCAATCGTATGGTCTCATTGAGACATTCAGTATGTCTGCCATTGCGACCATCTTGCAAAGCTTGTTATCAGCAGTCCTACTGAATGGATGGTCATATCAGCACATGACATTCACTATGTGCCTTCCTTCGATGGCTCGTTGAGCATCAATGAAACGGGTACCGATGCTATAATCAACGACAGTGAACATCCAGATAGTGTTCTTTCATCTACTCGTAGTTGCTGGCGTAATGATATCTACATTTCACCAAAGAAACCAATATTAAGTTCAGATGGTACTAATCATGCCTTATGTGATACCCAATATAGCCAACAGGCACCTATCTTGAAAGTATTATTATCCTTGCTCCTGCAAAACAGAAATTCTTATCATTATGTGAGTTCCACCAGAATAAATCAAATGATGAGTTGTGGGTCATGAATGAAAAAGATACCAATATGGTATCCATAAAGTATATCACTGAACTTAATTTGAAAATCGTGCTATCGCTGAAGATCACCAAATATGCTTTCAACACTGGAGTTATATGGTTTTATCCTGATTACTTGGAAATACATTTTGACATAGAGCGTCAGTTCCTTCGAGGATCTATTGTTATTTTTTTAACCTCAAATAAATTATGGTGCTAATTGTATGCAGCCTTAGGTTTTATTTCGTATTCCAAATTTACAGTACATATCTGCTGTAAGACATGTGCCAAAGATGAAAAAATATAATAGTTCGTAAGCTCTTTTTGGCAATATACCGGTAATTGTAATGGTAGTCTCTCATTATTTAAAGGTTAAGATAAAGGAATACAACTACGCTTTTGCTATAGTCGCAGCGTTAATATCTGCCATTTTATCTCATGTAAATATATTTTATCTCATGTAAATATATTTTATCTCATGTAAATATATTTTATCTCATTTGTAATTTGTTTCATAACAGGAAGTTCCTGAATACGTATTATCGAAGAAATTTGTCGTCTATTTGTTTACGACGACCGTCCCTCGGGGTACTGATGCAAATCTAATTACGGGTCGGTCTGTTTCTAACGTTTATATAATATCATCAGGCGACATTGTATTGATACGTGTCTTAACAGACTACACGATTATCTATCAATCCAATTATTATGGCTGTTTCCCTGAGCAAGAAGACACACTTTTCCTCTAGAAATATTGATAGGATATTTAATTGTCCTTGATTTAAGTAACTCATACCTATTTAACGGAAAACTAATACAGTGGCACGTTTAACATGTGTGGCTATTTGATTTATGTCTTTACTGATCGCATACCATATACGCTTATCGGATGGTATTTCGTCGTCCGTCATCGCTCCATCCACTAGCAAAATAATGTTATCGATACTCCTCCTAACATAACTGTGGAATTGCCATTCAACTTTAAACACACACACACACACACACACACACACACACACACACACACACACACACACACACACACACTCATATCGCATAGTTTAGTTAGTTGGTTCTAATGAAAATTGGTGTTGTTCCGACATGCAATACGAAAATCTAGCCATCTAACGCGTCCTGAATGTATACTCACTTCAATATGGGTTTTAACAAACAATTTCTAATTATGTATATTTGATTCTAGATGAACAGTGTGCCGATCTGAAATTTGATATTGTTGTCATCCCCCAAATCTTGGAAAGCTTACTATCACTAATTGTCCTGTATTGATTGTCTCATATCAACATGTGTTGTCACTGAATGACGTCCATGATGTTCAGGTGGTCTTAAGTAAAACTGATGCCGATCCGACAACTAATATGGCGGCCATCTTGTTATTAGAACTCCACCGGAATAGCAAAGTTGAGTTTTCATATCAACATTCTTGTCCAGATGGTCTTAACAGAAATGGTGCTGATCTGACATCCAACAAGGCTTCCAATCAATGGCCAACATGAAAACCTTGAATGGATAGTCGTATTAACAGGCTTGCAACTCGTATTAACACTGCTACTCCCTAATGGAAAAACATTTGCATATTTTCACCAGAAGAATTCTTATGTCGTCAAAGTTAGCCTTAAATGCAAATTGTGCTCCTCGTACACATAACGTCCTTTTCAATATGGGGTTTCACCAGAAGAGGTTCATCCTTATTGAAAAAGACAACTAACCTTTATGACCAACATAATGCCTATCTTGAAACAAACGTCATCATCAGAATCGAAAACAAACGTGTGTGATACCTGTGTAAATAGGACTTGTATATAAGACATATGTATATAGAACATGTACGTAAAAATATTTGTACAAAACAGACAGATGTATATAGGACATATGTATAAAATATATATGTATATAACACACACACACAAATATATATATATATATATATATATATATATATATATATATATATATATATATATATATATACATACATACATACATACACAGAGACAGACAGACAGACAGACAGACAGGCAGATAGATAGATAGATAGATAGATAGATAGATAGATAGATAGATATTTATTTATTTATTTATTTATTTATTTATTTATTTATTTATTTATTTATTTATAAGGTATATGTATATACGAGCAGAATTGGAAGATATAAAGGGTACAGGTATGTGCGGGGATAGATGGAAGATGGTGGTTTCATGGGAAAATGGATGATAATATCATGATACAGTAGTTTGTATATTTATAAGAAGTAATTCATAAATACGTAATAAACACTAGCCTGTGTTGAGTTATATTAGAGTTAAATATTCTTTCGCACTCGGAGTTCCCGACCTGTCCCATCTACTAGTTGATATTTCATGTAGATGTGAGGTTTGCTTCGGTTATGTACGAGCGACACTAACGTTTGAAGCCTTGATTCTATCTAGGAGTGCTGCAAGAGACAAATGTAAGAGGACCATCTATTGTACAATCTATTACAATCACATATTTAGAAGTACAGCTGCCGAACCACCAACGTTCTTCACGATTGTCAGTTCCGCTACAGATACGATAAAAAGGGATGTAGCATTCATGCCGATATTTTATCGGTTTCAATGCAAATTCAGATTCACATTGGTTTGAGTGTCTAGAAGTGTGGCATGCATACAATACGTGTATAAATACAGTCATTCAGTATTCATGCCTATTTTGAGCCAATCTGTTGACTACATATACTGGCTTAAATCAAACAAACTAGTATTTGTTTAATCCACATTCGATCAAAGCTACTGAATGACATAAAACAATAATAATAATAATAATAATAATAATAATAATAATAATAATAATAATATTAATGAGGACTTTGTATAACGCCTAATCTTTAGAATATCTAAGCGCTTTACAACATCTAATATGATATGACTACAAAAAACAAAACACGAAAATAATCACAATGAAAACATAAAGAATAATGAAAATATTTAAGGTAGGAAACATTGTTAGGTCTTTTAGTTTGTTCTTGCAGTCGAGAAAGGTGCGTTTTAACAGCACTCTTGAACGGGATTACTGTGTCGTTTTGTCTAATTGCAATGGGTAATTCGTTTCACGTTGCTGGGCCATGTATGCAAAATAGCGTTATCCATATGACATCGTTTTCATGGTGGGAATTATGAGTACACGATACATATAAATCCACTTTGATGTGCGAAACAAATTCAACTTTCGTTACAAAATAACGGAAACTAATATCAGTTATAGTATGAACTCTCGTCTCCTTCAAAATTATTTAGAATAAAACAGATGAAACAAACTATTTTAAAGCAACATTAGTTTCATTAGGTTTCGCTAAGAGGGAGGTGGATTACATGTGTAAGCATATTTATGTAAGTTAAACGTAAATGCCAACGGTTGCTGTAACTAATTTTGTATTACCTTACACATTCTGAGATGATTATCAGAAATGATTTCTTTCTGTTTTTGCTTTTGAGTCTCTTCTAAGCTCTTCTAAGGTGTTATAAAAATTGCTTGAATCTGAATAGATTCCATATAGCAATTTCAAATACAGAAGTATCAAACAATGTGTGTGTGTGTGTGTGTGTGTGTGTGTGTGTGTGTGTGTGTGTTTCGTTGCATGGTAATGTAGTTTTATCACTATTACAGTGAGATTGTTACGAATGTGGCAGTGTATCGTGATGTCTATCACTGGGGCAGCATGCCACAGACATATATGATGATATCATCCTAGTCATATTATCATAACTCCAGGCCGAAAACTCTTCAAACTACATTCTTGATGTTCAGCGCCAAGCGAGTCATCTGTTAGTACCCTTTATAAATGTATTTAGTATGATTCGGCTGGGATTCGAACACGCGACCTCATACATTCGAGGCGGACTCTCAAACCAATAGACCACCGGAGTGGTACCACTCAAGGGAGAAACACTTACATTTCTTTATCTTGTTAGAAAATATACGTGATCTGCTTGCATTATATTTCGCATTATACTGCACCTTCAAGTTTCGCAATCGGTACACATTTTGAGCAAAGGGATCTTATTAATCTAACTAATGTCATAATAACAGGATTTTCTGCAGAATATATTGAGTTTAAATTTCCGCTCGTCTTATCCTATGGCCCGCTACTCATAAATGTGTCACATATTTCTGTATTCTTGTTGTTTTCTTTTTATTATTAATGCAGAAGACATTTGTTTGCCATATGATAATAACTTTATCTTAATTGTGATTTCCATGAAGGAAAACTTAAATAAATAAAATCGCAAACGGTGTAAGCGACATTGAAACACACTTGCAGCTGCTTCCATCATGTTTAATCAATTATATTTCGAGCATGAATGTTGTTCAGGTACTGATATTCTGAAAAGGATTTTAATGGTAGAGTTAGATGTAGTTGTTTCAATCTTATCTTGATAATAACATACATTTATTTCAGTTTGCAAATATGAACAAGTAACTAAATATAATTATACCAATAAATAAGAAGAAGTCATGTTTTAAGAAAGATGTTTACATTTTTGGCATGGTACGAGCTGATTCTAAAGATGACATGAAAGCTTATTTTAGAATTAAACAATATATTTCCAATCACAATGTTGTCAGACCAATGTAAATCTCTGCAATATGGAGCACTGGCATGGTTTCGTTCCAACCCATCATGCATGATTATAGAGAACAATGAACTAATTTAGATACAAAGAGAAATGCCTTAATCTAAAAAGAACACAAATCACAAACGATATTCAATTTTATACATGTGACTCATTGCTCAACAAAAATAGGTAGTCCTTATAACAGCCTACCACATAATCTCTTGAAGTCTTTATCCCGCCGAATCTTTTGTTCAAACGTTTTTGCCCTTTACAACGAATAAATCAATACAGCCATTCGAAGCAACGACACTATTGACATCAGCATATGTGTTGCACGGAACTACAGCGGTAAACGACTCCCCATCACAGTAAAAATTACAACGGATTCCCCTCACGGTTAGAATTACTACGACTCCCCATCACAGTTAGAATTACAACGACCCCCTGTCACGAAATTGTATACGACTATGTTCAATATGTATATGTGGTCAAAAATCTAGTCTTGATTTCGTTACTGCGTACAGCCTTACCGAGGGTAGTTTATTAATTTTTTGGGCTTTTTAGTTATTTCGGCATAATGAGCGAACACTCAGCTCATGCTGTATGTGCGAAATTGCCTGCAATTTAAAGTACATAGCTGCGCATATCTGTCACAGCTAGGGGTATATAAGGACGAAATTATAAGACAGAAATCACATTACAATGTAGTCTTGTCGGAAACGCTTCCATCCTAAACTGAGCAATCTATCAGCTAAAAGAGGTAACAATAGATTTAACTTTGTTCTCATTGCTATTTGTATTAGGATATAATTCATTGTTTTACATATTATGTTGTGGTGACTACGTGTGTGGGCTTGTCTATGCTGACCATGTAATGCCCGTGTGTGGTGCCTGTGTATGGTGCTTACGTATGCTGCATTTATGTATGCTGCGTTAGATGTATAGATATATGGTATTTATATATGATTGCGCGAGGTGAAGGTCACAACTGTTAGGTTTGACTCTGTGTAACCTGATGTACTTCCTGATGTCAGACGGACGCCAGGCTAGTAGCAAAATACCTCAGCAAGTAGTTTACATTTATTCATTCCAGTCTCGTCATATGGACGACGTATTATTTATTTAATATCTTCTTTGCAGTCTCGTTATATGAACGACACCTGCCTAATTTCATTCTACACAAATCTCATTCCATGAACGAGAACTTCAGAATTTAGGGTTCACGATTGCATATGTCTCGTCATATGGACGACGTATTAATTATTTAATATCTTCATTCTAGTCTCGTCATATTGACGACGCATTATCTTTTCATATTTGCATCTATCTCGTTATACGAGCCTTTTATATATATTCATATTTGTAAATTCATTCATATACTTCTTTTTTGTCATTACGTTACTGAAATTCATAGTTCCATGTTAGGAACATTTATTTAAATAGATTTTTCTTATATTTTGTAAAATATTGGTGTCAGAGTTGATTTTTAAAATTGCGTTATTAAAATAAACATCTTATTAACGCAGTTGCGTTCCGTGTCTTCACTAATCCAGTCCCGACTCGGTCTATCATGTGACACTCCCCATCACAGTTAAAATTACAACGGCTCCCTATCACGGTTAGAATTACAACGAATCCCCATCACAGTTAAAATTACAACGACTTCCCATTAAAGTTAAAATTACAACCGCTCCCTATCACGGTTAGAATTACAACGAATCCCCATCACGGTTAGAATTACAACGACTCCCCTATCACAGTTAGAATTACAACGACTGAACTGTGCAATAATTTGGAAAAGTTCATATGTGCATATGACAATATACATTACTCATGCGGGCAAATGAATTTATTTTCCTTACGGATAAAACTCGTTAAAAAGTAAAACTGTACAAAATTATTATTATATTACCCAATCTTGTAGATTAATCTCCCTCCGACAAGAACAACTGCGCCAGATTATATGAAATATCCCTGTGCGCGTCGTATAGTATATAGAACATGTAAAAGAATTCCAGCATTTCTGTTCAGCTACAAAAAGGCTACCTTTGAACAGGCTATAGTATATCTAATGTAATGTAGATCTCACTATATTCAATTTGAATAAATTCCGAAGCATCCAATGTATTAACGTTTCTATCCAGTGGAAAGGTTCAAGGAAGAATACATTTTCATTTTCGCATACCTTTACAGCTAAAGGGTTTAGTAAATAAAATATATTCGTGACATACATTTTGTGAAGAATCAGCAACAATTTAGATTGAAATTACACTAGTCATGGTTGTATCTACTGTCAGAAAATTTGGTGTTAACGTGTTTTCTCATGGTGCCGCCATTTTGTGCACGCATTAGTGAGTGAACGTAAATCTGTATTTCAAAATCAACAAGGATAAAAAGTAAGTCCCATCAGGGTAACAATGAACCAACAACCAAACTCGTCTACATTCTTGTTCTTAAATATTGTATTGGCATTTTCGTATGCATAAATCCGTTAAACAAACTTCACACAGTACAACAGTTACTTTACAAACGAAAGTAACATCATGATGGCATTTTTAAAGGAACATTTAAATGCATATTTGTTACATTTCGAGCACGCTTTATGAATCTATAAGTACTTATCTTATTGTGTAACATCTAGACATCAAATCAATTATCATGAATTAACATAACATTTCTATGGTGTTTAGTTGGATAAGTGCTGGAACTTTATTTAAGAATGAAACAGCGAAGAGATAAATCAGATAATCGATTTGTTCTTTGTTTGACACAATAATATCCACAACTGTAATAATCAACCATCATATCGTGTTGAAGCAAATCAAACAAATTTAAACGCAATAATTACAACAGACACATCCATTATACTTTTAACTGAACAATTTGAAACAAGTTTATTGTTTTTCTTCTTGTAAAAAACAGGCATCGTATATACGTGCCGCAAAGTAGAAAATACAGTTTATCGAAAAATCAAAATCGGCTAATCCGTAATGACTGCATTATTCAGAGTAAGGGGTAAAAACTCTGTCATCGTAGTTCATTGCTGGCTTTAGTTAGCATTGAATGCGTTTTAATGCACTCTACAGAAACACAACTATTGACCATTTCAAGAAGACCGTGGCGAAGACTTTTGTTATATAAATAGCGAGAAACCATCCTAGCAAAGAAGGTTGAACGCAGTCTGGACATGTAGGGTACGTCATTTAAAGCTGTGATGAGGGTCATGGTGACCATCATTCTTATTAAATATATATTTATCCGTTTAATAAACTCTGTATACTTTCATTGCGGTCCGAAATGTGAAAATGTTAGAACACAGATGTGCCAAATCTTTTTAGAGAATTAGAGATTTATTGATCTTCGTTGCTTTAAATTGGTCATAAGCTTGAACGACATCAGCAGAAACAATATACATTTCAGAGTCTTACTAAGTATTCAAGTTATATAGCGATTACTTATTGATGGTTAAATATTGATTGATCCCACACGTCCAATGGTATGGTGATGAACGTTTATGCATGATATACTATTATCTAATACGGGAACTCGAAGTCGCTGCCGAGTATGGAAAACATTACGTAAATTCGCCCAAATTATTGTTTTTATGTGATGGACAAAATAATTTTTGTTTGATTAGGATTTTTAACGTAGCTTTAACAATTTTTCAGTCATATCGCTACGATGTCTGCTGTGAAGCAGTTTATAGTGATGTCTAGCACTGAGGCATCATGCCGCAGACATGTAGCATGATGTCCCACCCAGTCACATTATCCTGACACCAGGCCGACCAGTCCTAACACTAACCTCTTAATGCTGAGCGTCAAGCGAGGCAGCTGTTAGTACCATTTTTGTAAGTCTTTGGTATGACTCGGCCGGGGATCGAACCCGCGACCTCCCGCTTCCAAGGCGAACGCTCTAACCACTAGGCCACGGGAGCGGTAAATAATTTTGGACGCAACAGACTATCCAGTTTGAAACAAAATTTGGAAAGTGAAAAGAGTTAGGTTGCAGATTCGTACATTTCTAAGAAATTTTTTGTTTGAATATTATCAATAACTTGTTAAGGGAATCAATGTCAGATAAATATTTAAAGATAACATTGAATGCAAGTTTCAAATGTCAACGTCAATACACTCTGAAATAAAATATTGCAGATAGAGGAGAGTTTAATATATTCGGCAGATTTATTTATTCACAAAGTAAGTTCCTTCACTGAGCACTCTTTCTATATCAACATGAATGCTAGAAAATTCAATACGTAAACCATCACTGCAAATTTATTGTACGCCCAAGAGTACTGTTATTTACATTCTTTATTGTAACCTTTGTTACATGACTGTATTTATATTGTGTGCAACGTTTGTTCATGACTGTAAACTGTAGTGATATTCCACAATAAACTATTTTATATATCTACGTTTGTGTACATTCTAATTTAAATAAATGAGCTAAAAGCAAGTGTGTTTCTTGTTAAATTCAAACTAGGTATTGAACATATGTGCAAGTTCAGATTACTTCAGCATAGGCAAATGAGGTACGGTGGATTCTTAGAAGAACTAACTTCATTCCCATTTGGCACGTCGTTCAGATATATATTTTTACGACGTGTGTCATTAACGGAGAGATACTTTCATCAATGTCAGTGAAATATTATTACTCCTGGCGCTCACTGAAGATCCATAAAAAATAACTCCGTAGTAATGATATGAAATGCCTTGCCATCCCAACTGCAGGACCGCATTTATCAAAAGCGTTAACAATGGCAAGAGATTCCAGTATTTTCATATTTAATGTTCCTTAACACAAGAGAAGCAGAATTACTTTCAGATCTAATCCAAAGTGATAGCGATTAATTGCGATTATTTGTCAACAACTGATATTGCATCAATATCTTATGAAAAATGTTTTAGGCTGTTTATTATCCACAATCCAGGAACACATACATTTAATAGAACAAAATATTTACTGTTTCGTGTTTGCAGAGGTAGGTTTTCCAGTTATCAGGTTGACATATATCATTATCTGCATTGAAGACTGGAAATCATGATCGCCAGGGGTACATCGAATCGAATATTTAATTTAAGTGCTTCGGCCACAAAGGGTCATTTAGCACTGGTTTGTCTGTCAAAAGTCAGTTACTTAATCAATCCCGTGGGGGCAAGGAATGGTGCCATATCCCTACGGGCGTTTATGCGCACACAGTAAGGTACATAACAGTATTTTGAATGTAAGTTTAGAAAAGAGGCAGAAGACGTGAATTGAGATTGCATCAACCATGTATCACCCAATAGTTGCTAAAGGTGACCTCCTTTTTATTGGTCGATTTGTTTGTCAGAGTATAAACAAACGATACTTAGGGCAATTTACAGTAATAATTCCAAAATGTTTTCCCTTCTGAGATAAAATCTAGCCTAAAGGACAATCGCTGATATAATCTGACGGTCGGTTTTATCAAGATTAAATATATGATGTCCTAAACTTGGTAATGACTTTAAGGGAGATATTAGAATACTAGAGGCCTCTCCGATATAGCAAATCTGCTTTGATAAATAACAAGCAAACCCTTTACCGGGAAGGTATACAACCGCGTTGTTCCAGGCAACTAGTATGGAAAATGTTACCCAATTGTGACTGAGTATATATCGACATAAATTGAAGTAGAGCACATATATGCCAACATGACCGAGGGAACGTAATTGCCTTTCACATTATATGTCCGTATATAACAGTTATGTTTACTGTACACATCCAAAGATATTCTTGGGGTCCGGACCTAAACCATAGTTCATTGTGAATGATTTTCAAGAAATTGTTTTGTTTTAAGTTTAGTTTTGTTTATGACGATTTATGTCAAACAAGTTAAATAACATTTGTTAGGTTCTTATATGCAACTCGCATATTTACAAATCACCAATTTAGTTCAACATTTATTGCATCTTTTGTAAATAATTATAGGGAATTCAGATATTGTGTTGGCTGTTAAATGTTTTATCACTATTTTTGTTTTTATCTAAATAAGAAACCTATGTGCTTTGCGTAAAGCTACAGGGTTTAGGTGCATATAGTTATTTGTGTGGTTCTTGAATGAACATTAAATGTTATTAGGTTTAGAATTACTGTCACAATTAGGTAAAACCCGTTACAAACTAGAAAATATACGCTTTTTACCAACTCTAATACGCATTCATTCTGTCAGGAAATATACTTCGCAAATAAGTATTGTTGATGTTCCAACTCAATCAGAAGGATATATATATATATATATATATATATATATATATATATATATATATATATATATATATATATATATATATATATATATATATATATATATATATATAGCTGCACGCCGAGCGATTATAAAATATCGATCCAATTTTTCTACTCATGCCACCCCGTTTGCAATTTCTCTGTGTGATCGAATTCATTGCCAGCATATGTCTGTTAGCAAACTTCTACACAAGTAGGGAAGATTGATGCAAAGTGGGAGTAACACCAATTTAAAAGATGAATGGTTCATATGAGTATCTGGGATTACAATGTACACTTACTACATACAAACGGGCATACTAAATCGCGAGCTTGGAAAGGTCCCGTCGGTATCTGATTCAGACAGCGTATGGTGCAGAAAGAAGCTTGACGTAACTCATCAATTCTATTTCTAACCTAAATTACTATAATAGCATGTACTCCGTTTATATGTCCCTCTTGCAGCTCGGAAATCCAAGTCAGTATTTGCTACGATCAAGTCTGACAAATGTATCAGAATTATTTAGATATGGTATGCTTGCCAACAATTAGAAAGAAACGAAAATGGCACTAGTTTGTCTTCGACGTTCATAGAACTAAAATAATAATAGTAAAGCAATTGTATAAAATAAGGCAATAATTCAGATTTACATAAAAAAATCAATCAATAAATCCTTCAATGGAATGAGTACTGTCGATATGAATTTGATTACAAGGGAAAGAATAATTGAAGCATTCCTGATTCCATTTCTATCCAATCAGCTCTATCAATAAAAACTAAACAAGATGACCTATATATTAAGGTATATCACAAACAGAGATAAATGTCAGAAATTACAGACATTACTAAAACAATTACCTTACGAAAGAAACACCTAATTAATGCTATTTAAATTAATTTGGTTAATTTTGTTTTTTTTCTACTTTATAATAATCTAACTACCCCCAATGTATTGTCTCATACTTCTTCATTTGCTTTGTAATTCCTGTACACAAAACAAAATTTCGTGCAAGGTGGTAACCTATTTTTTTGACAGAACAGCATCAAATACCCACCACTAATTACAGACTATGTAATAATATTAGTAGTGAACCGTACACCAGCTGGCAATGTTTATGTTGTGTTCCTTATTTGTTTGACATTTTCCCTTGATTAGTTGCTTTAAAACCTTTAATCCAACGGTAATCGGTCTCTATCTTTTGAACTAAATTTTCTCACAGTAATTGTTCTTTTACTATTCAATCATTTCGCTTTGACAACATGTGTTTCTAGATTACATTTTCCACAGGAATTATACGAGTACTTAGGTGTCTGTCCTTTTTTGTAGCGAAAAATCATTTTATTGCTGTTAAAATGTTGCTACTTCAGACACATTCCTAAGATTATCAACATGTAGACCCAAATCTGTCTTGTGGATTATCGTTCTTGTTTGTTTGTTAGGATTTTTAACGTAACTTTAACAATTTTTCAGTCATATCGCTACGATGTCTGCAGTGAAGCAGTTTATAGTGATGTCTAGCACTGGGACATCATGCCGCAGACATGTAGCATGATGTCCCACCCAGTCACATTATTCTGACACCAGGCCGACCAGTCCTAACACTAACCTCTTAATACTGAGAGTCAAGCGAGGCAGCTGTTAGTACAATTTTTGTAAGTCTTTTGGTATGACTCGGAGGGGATCGAACCAACGACCTCCCGCTTCCGCGGCGGACGCTCTTACCACTAGGCCACCGCAGCCGTTTGTGTATTATTGTAACGCATCAGTTGCCTTTCTGGTTTACATCTATATCTTCTCTCACATATGGACTAAAATCAGTTGTGTTGCGCAGTTCTTGGAACTTTTTTGAGATACTTTGAACATGTTCTGTGGTTGATGCTTCATAAAGTAAAATCAGTAAGTCCCAAAGTTATTCTAATACAGCCAGAACTAATTTTTTTTAGATTTTTTAGAAACTCCTTATTTTTTAATTCTTGAGAAAATGGTCAAAATTTTGAACATGTTGCATAAAGTGTTTATACGCAAGCTGGATAATTAAATGTATATTATGATATTCCTTTCTATATAGTTTACATATTTAATTACAACGACAGTACCTACTATAGGAAGGTTCCTAAGATTTAATTTATTGTTAATACATACCTATTGATTCACGTCAATGATTGAAATGAACAATATGTAGCTAAACTTGAATCAGATGAAAATATTCTCAAACAGGATTCTTGATAGAGTTAGAACTGAAATAAAGGAACATATAAAGACATTCAAATATGTATTAAATATAGAGATGTATGTAAAGGTTCTTGCAGTGGTTGTTTGATGTGACGAGTACAAAAGGAAATGTACTATATCAACACGAGCGTGAGGAAACATAAATATACACTGTGTTGCATATAAGAGTGTGGCAAGGTACGATTTTTGCATTGCACTGGTTTGAAGTATCCAGATTGTAATCATGTAAACGAATAAAGTTAAATTGATAAAAAGGATCCAACACCAATACGTTTCTCGTCTAAGGTAAATTGACTAGTTAGACGAGTATACTCCTGAATTTATACCCAGATATTAATTACAAATTTCAATAAAATTGATCACTTTTTCACATAATAAATATGTCATTCATGTGACACGGAAGGTAAAGCGGGTAGTACAACGAAAATGTGCAGTGCTCAATGAATTCATTGATTATATTAATAAACGATCCTGGATAACGAATTTGATCGTGGCTCATTTAGTCGTATATATATTTTTAACTATTCCGATGCATCTACTCACCAGGTAAATAATGTTAGTATTGCAAACTGACGGTAACTTAAATATCATAGTTTCAACCAGAATTCTAATGAAAATATTTACTCAATTTGTGACGGTTTATAATGTGCTTCAAGTCTTTATAACGCGTCCACCTTCGGTGCACGACGTTTTGACGAATACTATTGCCAAGTTCAACAAATATATCATTACCTCAAGCATAACGACAAAGTCATACTAAATCCAATGCGTTTGTCCAAAGCATAGCTTTATTTCATACACCTCGAGCATTATTAAACAAACCTTGCAAATTACAATAACCAAGATAATATCAAATGTATTGATTGTCATCGGTCGGTTCATGTCAGATTCCATATGACGATAAATAGATATGTAACCAGCACTGTAATTATTAATTTGTTAAAACGACGTTTGAACGATACGGCCATATTTTTAGAAGCTATGAGCTGACTTGCTGCAACATTTTTGTGATACTCGCATAATCATTCTTTCCAGATTTGCTGAGAAAAAGAATCATTATTTGATCACCCGACAACGTATCAATCAGGCATGAATATGCTCGAATACATATTTTAAAATAAAACTTTGTTAATCATACAAATTAAAAGGCTGATCTATTTCGAGACAACGAGGAACTTTAATTAGTACCACTGTCCTTGTTGGATTAATTAATATTTACCTGAACTAATTGGCACGTTTGAATTGAATATACGAGGGCTCTAATGGACTCATCTATAAATGTGCAAACTACATAAGTAGAATAATAGCATCAAAATGTCATTAACTACTTTACCCTGACTGACATCATTGTAACGAAACAAATATACATGCCAGTTTCAGATGTGACAGTATTTATTGACTTAACATGTTTTTTACTTCTAACTTCTGGATCAAAATGTTTTTGACAGTTGTCCTAAATCGTAATGAACATGTTGTGGAAGTTTTACCCAAAGCACCGTAAAAATTTCAATTCAGTATCTTGTTCTGTCAACCAGTGGTCTGTGTCTCTTTCCATCAGTTGAAACATGTTTAAAATATTGAAAATATATTACTATATATATTTAACGACTTCTTTTCCTCTACACACAGTTTTTATGTCCGTAAGACCATCTTATTCCATCAGGAAGATATATTTGAAAATATAATATGCTCTTCAATATTGAGCAATACTCATTACGAGTACTTAATAAACGCAAAATGGGATTTAAATGTTACGTCCGTTTGACGCATTTAAAATACTTACTTTAAGACATATGCTTCTTTCAAGATAACTAATGATTCTAAACTAATGATATATATATATATATATATATATATATATATATATATATATATATATATATATATATATATATATATATATATATATATATCATTAGTTTAGAATCATTCGTTACTTTAACTAAGTATGGATAACAAATTAGTGTGATATATCACTTCATATTCTTCTTCGTAAGCGTTCTTCCTGGCAACCTCATGTCGTAAAAGCATGCGTTACGTCACACATTTTGATGTTATTCACGGATTTATATTCCCTACTTTATCACCAATGTACACATGTATTAGAGAAAATAACCTGTTGTAGAGCAACATCAATAGCACATAGATACTCAAGGTTTTAAGATAGTACTATTTTGTAAAAATCAAATTGGGGAATTTTATGTTTATATTATGAACATTATTTACTTATGATTAAACAGAAGCAGATTTAATATATATATATATATATATATATATATATATATATATATATATATATATATATATATATATATATATATAAGCAGCAGAGGAGGCGAATCAGACAACATTTTTAAACAAGTTTTCAATGGATTAGGGATTAAACCCCTATCAAAACAATGAAACAGGCAAAAAAGAGGCGAATCAGACAACATTTTAAAACAAGTTTTCAATGGATTAGGGCTTAAAAACCTATCAAAACAATGAAACAGGCAAAAATGAGGCGAATCAGACAACATTTTTAAACAAGTTTTCAATGGATTAGGGCTTAAAACGGCTACAAATCAATGAAATCAGTCCAAAAAAAATCAATGAAATCAAAATAAAGAAAGCCTCCATTTGCCAAACGGAGACATAGTCATTTTTGTCCGAAAACATGATCCTGCAGGGTTTTCAAAATGAGTAAAAACTCTTCAACCGAATATTTTATCAAGTCCGATACGATATCGTGTCCTCGGGTCTGCTAAATTTATTGTCACAAATCCGTGTGGTTTTGACTGAGCGTGACTAAAGAAATTTCTAAATTTATTATGATCCATATCACCGCAGCACCAAGTTTGCCAAATATTTCGTAGTGTATGAGTATCAACTCCATTAAACAAACACAACACATTACAATTATCGCGAATCACTTTTGGTATTTGTGTGTACCGTTGAGTCACATATATCACATCAGTGTTTTTATGCCTGCCTCTGGAAAAAATCCTTGCAGGACTTTTTTGATTATCAAACATGATATCATCATAGACAACTAAATTGTTAATACTTCCATCGATGTCTTCCATTGAAGGGGCTTCATCAATATCAGTAATAAATTCAATAAAATCATCATCGATTTAAAATTCTTTTGCTTTCTCGTTAAAATCTTTTAACACTTCATAGCATCGCTGATCGTCTACACTCGGGGCTATTAAATACAATTTGTCCCATTTCATCCATCTTGTTATCAAATTAAGTAACAATTGTGTTTTGCCACATCCGGATGGTCCGATTATAATCATTCTAATTGAATTCGGTAACATTTCATGGTGTTTAATAGGTTCCCGTCGTCGGGTAGCTGAATAATCAATTACATACATGCTGTTATATAATAAATTATGGATCTATATTGTGTGAAGTGTAAAAAATGAACTGGCACAGATGACTTGACGACGATTACAACAAAAAATAACCGATCAGCGCTTTCTGGTAAATGCGTACAATGTAGTACAAAGAAATTTAGATTTGTTTCTAAACCCAAGGAACCTTTAAAAAAAAACGAGGAGGTGATATCGCTGCCAAATTGGCAAAATTCCCTGGAACTCCATGGGCAAAATACCCCGGAGAAAAGCACCTTCCAGGATATAGCTACTGTGGCCCCGGAACACGATTAGATATCAGACTCAATAATCATAACCAACCCAACCCAGGTGAAGAACCAATAAACGCCATTGATAAGGCCTGTCACCTTCATGATGTTGCTTATAAAAGCAGCAATTTGCAACACAGGCATTTAGCAGATGTGAAATTAATTCATGCGTTGAATGCTATTCCTGATAAATCCTTCAAAGAAAAATTGGCTTCATTTTTGATAAAATCGGCTATGAAAAGTAAATTGATGTTAGGTGCTGGTAATTAATAACAACATGGAATCTATTTTTTATTCCCCAAGAGGATACTGGAGGGGTAAATCAGCAATCCATAAACTCGCTAGCGCTGCAAAAGTGAAAAAAAAACCACTGCGGCTCATTGGTTTTTGCCTAAACAGGCACTATGGCAAATTTGCCTACCACCGCCTAAACAAATTAATGTCTCGCATTTTGATGTAACCGGACCCAATGAAGTTCATCAGGCTGATCTATTATTTTTGCCACATGACCACGGTTACAAATATGCGTTAACTGTAGTTGATATTGCAAGTCGATACAAAGAAGCACAACCGTTAAAAACAAAATCATCACCTGAAGTGGCTTCTGCATTTGAAAGGATTTATCGAAGGGGTCCTCTGCACTGGCCAAATCTATTACAAATTGATCCTGGCAAGGAGTTTCAGGGTGCAGTGTTATCTACAATGAAATATCACAATGTCACTATCAGACGGGGGCATACTGCGCTACATCGTGATCAGGCAATTGTAGAACGGTTTAATAAAACCTTTGCTGAGCGGTTATTTGGATATCAATACGCAAAAGAATTCATCCAAGAAAAAATATCCCGTGAATGGGTTAAAAGATTACCATCTGTGATTACTGCACTGAATAACGAGATTACTAGAACAATCAACATGAAACCTATCAACGCGATCAAAAAGAAGTCAGTACCTGAAAAACCACAAAAAGATTTCAAAGAACCAATTCTTGGTAGTAATGTCATTGTGAGGTATTTATACGAACCAGGAGAGCTTGAGGGTGGCAGAAAAAGGGCTACTGATCCTCTTTGGAGTGTTACTGCACACAAGATATCTAGTGTAACACGATCTACGGGTAGACCTCCAGTCTATAAACTGGATTCAACTGCCCCTCAGCGGGGTTTTACTAGACAACAATTACAAGTGATTCCTGACGATACTCAATTGCCACCCCATGGTCTTTATTAGCACCGTTGCGTCTATTGCACTCAAGACAAGTCAACATCACATCATTTCTGACATGACCGAGATTGTTATTTTTTCTGTCTACGGTAACTTGGCGAGGATCTTTATCCGAATACTGCCAACGCATTATACCATTGCAACTTGCGCAGTGATTATTCTGTTGTTTCTTCAAAGTGATTATTAATCCAGCATCAATGTCAAATTCTCGTTGTTTTTTTTTGTCTTGTTGTTTGTAACCGGAGAGTTTTTTATCAATAATTTTAACATCAACGATGCTAGCATCATCCATTGTGGTGTCATCATCTAAAACAATTCTTCGAAGTTGATTTATTTTTCGTACTCTGGATACTGCAAGATAGACTAAATTTGACCATTCGATGCGATTATCTACCATCCAAACAATTGTATCCGATATAGTCAATCCCTGTGAAGAATGTATTGTTGCTGCGTATCCTAGCGTCCATGGGGATTTATTAGCACGCAATGTATCTTCAATGACATTGATATCAACCAGCACAATATCATTTAATACTAAATTCTGTTTTTCACTTTGTCCTGGAATATCAACTTCAATGTTCTGTTTTCGTGTATCCGATGGCGTATAACAAAGAGGCACTGGAAGTGTTGCAAATGTTTGTTTAAGCAATTCAAATAATTTCATCTGAAGTGTATCCCTGACTATTTTTCTACTTGCAATTATCAAATCATTTGGCCTCCACGCTTCCCAGAAATCATTCATTGGAGTTTCCGAAATTATTTCACGGGCTATTTCACACTGGATTTTATCCGGTTGTAATCTAATTAGTTTCTTAAATTCTTTTAATTCATTATCAAGTGATCTATGATCGGTATCAATTTTTTCATAATAGTCTACAAAACCCTTTAGCCATTCATGTGGGGATGCACCGACAAATGGTGGTGGTTGGCCGTGATCACCGCACATGACGATTTTTGTATTTTTCAATAACAACCACTCAAGAAATATTTTTAATACATCTTCTGACACTGTGTCTATTTCATCCCAAATGATAATTTCAGGAATACATTTCTCTCCCATACGCTCAGGAGTCCATTTATCTCCCTTCCATCGGAAAAAGCTGTGATAGGTACAGGCATTTACCCCTCTCTGTATCATTTCTCTTGCAAGTCTGTGTGTTGGTGTTAGCACAATCATGTTTGGATTGGAAACTCGAAATAACTCAATTGCCTGAGTTGTTTTTCCTGACCCACCACAACCGTTTAAATAAACTGTTTTATATCTACAGATTGGATCAGAAATCGGTGGTGCATTAGAAAATTCTGAACACAGATTGCTTTCTAAATAATTATTTTCAATTGTAACATCTGCTGATTGAATATAATCATGAAGCATTTCCTTCTTAATTCTCCATGACCCCCAATTCTCGTTGCCAGTAGCCTTAAAATCAGCCATTTTGCTATTTATGTAAAATGAATCAGTGGCAAATCTAACTGCGGTGTTAGGAAATTTATTGATCATTGAAAACAGATTAATAGAAGCATAACCAAGCATAGAAGCTCTCAAATGTGTGTACTGCGGATTGTATCCATCATTGTAAGTAACAATTGTACCCAATTTGGTTCCATCGGACGGAAATGCGTCTTTACGATTGACATATAAGCCCTTAATCGTATTCAGCATTGTCTATAATTAACCGTGAAGAATATCTTGTATTATCGTATTTACCACCCTGGGTGAATTTACCGATTATTCTTCGTCCAAGATCTTTTGCTTCATTGTTTCTGATTTCAAATAACTGTCTGGACCAATCCATGATTTGTTGTTTATTAAAATCAGGAAACAGTTTTCGCTGTTCACTAATTATTTTTTCTAGATCAGGTTGTGGTAACCAGACTGATTTCTGTGCTCGATAGGATATAATTGCTTCACTGACAATTAATGATTTTAACATCTTACAATCAAGCATATACCGTAATAACACTATTGGCATCCAGTGTTTTTCAGACATGTGTTTACCAATCCAAAGATAACTACACGGATGAAGTCCTGTAACCATTTCAAATGATACTACACAAGCGAATCCTGTTAAATCAAAATCAGGCAGTGGTCCATTAATAGCAACACGCGTCATTTCGTGTGTGGGGTGTCCAAATCGTTTGAAATATTTCTCGCATTCTCCATACCCAAGAAAACTTCCTGGATAACACGCAATCATATCAACTGAAATAACGGTTTCAGGGTCGTATTTTGTATTCCATAACCCTCCATGGCTGTCTTCAAGACAGGACAATCTGACATCTGATAAAAACTCACTTCTCGTTGGTTTCCACGCGTTTTTCTTTCTAGCAAAATGTGCTGCAATTGATGGTAGTGTAAAACAGTTTGCTAATAATTGATCGTTGTCTTCCCCTTCCAGTGAAAACTCACTAGCTAGTTTTTTCATTTGATTATGCAGCTCTTCAGTACGGTACAATTCTCCGTTGGGCCATACAAACTGATCAAATCTACATTCCTCGTCTGAAGTACTATGAAATAGCCACATTGACACAGGATCGTTTTTACTCAAATGGTAAATAGCATCAAATAATTTCTGCTCTGAAAAAAACTCTTCTGTTTGGGGGATATATTTTACGGTTCTATCCCGTGGGAATATTGTTACTGCAGATGACCACGCGTGTTCGTTATGATCAATAATTTCAATTGTAGCTCCCTGTGATTTATATTTCGATTCGTATAATATTTCACCGGTGATTGTTCTTACCGATATTGGAAATCTCAATGATTTTTCTAATTTAATTATATCCTGAATTGTTGCCCCATTCTCTTTTACCGTTAATTCCCATTCGGTTATTTTTTTTCGTCTTAGATCAGTTAGTTTATTTCCCCGGGACGCATTTGTGAAGTGTTCCATTATTCGTTCTGCTACACAATTGAGCCCTGTCGAATATTTCATGGGTGCTAGTTTTGCAATATCAGGTTTTTCATTGAGCGGATATATTCTGTAAACAACTGCTGTTACAGGATAAGATCTTTCGTAGTATGGTTTATCAATTCCGGTTAAAATTCCTGGTTTGGAATCTTGATTCACAGTGACAGTTTTTTTGTCCCTGAGAATGGGTTCAAATTTATCCCTAATAATCCATTTTCCATCATCACGGATAAGGAATTTTATTCGAAAAAAATTTCTTTCTTCTCCAAGATTTGAAATTATCACTGCTGCTTTTTCATCATTCATGGTAGCGTCAACAACACCATCAATTCGAAATGTTGACCAACAATAAGATGCTCCATCACGCTTGAATTCATTAAAACAGTCTCTGATTTTACTAATCATGGCTTTATCAAGATTTTTATTCTTGGGTGTATTAGAAACTATATCAAGATTGAATTGAGCATCTTTCCAGGGTAATCTCTTGTTACGTTTTTTGGGTCTATCGAGATTAAATCTAGGATTAATTTTCAATAATCTCTTAAACTCCTTCATGTTTCCGTCTCTTGGACGTTTTTTGGGTTTATCGAGATTAAATTTAGGATTAATTTTCAATAATCTCAAACTCTTTCATGTTTCCGTCTCTTGGACGTTTTTTGGGTTTAATTTTGTTACGTTTTTTGGGTTTATCGAGATTAAATTTAGGATTAATTTTCAAAAATCTCTTAAACTCCTTCATGTTTCTGTCTCTTGGACGTTTTGTTGGGTTTATCAATATTAAATTTAGGATTAATTTTCAATAATCTCTTAAACTCCTTATCAGTATTGAATTTAGCATTTTTCGAAGGCAATCTCCTTAACTCCTTCATGCTATACTAAAAACAAGAATTTAAATGAAAGATTTATGTATAATGAATCACTGCAAATGGCTTACGATTGGATCAGTCACTGAATTAGACAAATAGTATAGTATACGAATGAACCAAGAATTTAGACAGCATCCTGTGAGTACAAATTATGAAGCATCCAGTGATGGTGTTGTAAGACACTGTAGACTGAAGAAACCAGTTGGGAGGGATAATGGTATGGGGTATTTGTTGTTTACTGTTGGAAAGAAGAAATATTACAATCATCGTTTCGTATTTGAATGTTTTAATGGATTGATCGAGGATGGTATTGTTATCGATCACAAGGATTCTAATCCAAGGAACAATTCTTTATCAAATCTGCAAGCTATCACACAGAGTGAGAATTCCAAACGAGGAAGGACTGGCACTTGTTAAAAAAAAACGAGACCAGTAAAATCTTTTAATACAACAACTAACGAAGAGAAAATATTTCAATCAATATATGAAGCCGGCAAGTATTTCAATATTTGTAGAGCGTCAGTACGATTCGTTGCAGAGGGGGTTTGTCGATCTGCCATTTCAAAAAAGACCGGACAGAAAGATCAATTTAATTATGTCTAATGCGTCATATTTTTCAATTAGAGATAAGTCATTGTTATAGAATAATGAATTCTGAAAACATGAATAGCATCATAGTTGAAATTTTAAAATTGAAATGTCATGATATTGAACTATCAGATGGGTTAAATCCTGATCAAATCAAGTCAGATTTTCAGGATATAGAATACGGAGTTAGCACTAACAAGTATATGCTACCAAAGAAATATGCACTCATCAAAAAAATTCAGAATTCTATTAGAGACTCTCTTACATTTTCCAGTGACATCAGTGTGTTTGTTCCGTTGTATACTATCGTAGAACGGATACGAAAAGAATTGGGTAACGAATACGAATTGAAAAAAGAAGTCAACTCTAAAATTAGAAACCTACGGGCGTTAATTCAAGAAAATGAACAATTTTGATTACCCGACCCCTTTATCATTTTTTGATGCCCGACCATTTATCATTTTTTGATTGTGACTGACCCTCATAGAGATTTTCATTTTTTTAGCACTTTTTGATTGAAATCAGTGAAAACAGTGAATAAAAAATCGATAGACCGTTATGGATGGTCAATGGAAAAGTGGGGAAAGTCACAGTATTATTAATTTTATAGCAAATATGTGACTTTCCCCATCACTGATAGAAGGTGTTTTATGATGAAATAACACTTCCACGATGGTGTTAAAAATCATCCGACATGTCATTGATGTAAAAACAAAATGAAGGAAGTGTGGTATTAATTATTGTTATAAGAATTTCCACACTTCCTTCAAACCTGATAACACCCTTAAAATGTCAAAATAACACTTCCATGACCGTGTTAAAAATCATCCGACATGTCAAAAAAGTGGGGAAAGTATCATAATTAATATTTTATATACAATTTGGACACTTGCTCCATCATTGATAGAGCCGTTAAATGTCAAAAAAGAGTTGCACGGTGGTGTTAGGTCGGGATTGAAAAATTGTTTTGCAATTGAAAAATTGTTTGCGATTTCAAATAATGGTCAATGAAGCATTAACAACCCGATTGGCTCGTGAACGATTATATGCAATTAAGAGATTTGTACCAATTCGTGACTCTGTCAGGAATAAACTGCAACAACGACAGAGTTTACAAACTGATTTTGCTGCGGGATCTGAAGAATTGTTTAAACCAGTAACCACAGCAACGTACGGGGTAGAGCGTGCTATACGGGGAGATGTTCCCGAGACGGAAAAATCTGTTATTGGTGAACTTGAAAAAATAGCTGCGAAAACTGAACAAACAAAACAGATTGTACAAAAAATGGAATCAAAAAGAACAGTAGATGATTTACGCGTGAGATTTAACGAGGAAGGGTTAGCAGCAATTGATGAGACTAAAATAGCAGATATTCCTGCGCTTGTTGTTACGACTTATGAAAACAGAAAAAAAATGTTAAAACCAGAACATCATAAATATGTTAAGAATTTCACTCATTGGGCTGATATATTTTACAAAATCAAAACTGAAAAAAGTCAAATTAAGACAGATAGTCCATCATACAATGGATATATCAATGAGGTGGGTAACGTGTATAAACGATTTGAAGAACTAAAACAATAACAAAAAACGCCAAAATTGCAAAGAAAGCGACAGCAACCTGCAAAGAAAATATCTTTCTCTCCTTAAAAACTACCACCTGATGATGATGATGATTATTATTTACAAGAAACGGATTTAGCAAAACTAGATGAAGCAACTGGTTATAGCGGAAGTGGATTAGGAAATCCAAGGATTTCATGTCCTGATATTGTTATCAATGATATATCACGATTAGATGTTCTAATCGGAGGTTTCCGAGCTGGAAATAATTCACCGGAAATAATTATTGAAGTAGCTGATATCTGTAGACGGTTATTTCAAGGTGGTATCATGGATATCAAAACATATCGAGATTTCATTGACGAGTTAGCAAATGGGTATCATAGTGACTGAATTCAAAAATTGTTTTATGAATCTGAAGACGAAGTCAATTGATTAGATAAATAACAATTGAAAACACTAGTGTTTTTATAATAATGATCATACACTACAATCATGATAAACCAACCCCCGTCTATGTAGTTAATTCACGGTTTCCAGTTTATAGCGCATATTACGGAGATGGTTTCGGTGATACCATTTTAAGATTATTTTCAAGAATGGCTCCAAAAGTGATGCCGTTAGCTAAACAATTAGGAATGAAAGCCATTGATGTTATTCGTGATAAGGGTATTGGTGCTGTTGGAGATCTTGCCGGAAAAGCGTTTTCAGCTGCGAAGAATAAATTAACATCATTAGTGAGACGAAAAAAGAAACCGTTACCGTCTACAGCGGAAATGCCTGCAAGTGTTAGTAAAATAATAAATAACGCAGTAGATGAAAAATTAGCGTCGATGGCTTTAACCCCCGACGCAAATATGATAGCAGGAAGTGGCTTTAAAAAACTACGACGATGAAAGGGAAAATCGCGATTTAGACTTTGATAAATATAATAAAATGTTCAAACAGTCACGTGATCCAGCATTTGATATAGACGCCCCAGTTCGCAAGGATGATTCTGTACGCGATTATCAATATTACGCCTATCATGCAATAGACCCAAAGAGTCGATCTCGAATTGAACTTCAAGTCTATGATACCAATAAATACTTTTTGCCTTGTGAAGCATTTATCGAAGTAAAAGGAGAACTTGTAACAGCTGCTGATACTACTGCTGTACCAGCACCGTATCCAGCTGGTACTAAAGTCGGTTTTGTCAATAATGGTATTATGGCGTTATTTGAGAGTGCTAGATATCTCATTGATGGAAAAGAAATTGAGTCGATAGATCGTGATGTTGATGTGGCTACAACAATAATCGGGTTAGCAAGATATTCCGATGATTATACAAGATCAGCAGGACCTTCTATGATGTTTGCAAAGGATGTTAAAAATACCGCTGGAGGAAATCAATTTGTTGTAAGACGACCAAAGAATAATGCTGGCACCGCTAATATTGATGCCGAGGATATGATTATAAACAATGATCCTAATTTCAATCTAGGAGCTGCAACACGTATTTTAATGTTGCAAGGAGCGCGTAAATCATTTTCATGCGCGATTCCACTGCATCACATATTTGGATTCTGTAGAAACGTCAGAAAAGTTATCTACGGGGCGAAGCATACAGTATCACTTGTACGAAAGGGTGATGATAACGACGCAATTTGGAGGATTCCAGCAGATGCTGCAAATCCCAATGCTGATGCCGGTAAAGTCAATTTAACAAAAATATCATTGTGGATGCCAGTGTTGACTCCATCAATTACTGGAGAAGAACGATTACTATCATTTATGGACCAAGGAGGAAAGTCGTTGTTAAGTTGGCTAATGGTAAGTACAGATGTGAAGCAATCAGATATTAACGGGTTATTCACGTGGAACCTATCATCAAAACAAGGTGTTGCTGCGCCACGTCATATATTTATTGCGTTACAGGATAACACACGAGTTGGCAATCAACTCCAGCCATATGATATTTGATCCATTAGGTGTTAAAGACGTCTCACTGAGAATAAACGGCCAGCAGGAACCATCTGAAGATATACAACTTGATTACGGTCAAAATCATATTGCACGAGTTTATCATAGGTTGTTGTCATTTATGGCACGTGATCAAAATGTTGATACTGGTTTGCAAATATCACAGTTGGATTTTAAGAATCTGTATCCGATCTATTACTTTTCATTGGAACATCTTGATTTAACAAGACAATCTGTTGTTGATATACATTTTAGAGCTAATGTGCTTCGTGGTGCTATTGCTAATTATAGAGCGATTGCTGTCATTCTCAGCGATAAATCAATGCTACTTGAAGGTGTTGGAGGAAGAATGAGAGTGGTAGATGCACCAGTGGGAAATCTTTGAACGATTTTTCCATTGAATCGCTTTACAATTTAGAATCAATCTATTATGTATAATATGTCATATAGTGTTATTAGTGTTGACTTAACTCCTGGTCAAATCACTGACAACTCGTCAAATAAAACATTTCAATGATGCACTTGTAGCAAAAAAAGGTGTTCAGATTACTCTTTCTGCGGCTGCTATAAAAAATATGATTAAAACCGGTGGTATATTTCCATTGTTAGCTCCTATTCCATCGATGATAGCCGCAGCAGCCCCAGCGTTGGCTAAAGCGGCAGCGTTAGGAACCGTTGGTGCCGCGGCAGGGAAGTTGTTTAATAAAGCAACCGGTGGATCCATTCAAAGGAGTTCAGAGGTAGCGTTAAGAGCCATTACCCCATTGATAACTAAAGCGGCAGAGTTATGAATCGGTGACTACAAGAAAGCGTTAAGAATCGCTACCCCAGGGTTAGCTAAAACGGCATCTAGCGCGGAAGCGTTAGAAATTCTTAAACGGGCACAAAGAGAGAGAGAACCGGTGGATCCGTTCGCGGATCTAAGTATAAAAAATAGGGAAGGGGTCTAAGACTACCAGGAACCCCGTATTCATGGTACAGCGGGAGATCCGTTCACGGATCAGGCCTGAGAATCCCAGGAACGGTTTATTAATTGAGGAACCGATGGTTCCAATTTCAAATTTTGATTTAATGGATGCTGCTAAAAAACTAGCGATTAAAAACTTCAGAGGCGTTTTTATGAAAGATCAATGACCACATCAACCAAACAACACTGAAACAGGTATTATTAATTTAGATAACAGCACCGGACCTGGAACTCACTGGGTTGCATACGCTATTGATCCACGTGCAATCGTCTATTTTGATTCATATGGATTAGCACCGCCAAAAGAGATTATACGTTACATAAAAAAATTTCCAATGAAGACTTGGTATTCTACGCTACCAACACAACAAATCAATGACCCACCAATATGCGGCAGTGAAGTATTAAATGTCCTCGACGCTATTTTAGCATCTAGAAAATCACCACACATTATCGTAAATGAATACACTAGTAATCGCTTTTTAGAGAGAGGTGTATACAATATCATGATTGATATTTGGGGGAGATCTTTAAAACCCAAACCCGATGGCACTGCAACCGGTGATATAAAAAAAATAATTGAAGATGAAATCGCTGAAACGTTAAATTTAACAAGTGTTGACCCGAATGAAATAGTTGTATTTCAAGACAAACAGGATAAATTGAAAACCAGTGATGTGTCGTTGGATGATATTTTAACACGACAACGAAACGCAATCGAGAATACTATCGCGTTATTTTCCGATCAGGGTAAACTCAAACCGGGTGTACTTATTTCGACGATTACAGATAGATTAAAAACTCTCAACGATGAATTAAAAAGTTCTGTGGTGGAACTAACAATACTTCAATCTAAAACCGAAGAACACGGAAAACAGTTTTCAAATTTTCGAAGAAATATCGTGGATAAATTTATTGGAACTCCGTTAGATAAAATTGAACTAAAACTTCCGGATATCAAAAAATCCATCGATGTTATCAAAGATGATTTATCTAAAATCCCCGAAAAACTCAATAAAATAAAAATTCCACATCCCGTAGCGAATATTGTGAATAACGTGTATGTAGTTAAGGTCGAAAATTTTGATTGGGTCAAATACACTGCTAATCGAATAGATTATACTCCAACTGTAACAGGTATTTATCAATTTACGTTAACTACATTTGGCGGGGATAATTTTAATATTCAAGATAATTATGGTGGTGTCGGCCCAGACCAAACCGCTATAAATACAATAACACAGCAAATTCGTGCTAATTCCACTTGGACTATTTTTGTGTTATCTTCTATTGGAGTTGAACGAGTTAGAACGAAAATAACATATGTGATAGAATTTATAACAAATATACCTGAAGAAGATTAATTCAACGATGACATTTCAAAAAACGATGACATCAACGATTTCATCATCACAATATCGCTATGATACAGTCAAAGAATTTTCAATGAAACTCAAAACCCTTGCCGAGGAGTATGCAATGAAAATAAAAAAAATATCGCAGGAGAATTACCGCAATTGATGTTACCGTGTATTCAGTGAGTGGTGTAATCACCGGAGCTGGTATTATACTGTCTTCAGTAACAATGATGGCCCCGATAGCTGTTCCAATTTGCATTTCTGCGGCAACAACAATCGCTGGAATAATTTCAATTATAACAAAAAAAATATCATCATGCAGCCAACGCAAACTACAAGACTACATAATTCAATTTCATGTTGTGTCTACTGCATACTCGCAATTATCCTCATTGATATCGTCATCTCTCGATGATACAATTATATCAGAGAGTGAGTTTTCAGCGATGGTAGGTATTTACGATTCTGCAATGTCAAAATTAGAAATACATCATGAATATAATAACAATGACAACACAGATGGAACTTCTTCAACAAATAGTGGAGAACACAAACCCAGTACAAACAAGCATGATCTCAATAACATCAACGAATCCAGAATTCAGTGTGAATTTCACCTCTCCGGTCCCAGTGAAGGAAATCGCGCTAGCAAAATTGCGAGTATACCACAGTTGGCCAAATATTAGGTCAAAGTCATTTGGTGGTCAACAACCGAATAATTCACTGGTATTTGCAAATAAGAATAAAGACGACGGTACCACAGTCTGGAACGTTGTTTCCATACCAACCGGATCATACCAAATTGAACAAATCAATAATGAATTCCAGCGTAGAATAAAATCGATTACTGGAAAAGAATCAAAAATAGCTATAACAGTTCATGAGCCGACACTATCATCTGCCATTGAAATAAGCACAGATGGTTACGTCGTAGATATCTTTCAAAGCTCAATAAGGACCGTACTGGGATGGCCTGAATTACCACCAGGGGGAAAAACCGTTGATTTACCAGAACCACAAAAAACCGATTATATCACAGACAGGATAAAATCTGATAATCCAGTAAAAAGCTATAGCGATTATGATAAATGGAATTTTTTCACTGAAAAGATGGATGGAGGTGGAGAAAAATACTACATAACTCGACAGGATAAAATCACTGAAAACTTCACAGCAATAAATAACGATATTTCGTTGTTGTTAATATCCCTTAAATCCGGCTCTCTCACCCGAGATGAATTTATCAGCGTCATATAAATATGTAACAAAATCATCAATGACATGGAAACATTTCATTCACAAATTATTCAAGAGGTATTAGGTGACAGTAGTCCTGAAACAAGAGATTTATTTGCAAATAAATATAAAATTCCCGTCAAAGATATTCCAGCATTCAAAATACCAGGATATAACGTACCAGAACTAATAAAACTTCTCAGTGACACCATCGATGATGGTTTTAAAATAATTCATGATGCATGGAAAAAAACAGCATCACCGGAAATAAAAATCCTCAAACACAATAATGACCCAAATGGTGGTGGCAGGCATATTGCTCCTCAAAATGTGAATATTTAATCGGTGATAGCGATCAATTTAGTATGTGATGTTATCGAAGGAAGCTATCAAATAAATCTCGAACGATCAAATCAAGCTCAGCAGGGATATATTTTGTATTCATTTGCACCAACAGCTCCTCCAGGATTTCTAATTATTGAGTCTCCGGTGAATCCAGTCTCTATGCGATGTCATAATAATTCATTAACAAGAATTAATTTCAAACTCACTGACCAGTCTAATAATCTGATTGATTTACAAGACGAAGTTTTACAAATTAGTCTGTTTGTAAAGTCGTAAAGACTTTCATCCTGAAAGGATTTTCGTCCTAAGACCCCAGACAAGGTCTTGGACACGATATCGTATCGGACTTGATAAAATATTCGGTTGAAAAGTTTTTACTCATTTTGAAAACCCTGCAGGATCATGTTTTCGGACAAAATGACTATGTCTCCGTTTGGCAAATGGAGGCTTTCTTTATTTTGATTTCATTGATTTTTTTGTTGACTTTATTTCATCGATTTGTAGCCGTTTTAAGCCCTAATCCATTGAAAACTTGTTTAAAAATGTTGTCTGATTCGCCTCTTTTTTGCCTGTTTCATTGTTTTGATAGGGTTTTAAGCCCTAATCCATTGAAAACTTGTTTAAAAATGTTGTCTGATTCGCTTCCTCTGCTGCTATATATATATATATATATATATATATATATATATATATATATATATATATATATACACACACTTGACAATATTTAATTGCCAGTGTAGATAATCATATGCTCGCTCTTTTTATGTGTTGATTTAGGAATTTTAAAACGTGCGATTAATTATGTCTCGAAAAGTCTAAAGTAGCCAGAGATAAAAAGACATAAGTGTGTGTGTGTGTGTGTGTGTGTGTGTCATTGAACACTGCCATAAATAATGAGGTCCCTTAAACTCCAAATTGAAATTTTAAGAGAGTGTAGTATCTTCACATATTTTACACGAATCAGTTTTGGAATTTCTGAAATATCTCAATAAGTGAAATTGCGGGTTTAATTGGACTTTGCCGAAACAATTAAATACGTTATTTGTGCAATTTTGTAGTTTCATAGAGGGTATTAATATAGAAGTCATGACAGAGCGCATATTAGCACCTTGGTACACATTTCATAGAAGGAACACCATACAACAATGTCATTCTGAAAATAAGCCATGGAAGTTTCCGACTGCGCTCAATAAAAAATATGTAACTATTTAATGTAATTCAATCAAAGGTGAGATTTAAGTACTTATGTTGGGTCTCGTGGTGGTCGAGTGGTTTAAAGTTTTCGCCGTTACGGATAACTAGCGTCTCGCCTCTGTCTGTGTGGTTCTGAGTCTCGGGCTAGGCAAATATTAGTACATGAGAAAGGTTGTCAGTAGCTTACTGTGGGTCAAATGTTCTTTCCCTTTCACGGGTTCTTCCTCCACCAGTTATACTGGACGCCATGTACAGCCTATCTTGGTCTAAAAATGGCATTAAAATCAACAGCATACTGGTGCTCAATTGCACAATTTTCCAGTGTGAACATTGTCATGAGATAATCTAAGTCTCCATAACGATAAAAAATTATGAGGTATTATGATACAAAAACAAGAAATATACTGTCCTCACTAGGCTATTACTAAACAAATGTTTAGACAAGTTATGCAGTGCTTAGTATATTGCTTTTCATTGTGAAGAAATGCAGCAAAATATTGCGATCTAGCAATATGTTTTTTCCGGCTTAGAATACAATATATTTTGCATAATAACAATATACACACAATATTGCACACATGTTATGACATTCGTTTGGTTGTGAGCTGCGACGAATTCGGATGACTCTCTCTCTCTCTCTCTCTCTCTCTCTCTCTCTCTCTCTCTCTCTCTCTCTCAGGAGTCGCTAACTCTTCAGAGCGGCTTGTTTAACTGCGGCAACGCCTTGCAGAAAAGCGGGTTACTGCTTCAAGCGGTCGTTTCGCAGCCTCTCTTGAACTCCTCACGTAGATGTTGAGTATAATCAAACACATATTGTAACCAATAATGCCATCCTTCTACCGAATTATGTTTTCATGATAGGCCTTCAGCTGCAGAATCTCACTGAGTCCTGAGGTTGATACGATTGATTACCTCTAACACGCAAACACCGACTTTGGCTTCCATTTTAAAAAATAATATTATCCTTAATGTTCAATCTTTTATACACGAGATTTTACCCTGATTACGACAGAAACCTAGGCAAATTAAATCAATATTTATATTTTAATTAATATAATGAGTTTATAAAGTTAATGTGACGTCAATACTTGTGTTTAATGATTTTGCAGAAAATCAGTCACACGAAACCAATATAATACTAATTTTACATTAATACAGAAACCAATCAAACGAATCCAACACCTGTTTCTAAATAATCACTATAGAGACATTAATCTATAGTGATTTAGACAGAAGACGACACCAATACGTGTTGTGAATTCGTGTAGAAACTCAGTTACACAGAACCAATATAAACCGATTTTTTTTATTTGGGATAATATATCCGATAGTACTCTAAGTAAAGGTTTATCTGACCAAACGTTCATATGACTATACTTCATATGACCGAATGGGATAGAGGTATAAGTCCCATCACCGTTCTTGACATTTATAGTTGTTCTCTGTATTTCAAAATGTATTCCCGTTTGCATCACACTTTTCCCATGAATTTTAACACATACATACATACATACATACATACATACATACATACATACATACATACATACATACATACATAGAGGGCCGGCGCTTCCGCTAGGCGAACTAGGCAATCGCCAAGGGCGCTGGGCTAAGGGGAGGGGAGGGCGCCAGAAAAAATTGCAAATTGGATTTTATTTCATGATGAGCCGATTGGGGGATGGCGTGAGTGGGAAGAGGGGCGCCAGATGTATGATCTCGCCTAGGGCGCCAAAATGCCTTGCACCGGCGCTGCATACATACATACATGGACGTACTCCTCCGTTTACAAACTTTTAATGAAAGAAATTTCTATTTAACGAATTTGAAAAATGATTAGCTCTTGTTCATAATGCATCAAGAATTTTCGCTACAACGAAAGCTAGCCATGCTGATTTAATATAGTATTTGCACTCAATGTAAAACTAATCCAGGGTTACTATACGAAGTAGCTTTATATTTAGAATACAGGGTTTATCGGTATAAAAAAGCAAGCTATTATGAAAGAGCACAACATATTTTAATATAAAAGCAATCTGATATGAAAGGTTAAATGCACACTTTTATAACTTGATAATATATGTGTCAGTTTGTTCATACATACCAGGTAGTTATGATTGTATATAAAGTGTCGCTGAAATGGAAGGGTGTATAATCATCGACAGTTTTAGACTATTATACTGTGTGCCCAATTATTGTTTTTTTTTCACTTGATTGTGTATGATTATAGATTGGGGGACAACATACAGTGGATTATATAAAATATGCGCATGTTAGCTTCTTGCATAACAGAGGATACCAGTATATGTAAAAATATTGATTGATATTTAATGAACGAAATAAAGCCGACTGCAGCGTAATTCTTACCAAAACTAGTTTGTTCATCACGACTTTGGATTGAAAGTAATCAGTGATATGCAATTATAATTGGATAAAAGTTATAATTGTATTACATCACTAGGTTTAAAATAAAGCCGCATCTGGACAATATCTGGAAATATTTACGAAGCACCGAAGAAGATAGGCAAATGACGTAAGCGTTTCGAACTATGATACGTAGTTTGTGTATCATTCGTGGTCACAGAAGTGGTGAAAATGATCGTAATAAGTAAAATATCAGTAATGAGACTATCTTATTAAAACCGTGTTGAGAATAGCATGCAACGGTTGTGAATATCTAAGTACGCTGGTATTATGGTGTGTAAAATGTAGTTCTGTGCGTAGTATCCCTTCGAATACATCGTGTACAACAATGTTATAAATAATGCATACATTTGGGAACAGTTAATAGTGAACATTCAGTATGGCGTGTAGAACAAAGTTTATTCACAAGACAGTTAATCAGTTCGTTTATATCAATACTATTCTAGATGTTGAATGTAACAGCTAAGACCTACTGTAGATCTCGTGGTGTGTATATCATTACAACTGTGTATGTTGGACGTAATAATGTATTCGACATAGTGAGGTTAACTCGACTGGGCAACCGACTTATAGCGGTACATATAAACCGTCCGCAGTAACAATCCAGTTAATAACTTAGAATACGTTATGCTAACCTAATAATGCGATCCGTGTTTGTAATACACAAAGGCTAATGAGCATAGTTAACTAGGCAACGTGTGACAGACAGTTCTGGATATTTCGTTTTGAATTTCACATGTCACTGAATTACTTGAGGGAAGCATTGTTTAATTTAACTAGATCGAAATTTGTTTGTTTAGATTGGGGGTCAAAAGTTTATATTTTAAAGAAGGCTGAATCCATTGCTATATACACGTTCGTTTATACATAAATATACCATTTCATATTTTATGTTGTGAGTCGTTATCAAACCAAAACCTGAGCCGGTCTGTCGTGTAACATGTTATTAATGTTTCTTTTTTGTGACGTCATATGATATCGGCAGCTGAACTAAGTAATTACGTTGCGTGTACAGTAACGTTTTAACAGCACCTAAAACTCTTTCTCGTAGTGCCGATAAACAATATACGCTTTGGAAGAAATATTGCGTTACCATTATTTCGATATCCCATTTTATTTCTAAAGTAGAGATCATCATCGGATTCAATACAGGTCAACCAAAAGACCTCTACAGACCAATGTAGGCACTGCATTACAAATGGCTTCGATATATATATATATATATATATATATATATATATATATATATATATATATATATATATATATATATATATATATATATATATGCAGCCACCCCTCCCCCTCCCCCTCCCCTGCCCACACACAATGAGCTTAAGTACGTTACGTTATGTACGGGACAATTCGTAACAGTTGTTTAACGCCAACTGAAATGTGAAGATATGATCGGGATATGCATAACCACTTAAGCGCTTCTAAAAGTCAGAAGGGCACTGTACAATTTTGTAATAATTTATACATGTCAAATCATAGACCGATGGCATACATTCCTTGAGAAGGTGTGACATGTACAAGTTATTTGGTAATAACCTCCTATTTGAATGTTATTAGTATTTACTTTTGAAGATAAACATTACTTATTGACATATTTACATTAACCCTACTATTATGTAATAAGACGTGCCGATTGAAATGTTGATAGCAGACAAATCAAATAAATTTGAATTATTGCATCACATTTATATAACACAAGTTCTTCATTTAATATTATTCTATCCTCTTACTCATTTTATAATCATACATTATTTCGTAAGCTTAGTCTGAATTTGTAGCATAGAGAATTTTAGAAGAAAAAAATGTTCAGAATAAGGTTCCCATTGACTACAGATGACGTTTTCTGATTCCTATGTAAATTGAAGCATTCTTTTCACATATAATGACTCATTTTATGACCTAATCCCATCTTTCAGACAGCCACACAGTCCTGATAGGAACCTGATGAGAGAGTAACTTTCTGTTAGTAGAGCCCGTTATTGACAAACGTTCTGTCATGGACTATGTATTCAGACCACTTAAGCCAACATCAGCGCTAAACGCTGAACGCAGAATTGCCAGCAGACTACTTTACTAAATGTCAAATATTATCAAATAGTTGAAATTTGCATAGATACGCTACAAATAAAGGCAATGTATAACAGATTAGTACATACGTGCAATCATTGCAAATGATAGTTGAGATGTCAAGAATACACTAATTACATACAGAACTAAATGCAAGTAATATCTTTAGAAATGTAAAGTATTTGTTTACATTTAGATGATATACCTAGGCAAGCGATGACGGAATAAATGATAACGAACCATTGATAGGAATTTAAATGGATGAATGCATTACATATCTGCCAAAAAATAATGCATGATGGAAAATAAAACCACAAATACACTTTGTTAATATTATTCATAGTATTCATATTATTATTATTATTATTATTATTATTATTATTATTATTATTATTATTATTTGTCATATTTTGCATTTTGCGTTAGTTACTACAATGATATATGATAAAAAAAATCTATGTTACGTATATTTGATTTAAGTTCTTTATCTTTTATTGTTTCTTTGTCAGATTCAAATTTGACATTTTAAGTTTAAGATCATTCATTGGGAGATATTTTTTTAAAAAGTGCGATGACTTGTACTTTACAAATAAACACCAGATGTTGACCTCGTTTCTGACCTGGCTTCATAGTTGTAAACAAGCTTTAAAATGATTGGTTGATTCCTAGGACATTTTGGAGCATTGTTATAAACATCTTTCTATTTTTAGTTGGGTCATACGGTGTGTACGAGATTTTTGTAACGTAAATTTGTTCTAAAAGATTCTAGAAGATCACGTGACTCCTTTCTTGTTTAGGTAAAAACAAGTATATAAATTATGTTTTGGTGCGAACTATTGAGTAGAACTTGGGCTGTTAGGATAGTAATTTATGTCGTTTTGAGTTATTTTAAATTACATTGTATTGGACATTATATCAATTCGTTTGGATGAAGAGAATTTATTTTGTTATTTATCTGGAAAATAATTGTGCTAATTGAATTTCATTACCAAGAACTGACTTCGTCACGTGACATCGTCTTCCATCTTGGATGCTTCACTAAGATTCGAACTTGGAATTATTTGGACATTTTATTACCAGGACTTTTGCAATTTCACTAGTGGATTATATTTTGAATTATTTTTGGATTAATTTTGGAATTGATTATTAAAACCTTAAGTTTTTTTTTCTTTTCTGGAAAATATTTGTGCTCAATAAATTTTTTATTAATATTTTACAAGCTTGTTCTTTCTATGTTACTGTTTATTCAAGCATAAGCACGTAACACCTGGGATATATTGACAATGACGGCAGTTAAAGAGTCATCGTCTAAGGAGATATTTACTTAAACATACGCAGAACGATATTTTCCATCTGGCATGCGTCATTTACCATAAAACTCTGCAGCTTATGCAATGAATAGCTACAGCTGTAGATACAACAATGTAAAAGTTACTTTCAGACTAGCTGTGTGCGACGTTGTTCTGTGCTTTTACGTTTTACGGTCAGTTTTATTTGTTCAATTCAATAAAATTCCCAGTCATATAAAATGATCATCAAACGAGCGGCGTAATCGATATTATACTCTGTTTGATACATATGACTGCATTGAATGACGGTAAAGGCTAAAGATTGTTACATGGTATGGCAAGAAATTCAGTTTATAGATCAACAACAAATAATTGTTATCATGCTCCGAATTCATAAGATTAAGGGGAAACAATATTCATAAATAACGTGGAAAAAAAATATCATTGAGACAAAACAAAACGTTTATGACCAATTAGGTACATTTTTATGAGACTCATTCATACAAATGTCAGCTCTAGGAATCTAGTTATTCCTTTTTAAAATACATTGCTTGCTTTCACACTAAACTAAGATATATTTTATCACGCAGGTTGATGAGTATATACAAACATTATTATTTTTAGATAATCTGAAAAAACGCCTTAGCTATAGCTCTGAAGAACAAGGAAAGGTCACCTAAGAACAACCATTTGCCAGATAGTATGCAAACTATGAATGACGTTAAAGCTATCAGCTAATGATTATTCCTACACACAGGTTGCTCTATGTGTTTCAGTTAATCGTAGTAGTTTCTATCTGAGACATCCAAACCATGTTCGTGGAGACCATGTCAGTATCAAACAATTACCATTATGGTACTAATTTGAACGTGGGCTTCGGTCCTGGACTTGAATATATTAAGCCTACATAACATATTTGTTTTACATGCGAATCAAACATACGTTTTTCTGAGTATGATCAATGAAACAGTTGTATTTATTCATGTGGCTAGGCTTGCTGCTTGTATGAAGGCTTCATCTAATCCACTGAATTCGGATCTGGACAGGGTTCATTAAGAACCATACACTTTAGGTCCAAATTAGTGTATTACAAAGCATAATCTAAGCAGCAGTGTCATCGGTTTTGTAATCAGTGTAGATGTTGCAATATTTACTGAAGATAAGAATTTCAAAAACGCAGATCCTTTATTTAATACTTTGCATCATTCCTAAATCATGTTTCTTACTGCAGCGATTAGTCCTGGAGGTATAGTTTCAACTCACCTGTCCATGCATCTTTTCGCAGAAAGAAAAGCGTAGTAAAGAAAACTTGTTTCGGGTACAGCACTTCTAGTTCAGTTTAATCCCGAATAGGATAGAATACACAGATAAGTAGAATGCAAGGACAAGTGGAAAGCTATCACACACTATATATAAATTGATGCAATAAGCTATCATAGGGTCAGGCGGTAGGAGAGTGCTTGGAAAATGTAATCATTTGATTAATGAATTGTCATTAAATTTGTATTCGCTGAATTTCATATTTTTAAAAATAAATATTTAATCATTTAACCGTCGGCATTGGTCAATGGTGGTTCGGAGCGTTACATCCAACCTTCACTAATTTAACTTCCAACCAAACTCGAACCAGAGTGGAGCTTTTAAATTAATTAAATAAACTATTGGGAGCACCTCTCCTCAACCATAGCACACCTACCATAGTGGCGGAATAACAAACCCCGTCACGCCACAAATATCATCGCTCTATTCTTGTCCAATTTATATAGGGTAATGTTTTGATGTCTTCAGAAAGGCTATCTCGTATAAAAATCCTTTAGAATTAAAACGTGAGCCAGTTAAACCAGCTAATATCAGTTGAACAGCTTCAATTCTCCTACACATTAAACGTAATCCTTATATCTGGAAGTTATTTGAATCAAGAACAAATGAGTTTCAGAACGAATTGTAAATTCATGCAAAAACTGTTTCGTTTTATCGTTTGATCGCTCTCACTGCGAATGGGATGTTAAAACGTACTCTAAACGTTAATATGAGATGTATATACGAATTAAAAGTGATGACCATTTAAATTGAGATTTTATTTTCTTGTCAGGTTTTCTTTTCTGAATAGCTCTAATCGATTTCCGAAAGACTAGTTTTTAATTAAACAACAATAAAATGCTGTTAATTAAACCGGTATTAAAATCGCCTCTTTTCTATTCAAACTTTTTTCCCCATGTGACAGACTTTTCCCACCATAACAAATTATCGCGTTGTTGACATCAAACAATTTTACGAAACTGTCTGATTCGTTTTGTTTCATGACTTGAAACGTTTACATTGTGTCGCAAAACCAAGTGAGATACATGTGTATTAAAAACGCCTAGACCATGTCGACATGAATGTGTCTATTATCATTATATATACATGATGCCAATTACGTGTAAGGTGTTTAAGATATTATACTGAGAATCTTTACTCTGTATTAGTGAACCAGTAAAAAGATTGTATTCATGGAAATAAGACGCAAATTCCAATTCAAAGTAATCATCATTAGCAAAATGTCATGTACCAACGGCATCCGCTTCATTACGACAAAGAAGACGTTTTTAAGTTGACCATGTAATTTATTTAATTCTCTGAAGATTAACTTGACGGAACGTTTCTCAGTTTAAATGTTAACAATCATGTAACCTTGTTTACAAATGTACAAAGTGTCTTGTTGGTTATTCGCAAGACAATATGAGTATGCTGTCTGACTATATATGTATATATGTGTGTGTGTGTGTGTGTGTGTGTGTGTGTGTGTGTGTGTGTGTATTCGTGAGAACACCATCGATTTCCCATTATGTAATTTCAGTTGTTTCATAGTTGTCAAACGTAAGCACAATTATTTCAAGAAACGAGATAAGAATGGACCTCAGACTAAGTGTCTCTGTACAAGATGACTAACAAAGTGACGTTACAAACATTCCTAGTATTGTACCCAGTCTTTTGTGCATGACTCGCCATACAAATAGCTGAATGTCATGGATCTTATGGTGCTCAGTTACGTAAAAAGACGTCAATACTGAGGCGAGTTTGAAAATGTAAACAATTGTGGCATCTCAAGGTTTCACTAGCTCAGTGGATATACTATATTCAAGTCCCAAGTACAAATGTTTCAAAGGTATATTACATATTAAACACATTACATCAGTGTCAAAATATTTCTTGAATTTAAAGCATTTTCTTTTTTGGAGCTAGCTTGAAATGCACAGCTCTACTTCTCCGTAAAATCTGATTGGAATGCCATGTTGGAGTGTCAGCTTTGCGGTTTATTGAAGACGTGGTGTCAAGACATAGGTTGAATAGTAATGTATTGTTCGAACGCTTTTGGCGTCTTTTCAAGTGGAATAATGTATTGAAGTTTATGTCTATCTTGAAAGGTAGTGTAGTGTTTGGCTATGTGTAATACAAAAGGATTGGTATGCACGTGTTTCAAAACTGGTGTAAAGAGAGAAAAAACTGTTTAGATAATATAAATATAACACTCAGTTGACATCCATAAATGTATTGATAGCTCATGGATATATTTATATGTTACAATTGTTTTAATTAAAACAAAACAATGCACATGTACGCTAACAATTAATTTTCTTTAACACAAGGTTTAAACTCATGGTTAAGTTATTTTTCATTTATATAATTATCTATTAACGCAATCAAAATGTCTTGAAAATTCAATATTTGTATCCGGATTGACAAGTTAGATACCTTCAAAGGCAGCATAGTATATATTTATGTTTTAACCCTTTTATATCACTTTTGGATTTTCGATTTATGTAATCATTAGTCTCTTTACCTAGTGGGGTCGTAGATGCGTTGTGCTGATGAACATCTAACCAGTATAATGCATGATTGCATGAATAATTCAGACTGATCTCACGAATATACATTTATAACAATTAAACAAAGCGGAAAATAGAGAACACACGTGAATGTATAAATAGAAGCAGAACTTCCAACATCAGCGTATTTGTGATGATATGTGTATTCCAGAAACAGACAATGTAACTAAATACGACGAATAAGATGTTGTATTTCACATCAATGAGGCCTTTAAAAGTCTTTCTTCCAACTGACATTGACACTTGATAGTGATATTATTAAATGTTTGTCTTCTTCCCTCGAGTTTGAAGATGACATGACGTCACTAACTAGTCTGGTTTCTGTGAATAAGTGAGTGACTGATAAGGCCTACTTTTGCTCTGAATTGTCTGTGGCACACTGCACAGAAAATGCATCTTACAGTAGTTGAACAATAGAGGACGTGAGCTGTAGTTTTGAGAGTTTGATAATCGCCAGTCTGCACTGACTATGCAGTTCTCCTCAGTTTAAATTATGCAGCGCCAGTACAGATGCGACTACGTCAGGTATAGCAGTTGTGCGATAGATCTAGCCAATATTCAGGATCCATGTTACATGTTTTGAGGATGAATTTAGTTCATCTTTGAACCATTTCTAGTGAACATCATGGGATCGCTTTCTCTTATTTAGTTTACATGGAAGATCAAAGACGTTCGTCTGCCATCGTAGTGTTGTGGCCAGCCCGTGTCATTTGTGATTATATCAGGACGGTATGGATGTATGGAATGCCTGACTGTGTGAGAACCTTGGTGTCTGAGACTCTGAGCTGATCAGAATCATCAGACTGGGGACGTGAAAATTGTTGAGATTGTTGTACACCGTGCAGGTTTTGAAAGCAGACATCAGATGGACAATAACATGGGGTTTTTAACTTCAACTTTGCATGGAGAATGATGCCTCTGCGTTCCCATAAACTTGTGCATAGTCTAGCAGAGACCACACTTAATTAGCAATTTTGGCATAGGTTACATCATCCATGTGGACTGCATGTGATATATGTATTGCCGATATTATTCAACATGCAAAGAGGGTAAGGCTTTCTTTATGCAGAATGGTGCATTGTTTCATCTTAATACTAAGTGTGAGACCAAACGTGTTACAAATATAAACATAATTTCCTATATGATTATCTTCAGTAATTGCGAAAATAATGTGAAACTTAAACAAATATAACGGAAAAAATGGAAACACATAACGTGATGTGTACAGCGATAATTTTAACCTGAATATTCTCTCCCTTATTTAGATCTTCTTTAAAGATCAATTCGTTATTGTAAGGTTCTTTGTAATATTGTTATTACACAACGCACTTGATGCAGTCGTTCATGGTTGGTTTTCTCACTGTATTAATAGGACTTACATTACATCAATATGCGAAAAAAAAGCCCAAGGCAAAAACATTTAATGCCCAATCAGGTACCTGACTTTCCGTTTGTATTCCGTGCTACCTTGTTACCACGACCATTGAAATCAAATATGAAGTAGCACTCTAATCCACTAATTACAAGCTCATTATTTAACACTGAGTATCTTGTTATTTTTATTTACCAATAAGTAATTAGTTCACCTCTAAAGCAATCAGGCATCAATAAATGGGTCTGCAGCGATGCGTCAAAAGCAGTTTAATGTTTCACATATGTGTAACGAAATTAAAAACAACTTACAGCTTATGAATAAAGTCTTAAACTGCTAAATGTCCCATCATTTATTATAGGTTTAAGCAATCCGATAAAGTTGCAAATGTTGTTTGTATTGATCTTATGTACCAACTATACATATTGATCATCATGTATACTCCGAAAACGTCTTTCGTGAACTCGCGATACATCTATAAATTCAATCGTCGTCGAATAAGTTCACAGTCATCCTTTACTGTTATTATCTGAATAACGTTTAAGGGAATATTTGGGAACTATAATTCCAGCGAATGATTAAATTTAAACTAAAAAATCCTTTTAATAGCTTTTAGATGACAAAAAATAACATTAAGAATAATAGTCACGTGTTTTATATTAGCGAATCAAGAAATGTGCCTTTGTAGAAACCGCAAGGCCTCCATTCCATTCCATGAATTCATATTCTTGTTAGATTACAAAATGTTTATCTGAACTATTAATTCCTCTCAATCTTAAAACTTAAGAATGAAACATCGTACGCACTTTATATGACTTACCTATAAATTGAAACAACAAATATCAACGTTGGAAAATTAATTAATTAAATGACCCTAACAATTATATTACTATGAACATAATAAGAAAACTATGGATATACATACCCGTGGTGACTGATATTTACTAATTTCTAAGCTGCAACGGTTTCACCAATCACATCCTTTTTTAGCGACGTGTATTGTTTTAAAGGCTGATCATTGGCAGTTTTAGTTTTAGTCATATAGAAGAATGTTGGGAATTAAAAGTTCAATTCTAAATACCGTATATGTCAGAAATACATACACCACATGAAAAAGAGACATGTTCATTTAACTGTATTGGCAAAAAATGGGCGAGAAAAATATTATATTGTAGTGTTTGCACCTCGACAAGGAATTTGCAGTCGTTGGATTACATTATTTGTCATTCAGCTTGGCGGGTATAGAATGTGACCCCTCGACTGGAATTTCATTTCCTCCGTGCAACCCTTGAAAGATTGTAGAAATCGAATATTAAAGTGCTAAGTATTTCCTTTTGTTTACTCGTGAACATTTGATTGAATAACTATCTAACTTACAGCTTATTTTTAGTAAGCATCAGCAAATAATACTGCATATCCAAATGAATGCTCTACCGAAAGATCTGTAATGGCTGACTCACAAATCGTTGTCAAAGCAGAAATATACTGATAAATAAATGTATGCACTCCCTTTGTTCTTCAACAGCAAATCAGCATGTATTAATTATCTGATTCAATTATCATAGCGAGAATGAACAATTAATGCAAATCGTAGCATTACAAACACGATGAGAAAAAACCTGCTCATATTTGACAAAATATTTCGTCTCACGGCTATGGTCTATAATTAAATTGCTAAATGTTATCCATTGTTTCATACATTAGGCAGTTTAATTACTTGGTAGGAAAACATTATTCTCCATACAATGTTCCATTATCACCCATCAATGAAATGATTACGATCATGTCAGCATACAAACACCTTGCGCACTAAATTAAATAAAATCGATGTGATATGTGAGACCTTAATTCAACATCTGTGGTGGACGAGGTAGTTTCATCCACAAAAGTTATGCCTGATCAACATAACTAATATAAATACATAATATAGTTAAAAATACACAAGCATGGTCGAGCAAGTCCATATTTGTAAACAACAGCTTTATTAGAGCAAAGTATATGAATTTTATTCACTTGACCTGATACGTCAATTATGGTTCATAGCTAAATACGGGTTTGCACTTCAGGCAAACATTCCTTCCTTCATATATCTTGTCCGAAGGAAATTTGTAACATAAAGTGATACTCACATTTCAAGCTAGGTGATAATTCTGAAAACTATTTTGTGCTTACTAAAGAGCTAGATGCAGTTCAAAAGTTATGACATTCAATATATGTTTTTTTGAGATTTTATTATTGCTTGAACCAAAATGGTTCCTGTTTTTAATGCATATATATGAATAAGATGATCCTGGTGGTTGAGTTGAGGAAGAACTGGTTGTTTCCACTTCGATAAAACACATTACTTTGGCCTCAACTTCAAGTAGATGGGTGGACGTAAGGACCCAGTCTGATCAATCGGAAATTCACGCCAGCGTCAATGAATATGTTGAAGACGTTCAATTTCTCTACTCATGATATAGGTTTTGATGCTGCATATCTCACTCAGAGATACAAATTAAAGTATTTCCACCCGGAATCTCTCAGCAAATAAGGCGTTGTGCTATCAATAAATTCGATGGCTGCGGTGAGGGTACGATACTCGAATATCACACAGCGCCTAACAAGTGGAACAAAGTTACATTGATCGCTATGAAAAATGTTTGATTAGGATTTTTAACGTAGCTTTAACAATTTTTCAGTCATATCGCTACGATGTCTGCAGTGAGGCAATTTATAGTGATGTCTACCACTGGGGCACCATGCATGTAACATGATGTCCCACCCAGTCACATTATCCTGACACCAGGCCGACCAGTCCTAACACTAACCTCTTAATGCTGAACGTCAAGCGAGGCAGCTGTTAGTACCATTTTTGTAAGTCTTTGGTATGACTCGGCTGGGGATCGAACCCACGACCTTCTGCTTCCGCGGCAGACGCTCTAACCACTAGGCCACCGGAGCGGTATATATGAAGAAAAAAAAATGTATTGCCACTACATCTTACATCCTCACGTTTTACTGCTTTACTTTACTTACATTGATGTGGACACCACTTTAATCCATAATCATTTGAAGTATTTCAACTGCCAGAAAGGTAACTACCACAAACATAGAAACAAGTCTGTCTTAGGTGTGGGCGATACGATCATGATGGATCGTCCAAAATAGAGGAAGAAGCTTGAGCGAATGGCAATGGAGAACATCTCTTCTAATGATCATGGTGCTGTAGTTTGAACTGCGAAGACCATATTCAACACACAAAACAAGAGAAAGGCATGAGGTATCCACAGATCAGAAAATTTATGGAAACTCACAGCTCCATTTCAACAACTGGCAAATACTATTTTAAGAAATATTTCATAACAAATCTCTATTCCACGATATAAGTTACAGTGAGAAGACGGTCAAGTTATTTGCAAGGAGCCACTAAACAGAACGCAGGTAGGTAACTTAAATAATCGGTGTGAAAGGGTGTATTTGAGAAACCGAAAACCACAAACGAGAATCCAGTTAAATAAAACTCATGAAAGAGAAGCAAACCACAGGCTAGATTGGTCAAAAGAGAACAACTTGACCCATAGAGTATGGAATGGGTTAGATTATACCCATCAAATGAACAGCAAACACCTGCCACCAGTATAAATGCATCTCTAATTCAGTTAAGGAGCAAGCTGAAGAATCTATCAAATTTACGAAATGGTCAAACGACCAAATGGTACGTTTATTGAATGAGTTCGAACGTCTAGAAGATCTGGACTATTGACAGACCATTGATAATGTGCTATGTACATCTTTCATAACTACAGTACGTAATTCACTTCGACATAATATTATACTATAAAACAATGATTTTGCTCAGGTTCTCTACTTAACAAATGAGAGCTAGTGAGCTTTGGTTTCAATTTGTATTGCTTTCAAGTCCAGACACGACATTTACGACGGCACATCATGAGTGTTACAGCCACAGAACGTATGCACTATTCTTACAGATTTCTGTCAGCATATATTATGCAAAGACTGTATGTCATAGGTACTTTTCTCTTTTATGTCACTTACTTCTTTCGAACATGGATGGTGAAAAAAGTAAAGAATAAGTCTCGTACTAAGATAATTTCAAATGAAACTTTCACCAAAATATACCTATTATTTTGAATACCATATATTCATGTAAGGCCGTCTGTAAATTCTATCTATAATTTGAAATGCTGTCTAGACTGAAAGTAATAAAATACTTGCCTAAATATCTATCAAGATTTGTAAATTAGACATATAGGCGGAGTAGCGTATCACACAAAATATACACTTTCTGTTTGATGTTTTCTAATCAAGCGTACCATGCATCAAAATGAATGTCTCTCATTAGAACTTGAAAGTATGTATCGGTTGATATAGACGTTATGTATAATTTGTTCCTAAAATGAAGAGTCGTTAGAAAATCAATAATACAAACAAAACAGTCACGATGCAAAATAAAAAATGTTCTCAATCTTGCAATTACGGTCATAAATTACCTTACTGGATAAATGCGATCACTTTTGATTTAGTAACATCACGAGTAGAATAATTAGCAGAAAAACATAGTATGCAAATTATATAGTTGTTACTAGATTATCATAAATCCTCGTGAAATATCACCTTTCCCATGCGTAGGTCGTTGTTTTACGACATATTTAATAGTTCAGAAATACTGTTAAAAATTAAAGTACTTGCAGCAACCAATAATATATATATTGTGGGATATTCCACTCTGTAAATTTATATATTTTGGGATATTCCACTCTATAATTCACAAGTACTTCCATGGTCTTCATATTGTTTAAGATTACTGCACTTTAACAATATCTTACATAAAAATCGTTTATGATACGATGTAAAATACATTGCCTATGCTGTTTGTCTGTACACTAATTTGCAAAAAACATGTAACGTTTTAGGAATGTAATCATAGGTGTCGATTTGATTGGACTTAGCAAATTGTCTTGCATGTCTATACAAAATGTGAGTGTTCCAGACGTCAATTATTCTTAATATCGATTCACACTAACATAGTATCACAATAAACGTTGTTAACCTAAGATATAAATACAATTTCCAAACATTATTCTTGGTAGTTTCCTTTGGAGGTATATTATTATTAAAATTATGTTTATCTAAACAAATGAATGCAGATTAATGCAGTACGATATTGCCTACTGTTGCTTTTATAGCCAAAATATACACCTTTGAGAAATTAGAATGTCTTTTAACTATGACTTAATGGAATAATGAGCGTAGATTAGGAATTTGATATGTTTTCCATGCATTCACGCAAGGGCATATGGTCCCTATTTTGGCACCCGAGTATGCTGCGATAACAGACTAGGATAGATAATATAAATTACCTGTCCATTGTACGCACACAGGGGAGCAACGCATATCGTATATCGACAGCAATCTGTTGAATGATGAAATAAATATATTTAGGATGTCATCCTGTTAAAAAAAATATCTTTGGCTTGAAAACGTTAAAGCCGCTATTGTCGATTTAAAGTGAATCCATTTTCAGCTTATGATAGGATATGCAAAGTGTTCAGTATTTCTGGTGAAACAAAACACAGAGAAACCCTAGAGAAGAACTAAGAAGCCATAAACATTATTATAGGATATTGCTGAATATTAGTTTTAATGAATATCAGTGGAGGAATGGCTCCAACCATACACACTACTCAATGCTCACACTGATATGATCAAGCTATGTTAATATTAAATAAGTTCCCTTTTTTTATTGTGACATGCAAGTTTTGGAAAATAGAAATGTATTGTCATTCTTAATCAAAGGGTCTCTAGCTTGTTTCGTGTAGAATATTTGCGTGTCCAAAAGCAGACAATACGGCGTCATTTTGCATGAGGGATTTGACCAAATGGTAATTTTTCATTTGTCCCGCGTGAGAAATACCATTCATTAATCAAAACTGTATCTTTGTGAATGACAGAAAAGATAACTGCATAATGATAAAACCTAAAGTTAAACCATTCTTAGTAAATCAGTTGGTTTGGAGTGGGATAAATAATAAATAAATTCGCTATGTTACTTTTACATGACATCCGTTTTTACCAAATTATACACGAATAAGGAAGGATACGGTAATTCAAATCTTAATTATTATTGCGAACCCTTCATTCATTCAAAAATAAAAATAAACTAAAGTTATTTTATCTTTGTGTGTCGAAGTTGGTGAGGTCCGAGCGATTCTGTACTAAACGTGCATATCTGCTTAATGTTTAAAATAAAACTCAAAATTTTAGATATGAATTGGGTGGTCTTCAAACGTACGTGGGCTGAAGGCTAAGTCTGATGACTAAGGGTTCGACATTTTCTGTTAATGAAATGTATGGTGATTAAAGGAGTTGCACTCTATTGCACAGTTACTGCTACACATTGATGTAATGGTTTTCAAATGTACTTGGGTGGAACCCGAGGGGTTGGACACTTTCTTCTGTTAACGCACATTGTGTACAATTGCATAGTTCCTTCTGCACCATTCAAGACATTGACTTAAAGCACTATGGGATATGACTGGGTGGATAGGGACAACATAATAATGTGAATATAGTATGCCTTACGGACGGATCCCTAGATCGATCAATAATGAACCGTACGAGGTTATTGCCAATTTAGTTCATGTCAAACTGCATTCTGAATTTATTTAGGCTCGTCTTTAGTGTCGTGTATTCAAGGAATAAGTTCACAACTCTCCAAAAAAGCTGGAAATGTACTAACAATTAAATTGCAGGCAATTATATGTTTATTTCACAATACCTTTTTTCTCAACATTACAGTCATAATTTAGCATGAATTGTTATAAACAAGATTGTCAATATCATTCATGGATTCCAATGAATAATTAGCATGTAGGTCTTGAATATGCAAACAAGTATTTACTGCGCTCTAACTCAAACAGGCAGCGATAAATTGAAGGTCCATAGAGAGATTCCAAGACTCAATCCAAATAAGGCATTTATACGGCTGTCTTGCATAGATCCGCCGCCAGATTAGTGTCGTCTTCTTATGGTAATGTAACTTACAGTTGTTAAGTTTGGAAGAAAACTCCGTTTTAAGACCAAGAATAAGAATGTCATTGCTAAAGGTCGTTTTGACATTACAATAGCAAGTAATAGAATTAAAATTATTTAAAACTTATAAACAAATAAATTAAATCAAATACAAATTAAATCAAGTATACATAACCTAATGATCGGTGAGTTGAACAGAAATAAGTGTTCGTTTTTAAGAAAAAGAAACTTTTTATATTTTGGAGACTAAACACACAATCGTTGGGGGCACTCTTGACATATTATAATCAGTACAGATAGCTGGAGATATCTGAGATGTAATTGGCGCAAACAGCTAAAGAAAATACTGAATAGAAGGTGAAAAAATGTATTTTCGAAATTTACATCATTTTTCAAGGGTTCTATATACATTCTCGTTTGTTTATTAAGTGTGTTATATGTTTACTCTCTCTCTCTCTCTCTCTCTCTCTCTCTCTCTCTCTCTCTCTCTCTCTCTCTCTCATGCATATCTTGCTCAGATGTTGGCATCCCATTCAAAGTTTCACCGCCCATTATATCAATAGTGTTGCGGGTGAATTGCATAAATGCTTTTTTTATCAACAAAATCTCTAATATCAGCACAAGGACTTTCACAAGGTAAGCTTAATCACCCCACATTGGTTTTATGTTTCGATTACACGCTGTACAACATTGACATAGCACCTCACATTGGTTACATGTTTCGATTACACGCTGTACACCATTGACATAGCACCTCACATTGGTTACATGTTTCGATTACACGTTGTACAACATTGACATAGCACCTCACATTGGTTACATGTTTCGATTACACGTTGTACAACATCGACATAGCGCCTCACATTGGTTACATGTTTCGATTACACGTTATACAACATCGACATAGCGCCTCACATTGGTTACATGTTTCGATTACACGTTATACAACATTGACATAGCACCTCACATTGGTTACATGTTTCGATTACACGTTGTACAACATTGACATAGCAATTTAATGCTATAAAGCACTGGCCATTAAAGTTTCGGAGGTGGGGCGGGAAATTCTTTAGCAGAAATATTTGTTCTCTTTCGTTTCAAAATAATGTTAACAATTTTTTTTAAATGATATCATGTATATAGTATACATTTGTTTTGTTAAAAATCAAACCAAAATATTTTTCATCTTTTGATAGGCGGAAATTTTGAAAATATATCACACTTAGTCCAAGCCAACTACTATTCGTCAATAGCTGCCATTTATACCAGCGTATATAAGAACACGTGTAACTGTGGTTATCATCATTAATACAGAGAAAAAACTTTACTTTTCTGATTTGGACTGATTTCTGTTTTTTTATCCTCTGGAGTTAAAATGTTTTAGAGCACTGGCAGAACCTGATGAAAGTAAAGAATGTCGTAATCAAGGTGCAAAATGGGAAACATCTGTTTGATAGATGATATGATTACCTCAGATAAATTGGTTCAATCAATCCATGCCAATGACACAATTTAGATTTCGTACTTTAATGCTTACTAGCTGTAGATAATACGATTTGACACATGATACTCGAGTCACTACCAATGATTATGATTTTAATAGTGGCTATGCAGTGCTAACAAAACGTTAAGTTTGCAAAATGCAACAAACTTCTATCTTGTACTAAATGTTAGACTTTCTGTATGGGTTTGAAAATTAGTGTGCAATGTTAGAAACTTCACCTTTTAATATCACGGTATAGTCCATTTTGGGCGCATGCATGCATTCATGCAGGCAGGTAGGCAGACAGACAGACAGACAACATGAAAATATTGTTGGCTCACAGGGACGAATTAGACCCACTCCATCAGAATGTGTTCAACTTTCAGTGGATACTTACATGGTATGCAGTCCGGTTTTGGTTTAACTTTCGTGAGGTATGCGATAGACATAATAGCACCCGACTCCTGTGAGTGAATGGGTTCAACCAATAACACTTTCCAATAGTGAGTTTGATATTACGAAGCTTGCTTGTGACGTCTTCTTTCTGCATTTTATATTACGTATTACGTACGGTCTGAATATCGTGGCCAGTGTATTTATATTGATACGAAAATGAGTGTATTCAAGGCAACTATGGTGTTTACTGCCCTTTCAACTGCAGCAAAGTTGTTGAAATATCTGATAACATGCGCCTCTCCCTTATTATAATTTCGGTGCCAGTGTGATTTATTTTAACTGTTTTATCATCAATAGATGAAAATATGAAACAACGATATAAATTAACTGCTTGTTGAACAGGAGTCAATGTTTTCGTCGTATACTTTACAAATCTACTATGGACCGCTTGTATTTCTGCTAGGAAGTCTCACTTTAAGATATGAATAATCACATCAAATGATTGTACGATCGATTGCACATATAATGGCTTATCGCATGTTTTGTTCTTAATATTATCTAATTAACTTGTTTCTTTACCATCACAATAGTAGACAATGCTGCATATTCCCAATATAATCTAACTACGAAATCTATTCCGAATTTCACTAATGCAATATGCAAGCATTTGTGCTAATGAATGCGGAATTTTGTTTCTTTCGTCGCACGATAGGGTGTATTTTTAATCCGTCTTTCTCCAGCACATTAACTGAGATAAATTTGCATCGTTCTTACTTCCACTGAATGACTGTTTTCCGGGCATTGATTATGTCTACGAAATCATTTTAAATGCATGTACGCATGTCGGTTTCATAATATTAACTCTGACATATTGCTTATACTGACGTTTATTTCTATGTTAAAATAAATACAGTGGCATTTTCAAAACGTCATTGCTCAACAAATATTTAATAAGTTTCAAAACAAGAAAACGGTCGTTTTATTTAACTAGGTCTACATTTTACTCAGAATGACTGTTTTCTCTCATCATGTATTTTTAGCGTACTAAGATTGATCTAATTTTCTACGAAATTACGTTAACATATCAAAATACTAGATACGATTAATCGATATAGCATGTACCTTCACACAAAAGGCGATGATAACTTTATGAATATATAGAAGTATGCACACGAATGAGACTGCTTGCTATTATATTCATGTTCATGTTGCAAAACAAAACATAGTGTTAAATGTATGATATGCACATTTATCTTTCACAGATACGTCATTTTCTGGTTTGCGAAGCGATTTTTTAAACATTTTCAGAACAGGTTTGTGAATAGCAATTGCGCATTATCTGAGATAGAAGACATAACTTTCATCTTAAAGCCGTATTGTGGTTTATCTGAGATAGAAGACATAACTTTCATCTTAAAGCCGTATTGTGGTTTATCTGAGATAGAAGACATAACTTTCATCTTAAAGCCGTATTGATTCGAAACGACTTTCTCTTTTAATACCTTTCTTCGCGATTGAAATCTGCTACTTTGTTTGTCCGTATATAAATTGCATCAATCTCAGCAAACATCCTCTAACTTCGCCCTTAAAGATATTTGCTGACAGTTGGAAAAGTCAATATTTCGTGCATTACAAGTAAACTGGAGTGAGCGAATAGTTCTGTCTGTAATGCTAGGAAAGTATTCTATACTTTTATCTTGTGTGTCGTTTGTTTTCACAGCTGAGTGAAGTGAAAACATTGTGTAAACATTTTGTCGTAGACGGCGTCTGAATTAGTAATGTCTGCCACTAGTGTAGGAACTATGAAAGCTATGAACAAACATTTTCAACATAAACCATTAGCGAAGAGAAAGTTATCGGATATTACTTGTCCTTAAAACCAATTTAATTGTGGTATATGATACTCAAGAAACATTTTCCATAAATGCAGAGTGCAATAATCCCGTGTCAAGAATACATAATTACGGAGCAGGACCTTTGTATTATTGAAACTGTTTACACGAAATCCATATAGTGGCTAGTTATGGTGTAGAGGGCGTGGTTTTAAAAGTGAGTTATCTTGCAGCAGAGTTGTTTTACTTATATAGTACCCACCTTCCCTAGTTACTCTACCATATCGTTCTAGCGAGATAAAACAATAAACAGGATAATCAAATACATTATGGGTTGTACAGACGAGTAAAGTGATCAATTACGTCGAAATTATCAGTATAATCAGAACATTCCACCAAGAATGAAGCGTTTATGGTAATTCAACAGTACTGATACTCTTATTCCAGCGATCGGTAGTCATACTTGTAAAGTGTAAGTCTCAAATGGAAGGTAGCAAATTTATTCCTTATTCAAATCTGTATTTTCAGCATGTATTAGTTTATGCATTTTATGATAGCTACTTTAAACCTATCCGGTTTCCGTCTAGATTACAAAATATTGCGTTGAGGCAAAGACTTCCCATGATGGTGAAATATTGACTCATATAGTGAATTCGTTGTTTCTGATAATTCATGTTTTTCTTTATTATTAATTTATGTTGTGCCTAGCTAAAGTTACAAATTACTAATTAACCAATTATATTGCCTGTCATTTATTTGTCAAAGTCTTAAACTGAATATGTCTCTGTCATGCCTGTCATTTATCTGTCAAAGTCTTAAACTGAATATGTCTCTGTCATGCCTGTCATTTATTTGTCAAAGTCTTAAACTGAATATGTCTCTGTCATGCCTGTCATTTATCTGTCAAAGTCTTAAACTGAATATGTCTCTGTCATGCCTGTCATTTATTTGTCAAAGTCTTAAACTGAATATTTCTATCATGCCTGTCATTTATTTGTCAAAGTCTTAAACTGAATATTTCTGTCTTGCCTGTCATTTATTTGTCAAAGTCTTAAACTGAATATTTCTGTCATGCCTGTCATTTTTCTGTCAAAGTCTTAAACTGAATATGTCTCAGTCATGCCTGTGATTTATCTGCCAAAGTCTTCAACTGAATATTTCTCTGTCATGCCTTGTCTGATGCCATTCATTGATGCGTGCAATCATTTTCATTAACTAGTCAGCATATTGTAGGCTAACAACGGCGTCAAATATTTTTGGTGCAGAATGAACCCTGGAAAGCTGTAAAAGACCTAAGTACCCATGGGAAGCTATTGCCAAGTTTAGTACAGGACCACTTTGGTCGAGATTCGAACTAATGTAGTCAGATGCAAGATGTTTGGGTGATTTATAATGGCACATGCATTCGACCACACGGTTACCAAAGGTTCAAGAATGTAAGCACCGAAAGGTAAATTAACAATTAATCACAATGCTTGCACACAGAAGAAGAATGCCAATAAGAATAGTATTGTTCGTTTGAATATAAATGTATAACTTGGTGCTGTACTAATTACAGTCACGTTGAAATCAAACGACATGTCTGAGAGATTTCGTCTGGCATGTGCAATAATAATAACTACGTATAAGTTACTGCCAAGCAACCCAAATTATACTCGGTAACCTCAGAATCTAGATTACATTTTTATCAAGCCAATCATGTGTTTTCCTAGTCATAGCAATCACTTTAGGAACTGCGTCGTTGTCAAACTTTTGTTATAGTTTAACTTGTAGCTTTTCATTCTATATTCTTCAAAACCATGTACTATATTCTCATCTTGTTTGGCACGAGACAGCAAACAGAAAATGTAATTCATTTCAGGGCACGATCTCTCGGTCCTAATACAATGAAGTGAAAGACGCAGTCATTAGCAATATGCGAACGGGCTTTTGTTTGTATTGTTTCATTTGCTAATATATTCAACATGTTTTCATACATACTCAACAATATTGAAATATTGAAAGACAATTTATGTGGCGACATGCACGTCTGCATATTTGACTGCGTGAAGGTTTGATAACTATTTTGTCATTTGCTTCTATTTCCTAAATCCCTTGCTGGAATTCCTTCTTTGAATGGATCATTATGAAACTACAGTAATATATTCCGCGACACGCACTCTGGTCCAAACGATTTCCCATGTGGTCGAATCCACAATTGTATGGAAAAACTTTTTTTAAAGATGATATGCAAGCCCTGACGTTCTTGCATTTAGACAATATGTACATGTTATGAACACACATACGTATATATATATATATATATATATATATATATATATATATATATATATATATAGTCGATGGCAACAACAAAGTTGGAGATCTACAAAGAAATTCTAAATAACCATCAGATCCTTTTACGGATGGGCAAGCACGGAAGAGTTTTCTTTATGTACGTGCCGTGAGAATTGAGACTTAGATTAACTATATGTAGAATGAATAAATCAGTTTTGATATCATCGCACCTCATATAGATTACATCTGTAGATTTATGTATGTACGCTTGTGTAATCCAATCCTGATATAAATATATAAATAATCGTATGCATATCTGATGACAAGGCACATCCGATTAACAATAATGCATTTCTGATCTTCAACTGTGCATATCTGGTCAACCATTATGCATATTTCATAAACAATATTAAACACATGAATGTACGAAGACGTATTTCTAACTAAATTAGTTGATTATTTACTCAAATAAATAACAAATAAACGGGAATGAAAGTTTGAAGAGAATACAAATAACTTACCAAATAAGTTTTCTTTTCTATCCTACAAAATAACAAATAAACTGCAATATTTCACGAGGAAGATATTACACCAGGCGAAGTTTAATTTTCTTCAGGAAGTGTATATTCTTCCAAATGAATTATTTAAACAAGAACATATAGATAAAGGTCTTTTCAAAACTGTTTTAGCTATGTATTCATTGTTCCTCCAATTCATCATCATGTAATTGGATTGTTTAATTCAAGCGTCTTTACAATTTGATAAATTTCACTTTATTCTCCTTTGATAATTTTGCTGAGAATAATACGAACTGCAGGCATGTTCTAGGCTTGGGACAAACTAGATGTAGGTAATTTTTTTTTATAGTTATATACTTTATTATAGTATTGCACCAGAATTTGTAATGTCCAAAATTGCTCGACTAAGCGTTCATGGTTCATTTCAACCGTCATGTTAACTGTTACAGGTGAGTGTTCCTGGGCAATCACCTTACTGCAAACGCCTCTATTCAAGTCAAATAAACCTTTTTGTATAATGTCCGGAATCTTGTTTGCTGTTTTTGGCTTAATTGATTGTAAGTAATGTGCTTCATTTATCATAATCCCCTACTCAGACAATTGCATAATTTGAACGTTGACGATAGTATTATTTAGGCTAGACTTTCTTGTTAACAAAACAACAATTATTGAAATGGTCATTTACCCGAACTTCAATTTTATCACACATTTAAAGACTGGAGTTCACAGAGGCGAAAATGCCTTAAATCTATTTCACTGAGACAGCACATAATCTAAAGGGATTACATTTGTCTACTTCGTCAGTTAAGTTGGATTGTATGTTTGAAACTGACACAGATCAAAATGGATTTGGCAATGACTAAAAATAACTTTCGCTTGCCTCTGGAAATGTCGTTCTAAGTAGATTTCTAATCTTGCTAACAAGATTGCGGACTCAAGATTGTGTCTCGTGTTTTCTTTAATGTAAAATTAGCATTACTTGTACATTAGCGTTGACGAAAACACGCGGGCAGTAAGTATATCTGTGAAATTGTGACAATACGAAAATACTTCGCTTATTGACACGATTAAGATGTGAAATAATTCGTAACAATGAAGCTCACCATCTTATTTATCCATTAATAGCAGCATCCTTAATTTGTCTTTGTGTCCGGGTAAAATGACTCAGAAGGAAAAAAAAGTCCACGGTAAACTAATCGAATAGTTAAAACATATTAGGTCACAACGAATATTCTTAGAAACATTGCTGTATATTTCCAATTACACACTACTATATACACGTGTCTCATCAAAAGTCTTTTAGTTTGTGATTGGGATATTTCCAAGTTGGGCAGTTTGTATAGGTGTTTGAAAGAAACGTCTGAATAAATCGTTCAGTTTCTATAGGTGTTTCAAAGAAATCGTGCAGTTTCTATAGCCTACAATACTTGTTTACTTTATGTCAGTTACTAGGTACACAGAGTCATTCTAAGGAAAAAGCGTTGTTACGAATCTGCCAAAACAGTGGGAAAAAAGAATGTTCAAACTGGAGATTATTAAATTCTGTATCTTCTGTAAATATTAATTAAAAACAAAAAAGGAGTCTTTTCAAATTAAACGGAACGCATATTTTCAGTACTTTCTTAGAAACTAAGCAATAATTCGCGACTATTAAAACTGAGAAATAGTTAGTATTGTTCAGTTTTAAAAAATACTTGTATGCATTTGATACCGGATGTGATGTCCAACGACAACTTTGTTTCTTTGTTCAATTTGTACCGTGAAAACCGCTTTGGGTTTCCAAACTTACTGCAATAAATCCAACAGAGCTCAGACATGAAGCATTTTAAGTCGGTATTTAATATTATTAACACCAAAGAACTCCGGGGCAACTAGATACGAGCCGAACTCAGACAGGGCTTTATTCTCTCGTTCAAGTGTATTTATTACAGCAGTACTGAACATAATTCGTCTTCGAACGTAATTGTTGTTACCGACGAGGGCTGAAAGTATAAAAGTATAACATATTATAGGACTTGACACAAATGCTATACTGAAAAAGAAACATTAACCTTAATTGCATGTGGAAGTCATTCACTTATTGCATATCGTTTGAGAATATCACATTATCTACACATATAAAGCGATGATTTGGTATTCCTTAGTGTGTGGCAATTAATAAGATACTATCCTGGTATATTAATTTGTAATAGGTAAAATAGGAGAAATGTAAATAAACAGATAAGCCAAGAACTGTCACTGAGACATTTAAGTATGGCAAATCTGAGAAAAAAGTACATATATTTTCTTTTAAAACGTTTGGATGAATTCATCAACATAGAGCGAGACAATACGAGAAATTCATAATGGATTAAAATCCATCTGAGCGCGTCGAAGAAGAATTTGACAAAATGAGCAACGCGTTGATGCACATTACTGATTACATCATGCATCAACGCGAGCTTCTTAATGGAAATATCTTAACGCGGTTGTCTTAGTGTGAATTCGAAAGTAGAAGATCATGATTATCCGGATTAAAACATTTTCGAGTTGTAGTGCTAGTATATTTCTTATGGTACATATATTTGGTGTATTTTGATATTGAATACCCCATAGTATTTTAATAATCCATTAAAAACCTTTCCCTTGCAGAGGATATTTGACCATTTGTGTCACTGCAAACAAACACTCACACACAAACAACCATATGGGCCCCAGTGAGGGATCAAAATGGTCAAAATGTTCCATTACTGCCAGAATAGTAGTGGAAACAAAAAACTGACAACCAATGACACGACTTTATCGACATAAGGTAATTAAATATGTAGTTAATGACTGCATAAAGGTAATCATGCGTATTCTGTGTATTCACCTTCCCCATAGACATTCCTGGATTGGACTTCTTGTCAACACTTTGAAAGCTATAAAGACTTCCATCCAAAATCAAATACAAATTGTACATAGAATGGCAAAGGACGATGCGCATCTCAGGTTGGTCACAACAATGGAAAGTTAGCGTCTGAGTCACAATTTGGGGACTGAGTGGGGTACCTGTTATGGTTATGTTACTATATGTGCATTATATGGCATTAAGAGAAACAATAATCATACAATATGTGTAATCAATATAATGTTTTGGCACCAGGTTTCAAATCAATTCGACTCAGGTCATAACTTAAAGACTTGTGAGATTTCAATTCCATTACCACACGTACATTGACAGGCCGCAATAATAAAAAAATGAAATATAGAAATGAAATGTTATTGATGATTTATTATTATGGACCCTACTAACATAGGAAAACGTACCGACAAGAACACAAAAGAGTTAATTCTTGGCTTTTTGTTTACAAATTATTAAATTTTCACGCTATATAATTTCTTATTTATCCCGGGCTTGTTAAAAGACATATTTATAAAGTGAACATAAACCCATAAATAAAAATATCAAATTTATAAAAATATCAAATTTAGGAAACCCATTTCGAGTCCGTTCGTCTCTCGGTTTATATCAAGAAAAGAAAATCTCAAAAAGTACATTTTAAATAAGATTGAATTTGGCATCTAGAATAGGATTATATTAATAGAATATTCATTAACATACAGGAACCAATCAAAGACTAATTTACAGAAACGCTTTACCAAATTTGGGAGTGTTATTCTACAACCTAAACCCATTGATGCTTTTGTTGATTTTGGGTTGCCTGGAGTAGAAATGATGGATATTTTTCACTGAACATGGAATCTAACTCCAATATGCTCAGTATCATCAGGTTGTCTGCCAACCTATTGAGAATGTTTTTTATTGATAGTTCGGGAATGTATGTATACTAATTATATTATTTTTATATAGATATACACCACACTATTCACAGTGTTGTCCATTTTGTTGAATGGGTGGAGTTTCGATACGTCAATCAGTATTGTTGTGCTATAGAAATCGAATTAAATTATGGATGACGTATATAAGTATGTTTTAAAATTGTAACTATTAAAGCTAAGTATTGTTGTATATGATAACTCCCAGACAATTTTTGCAGACTTCATTTTCTATGGCTTTATATATATATATATATATATATATATATATATATATATATATATATATATATATATATATATATATATATATATAGCCATAGAAAAGAAAGTCGGCAAAAATGATAGATAGATAGATAGATAGATAGATAGATAGATAGATAGATAGATAGATAGATAGATAGATAGATAGATAGATAGATACATAGATAGATAGATAGATAGATAGATAGATAGATAGATAAGAACATGCCATTTCAAGCGTCAAGCACATATTGTATACTTAGCATTTAACATATTTCGAATGGTATATGCTAAACATGTGTATGAAGACAATTTGGCAACATAAAATGAAGCATCTATCAGGTCAAGGAACTGTTAGCTCAGAAGTGCTCCTGTAATAAACATTATAATATAGATACTTACACAACCGTGAATAATAATATATGTTAAATGAACCACATATCAAAATTAACTAAATTTGAATACACATGGGAGTGCACAGAGAAGAAACCTTGAGCTGAATTCAGCCTGACAAGCATATAATATGTATCTGAATCACCTTGATTTAAATGTCTAACTATTGCTGACAAATGATGCACAAAATGAATATGCCGACGACAATATAATTTGTACGTTTTCGATAACAATGTATATCATCACACATTCATTTGCTTATCTGAGGATAACATTATGCGATGAATGTCTTTATAAAACCTGTGGATGTTCCTCTCATGATTATTCCTTGACGAATTCAGCGTCATTTATTGTCAGGTTGTTCTGTATGCATCGTCTTGGCGTTAAAATTGTCAGCAGCCAGTTGGATCTGCCACATAATATTGGATTCATTGATACGTGTTGCATATATAAAACCATTTCTGACCACATATTTTTCTTATTAGATATAGCAAGTTTTCACAATTTAAATACCTTACGCGTTCTTTACCCAGAGGTGGTTTAAATAAATGACATATTATGATATAATATCTTCTTTATAATTAGTCTCATTTACAGACGAGGAATGTAATGCATGGCGAATAAACATGCAGCAGAGAGGGTGAACAGACCACGATTTCAAGCAAAAATAAGGCTTCCAGATCATGTTTTCGAACAAAATATGGCCTATAGATAACGTTTTCGAACAAAATATCAGGTTTCCAACAAATCTCATTTAACCCAAAAAAAAGTCTCCATTTTTGCAAAAACGGAGATTTTACGATTTTTTAATCAATTTTGCTCGCAACGATGTGGTCATCCACCCTCTCTGCTGCTAAAGTTTTCAGTTCTGGGTTAATAATTCTTTTACGATTTTAACCGAATATTTGATCAAGTCCGATACGATATCGTGTCCGAGGATCATGTAGATTTATTGTTGCGAATCCGTGCGGAGTCGACTGAGCATGACTAAAGAAATCTCGAAATTGATTGAAGTCCATATCAGAGCACCATGTCTGCCAAATATTTCTAAGAGTATGAGTATCAACTCCGTTGAATACAGAAAGAATATTGCAGTTATCTCTGATGACTTTTGGAACCTTAGTGTAGCGTTGAGTGACATATATCACGTCAGTGTTTTTGTGACGCCCACGGGAAAATATTCTAGCAGGATTCTTTTCTTTATCCAACATTATATCGTCGTATACGACTAAATTGTTAATATCTCCATCAATATCATCAATACTCGGTGCTTCATCGATATCGGTTATAAAATCAATGGCGTTCTCACCCTTAATTTCTGATGCATTCTCGTTAAAATCCTTTAACACTTCATAACATCGTTGATCATCTACGCTAGGGGCAATTAAATACAACTTATCCCACTTCATCCATCTCATTATTAAATTGAGCAACAATTGCGTTTTACCAGATCCAGATGGCCCGATTATTATCATCCGGATAGAGTTTGGTAGCGCTGCATGATGCTTAATTGGTTCTCTTGTTTTAGTCGCTGAAAAATCAATTATATCCATATTTCTATACATAAATTATGGATCTATATTGTGTGAAGTGTAAAACGCGTACTGGCACAGATGATGTGACGACGGTTACAACTAAAAATAACCGATCAGCGCTTTCTGGTAAATGCGTGCAATGTGGTACAAAGAAATTTAGATTTGTGTCTATGAGATCTGATTTTAAAAAAACGAGAAGGTGATATCGCAGCCAAATTAGCAAAGCTCCCTGGAACCCCATGGGCAAAGTACCCCGGAGAAAAGCACCTCCCAGGATATAGCTACTGTGGACCAGGAACCAGACTTGATATCAGACTCAATAATCAAAATCAGTCCCGACCCGGTGAAGAACCAATAAACGCCATTGATAAGGCCTGTCACCTTCATGATGTTGCTTATAAAAACAGCAATTTGCAACACAGGCATCTCGCGGATGTGAAATTAATTCATGCGTTAAATGCTATTCCTGATAAATCCTTCAAAGAAAAATTGGCTTCATTTTTAATAAAATCGGCTATGAAAAGTAAATTGATGTTAGGTGCTGGTAATTAATAATATGGAATCAATTTATTATTCCCCAAGAGGATACTGGAGGGGTAAATCAGCAGTCCATAAACTCGCTAGCGCTGCAAAAGTGAAAAAAACCACTGCGGCTAATTGGTTATCCAAACAGGCACTATGGCAAATTTATCTACCACCGCCTAAACAAATTCAATTCTCGCATTTTGATGTGACCGCTCCTAATGAAGTTCATCAGGCTGATATATTATTTCTGCCACATGATTGTGGTTAAAAATATGCGTTAACCGTAGTTGATATTGCAAGTCGATACAAAGAAGCAGAACCGTTAAAAACAAAATCAGCCACTGAAGTCGCTTCTGCATTTGAAAGGATTTATCGACGAGGTCCTCTGCACTGGCCAAATCTATTGCAGGTTGATCCTGGCAAGGAATTTCAGGGTGCAGTGTTATCTACAATGAAACATCATAATGTCACCATACGACGAGGGCATACTGCGCTACATCGCGATCAGGCCATTGTAGAACGATTTAATCGGACGATTGCTGAGCGGTTATTTGGATATCAATACGCAAAAGAATTCATTCAAGAAAAGCGATCCCGTGAATGGGTTAAAAGATTACCATCTGTGATTACTGCACTGAATAACGAGATTACTAGAACAATCAACATGAAACCTATCAACGCGATTAAAAAGAAGTCAATACCCGTACAACCACAAAAAGATTTCGAAGAACCAATTCTTGGTAATAGTGTCATTGTGAGGTACTTATACGAACCAGGAGAGCTTGAAGGGGATAGAAAAAGGGCTACTGATCCTATTTGGAGCGTCACTACGCATAAGATATCTAGTATAACACGATCAACTGGTAGACCTCCAGTCTATAAACTGGATTCAACTGCCCCTCAGCGGGGTTTTACTCGACAACAACTACAAGTGATTCCCGAGGATACTCAATTGCCACCGCATGGTCTTAACTAGCACCGTTGCGTCTATTGCACTCAAGACAAGTCAACATCACATTATTTCTGACATGACCGAGATTGTTATTTTTTCTGTCTACGGTGAATTGGCGAGGATCCTTATCCGAATACTGCCAACGCATTATACAATTGCAACTCGCGCAGTGATTATTCTGTTGTTTCTTCAAAGTGATTATTAATTTAGCATCAATATCAAATTGTCGTTGTTTTTTTTTTGTCCTGTTGTTTGTAACCGGAGAGTTTTTTATTAATGATGCTAACATCATTATTGTTGTGTCATTATCATCGAAAACAACTCTTCGAAGTTGATTTATGTTTCGTACTCTGGATACTGCGAGATAGATTAAATTCGACCATTCGATGTGATTATCCACCATCCAAACAATTGTATTCGATATAGTCAATCCCTGTGAAGAGTGTATTGTTGCTGCGTATCCTAGCGTCCACGGGGATTTATTAGCACGCAATGCATCTTCAACGACATTGATATCAACCAGCACAATATCATTTAATACGAGAATTTGTTTTTCACTCTGTCCTGGAATATCAACTTCAATATTCTGTTTTCGTGTATCCGATGGCCTATAACAAAGGGGTACTGGAAGCGTTGCAAATTTTTCTTTATGCAATTCAAATAACTTCATCTGAAGTGTATCCCTGACTATTTTTCTACTTGCAATGATCAAATCGTTTGGTCTCCATGTTTCCCAGAAATCATTCATTGGAGTTTCTGAAATCACTTCACGCGCTATTTCGCATTGGATTCTATCCGGTTGTAATCTAATTAGTTTCTTAAATTCTCGTAATCGTTCATCAAGTGATCTATAATCAGTGGTGATTTCTTCATAGTAGTCTACAAAACCCTTTAGCCATTCATGTGGAGATGCACCGACAAATGGTGGTGGTTGGCCGTGATCACCGCACATGACGACTTTTGTGTTTTTGTTTAACAACCACTCAAGAAATGTTTTTAATACATCTAATGACACTGTGCATATTTCATCCCAAATTATGATTTCAGGATTGAATTTATCACCCATACGCTCGGGAGTCCATTTGTCACCCTTCCATCGAAAGAAACTGTGGTAAGTGCAAGCATTTACCCCTCGTTGTATCATCTCTCTGGCGAGTCTGTGAGTCGGTGTTAGCACAATCATGTTAGAAACGCTAGCGTTTCCACGACGAAATAATTCAATTGCACGAGTTGTCTTTCCTGACCCACCACAACCGTTTAAATAAACTGTCTTATATCTACATATTGGATCAGATACCGTTGGTGCATTAGAAAATTCTGATTGAATTTCAATACGGTTACAACAAAGATATTTATCATCCATGGCAACGTCTGCGGATTCACAATACTCATGTAGCATCTCCTTTTTAAATCGCCAACGCCCCCAATTTTCTTCGGGATCTGTGAATGCCGCTACAGCTGATTTGTACTTATTATGTATATACATCGAATCAGTGGCTACTCTAACCGCGGTATTAGGAAATCTATTTATCATCGAAAATAGATTAATAGAAGCATAGGCTAGCATTGAACTTCTCAAATGTGTGTACTGGGAATTATATCCATCACAGTAGGTAACAACCGTACCTAATTTCTCACCATTGGATAGAAAAGCATCCTTACGGGATACAAGTTTTCCCTGTTTCATTAAATCCGCTACAATAAAATCGTATTCAGCGACGTCTATGATCAACCGCGAAGAGTATTTTGCGTTATCGTATCGTCCACCCTGGGTAAATTTACCGATTATTCTTCTTCCGAGATCTTTTGCTTGTTCTTTTTTAATTTCATATAACTTCTTAGACCAATTTATGATTTCTTCTTCACTGAAATCTGGAAACTGTTTTCGTAGTTCGTTGATTATTCTATCTAGATCGGGTTGTGGTAGCCAAACTTCTTTCTGAGCTCGATAGCATATAATAGCCTCGGAAACAATCAACGATATTAGCATACCACAATCAATCATATATCTCAATAGCACTATTGGCATCCAGTGTTTTTCAGATAGGTGTCTACCGAGCCAAACATAACTACACGGATGTAACCCTGTAGCTAATTCAAATGATATCACACGAGCGAATCCGGTTAAATCAAAATCAGGCAATGGTCCATTAATCGCAACACGAGTCATTTCATGCGTGGGGTGTCCAAATCGTTTGAAGTACTCAGCGCATTCCCCATATCCGAGAAAACTTCCGGGATAACACGCGGCTATATCAATTGAAATCATACCATCACGTGAGTATTTCGTATTCCACAGTCCTCCATGACCAAATTTGACGCAACTCAATTTAACATCCTCGAGAAAATCACTTCGTGTTGGACGCCATGAGTTTTTTTCTCTTGCGAAGTGAGCTACCACTGATGGAATAGTAAAACTATCCGTGAGTAGTTTTTCATGGGAATTCTCCGGTGAAAAATCACTAGCGATTTTTCTCATTCTGTTATCTAATTCTTCAATGCGATATAATTCACCATTTGGTTTTACAAATTGATCGAATTCTTCATCACTTCTAAGTAACCACACTGACACAGGATCATCCTTACACAACGCATGAATAGCATCGAATAATCTCTCTTCATAGAAAACATCCCCGACGAACTCCTTAGGGATATATCTCACGGTTCGTTCTCGTGGAAATATTGTTACCGCAGGTGTCCACGCGTGTTTGTTATGATCAATAATCTGTATTGGGGCTCCTCGCGATTGATATTTCGGTTCGTATAATACTTCTCCGGTTATTGTTGTTACTGATATTGGGAATTTTAATGATGCTTCTAATTTAGCTATATCAGAAATCTTTGCACCGTGCTGTTTTACCGTTAATTCCCACTCGGTTATTTTTTTTCGTCTTAGATCAGTTAGTTTATTCCCCCGGGACGCATTTGTGAAGTGTTCTATTATTCGTTCTGCTACACAATTCAGTGAACTAGAATATTTCATAGAAGCTAGTTTTGCGATATCGGGTTTATCATTTAACGGATATATCCCATAAACCATTGCTGTTACGGGATAAGATCTTTCGTAGTATGGCTTATCGATTCCGGTTAGAATTCCTGGTTTGGAATCTCTACTCACAATGACAGCTTTTTTATTCTTGAGGATTGGTTCAAATTTATCCCTAATAATCCATTTGCCATCGACTTCGATAATGAATTTGATTCGGAAAAAATGCCGTTTTTCCCCAACACGTGAAATTATCACTGCTGCTTTTTCATCATTCATGGTAGCATCAACAACACCATCAATTCGAAATGTTGACCAACAATAACATGCTCCATCACGCTTAAATTCATTAAAACAGTCTCTGATTTTACTAATCATGGCTTTATCAAGAATTGTATTCTTTGGTGTATTAGAAACTATATCGAGATTGAATTGAGCATCTTTCCAGGGGTAATCTCTCTTGGACGTTTTTTTTTGGTTTATCGAGATTAAATCTAGGATTGATTTTTAATAATCTCTTAAACTCTTTCATGTTTCCGTCTCTTGGACGTTTGTTACGTTTTTTGGGTTTATCGAGATTAAATCTAGGATTGATTTTTAATAATCTCTTAAACTCTTTCATGTTTCCGTCTATTGGACATTTGTTACGTTTTTTTGGTTTATCGAGATTAAATCTAGGATTGATTTTTAATAATCTCTTAAACTCTTTCATGTTTCCGTCTATTGGACGTTTTTTGGGTCTATCGAGATTAAATCTGGGATTGATTTTTAATAATCTCTTAAACTCCTTATCAGCATTTTGCGCAGGCGTTCTCCCTAATTCCCTCATGCTATAATTAAAACAAGCATTTAAATGAAAGATTTTTATATAATGAATCACTGCAAGTGGCTTATGATTGGATCAATAACCCCGTGTAACAAATCATGCAGAAATGAGTTCTGTGGGTATCATATGCAAAGCTTTCGTCGTAGAAGCCTTGGTCCGTTACCTTGTATTCTATGTGGAGTTGGGGTCAGGGGAAAATCTCAGTTGTGTCTAAATTGCGGTGGTAAGCGATACAGGGAGTTGAAGCGTTATTATGATAAAAGAATAAAAAATGGACAATCAATCAGAAATTATGACCCTGACGCTGACAAAGTCAGTATTCTTGACGCTGACAAAGTCAGTATTCTTGACGCTGACAAAGTCAGTATCAAGGATAAAATCATAAGAACTCCTCAAGACTACATCGAAAGATTTATCATTAAACCAAACAATGAATTAGACAAACAATAGTATTATGTATACGAATGAACCAAGAATTCAGACAACACCCTGTGATCACAAATTATGAAGCATCCAGTGATGGTGTTGTAAAAAACCGCAGACTGAAGAAACCAGTTGGTGCTGACAATGGTATGGGGTATTTGGTGTTCACTGTTGGGAAGAAGAGATATCTCAATCATCGTTTCGCATTTGAGTGTTTTTATGGATTGATCCAGGATGATTTTGTTATTGATCATATCGATTCTAATCCAAAGAACAATTCTTTATCAAATCTGCAGGCTATCACACAAAGTGAAAATTCCGAACGACGGGGGACCTGGGAAATACTCGAAAAAAGCGAGACCAGTAAAATCTTTGAATACGATAACTAACGAAGAAAAAATATTTCAATCAATGAATGAAGCCGGTAGGCACTTCGATATTTGTGGATCCTCAGTACGAAGAGTTGCAGAGGGGATAACCAAAACGGCGATTTCAAAAAAGACAGGACAGAAAATTCGATTTAGTTACGTCTAATGCGTCATATTTTTCATTTAGAAATATATCATTATTATAGAATAATGAATTCTGAAAACATGAATAGCATTTTATCAGAGATTTCAAAATTGAAAAGTTGGGATATTGAACTATCAGATGGGTTAAATCCTGATCAAATCATGTCTGATTTTCAGGATATAGAATACGGAGTTAACAACAATAAATATATGCTACCAAAGAAGTATGCGCTCATCAAAAGAATTCAGAATTCTATTCGGGACTCTCTCGCATTCTCCAGTGACGTAAGTGTGTTCGCTCCGTTGTATACCATCGTAGAACGAATACGAAAAGAATTGGGGTACGAATACGAATTGAAAAAGGAGGTTAATTCTAAAGTTAGAAACCTACGGGCGTTAATTCAAGAAAATGAACAATTTTGATTGACCAACCATTTATCATTATTTGATTGTGACCGTCCCTCATAGAGATTTTAATTTTTTTTTAGCATTTTTTGATTAAAACTGTTGAAATCAGTGAATAAAAAATTGATGGCTGGTTCGGATTGATCAAAATAGAATGGCGAAAGTCACAGTATTATATTTTATTTATAGCAATTATGTGACTTTCGCCATCAATGATAGAGATGTTAAAACACTTCCATGATCGTGTTAGGTCGGATTAAAAAATTGTTTTGCAATTGAAAAATTGTTTCTGATTTTAAATAATGGTCAATGAAGCATTAACAACCCGATTGGCTCGTGAACGACTGGATGCAATCAGGAGATTTGTACCAATTCGTGACTCTGTACGGAATAAACTACAACAACGACAACAAGCGCAGACTGACTTTTCTGTGTCAAGTGAACAACTGTTTACTCCGATAACAAGTGCGACCAAAGATGTGAAAAAGTTAACTGAAGCAGCGATATACGGAGATATTCCTGAGCGAGAACGAGTAAAGAAGGCGCCGCTGCTTGATACGCTTGAAAAGATAGCAGCAGAGACCGGACAAACACGCGCAGGGATACAACAGTTATCCAGTGATATAAAAACTCAGCGCGAGTATGATGAACGATTAGCTGATATTGATGATTCTGCGCCTGAAACTCAAAAAGTTTCCACACCTGAACCACAACCTGTTGATGTCGTCACCCCAAGAGGTGTTCCCTTTATAGACAAATTCACCGAAGAAGCTATAACAGAAATCAAACAACCTGAATTAATAAAACCCAACGATTATGCAGATTTTGGCATTTCCGCTGTCCAAAAATATTATTCAAGGAAAGAGTTTTTAAAAGACGAGTATAAAAACAGTAGAATTAAACGAGACGACTGGGTAGATTGGTTATATAAAATAAACAAGGAGATTACTGGTAATTTGAAAAAGGATACAATTGAGTACAGAACTTTTAAAGCAGGAGTTGATAGCTATGGTATACAAAAACAACAAAGTTGAGGCCGACAAAGGCAATTACTTGATGATAGTGAGGGCGCAACTGGTACAACTGAGGAAACAAGCGGAAAAGGATATTCGATTGGAAATCCAAAGGATGTCTTTGACTCTACCACGACATGTCCTGGTAGTGTTATCAATGATATATCACGATTAGAAGTTCTTGTAGGAGGTTTCCAAGCTGGAAATAACTCACCGGAAATAATTAATGAAGCAGCTGATATCTGTAGACGATTATTTCAGGGTGGTATCATGGATATCAGCACATATCGAGATTTCATTGACGAGTTAGCAAATGGGTATCATAGTGACTGAATTGAAAAGTCAATTGAAAAATTGTTTCTGATTTCAAATAATGATCATACACTACAATCATGATAAACCAACCCCCGTCTACGTAGTTAATTCACGGTTTCCGGTTTATAGAGCATACTACGGAGATGGTTTAGGCAATACCATTGCAGGGTTATTTGCGAGAATGGCTCCAAAAGTGATGCCGTTGGCTAAACAACTAGGAATGAAAGCCATTGATGTTATTCGTGATAAGGGTATTAGTGCTGTTGGAGATTTTGCTGGAAAAGCGTTTTCAACTGCGAAGAATAAAATAACATCATTAGTGAGACGAAAAAAGAAACCGGTACCATTGCCATCTACAGCGGAAATGCCTGCAAGTGTTAGTAGAATTATAAATAACGCAGTAGATGAAAAATTAGCGTCGATGGCTTTAACCCCCGACCAAAGCAATATTGCAAATATGATAGCGGGAAGTGGCTTTAAAAAACTACGACGATGAAAATGGAAAATCGCGATTTAGACTCTGATAAATAGAATAAAATGTTCAAACAGTCACGTGATCCAGCATTTGATATAGACGCCCCAGTTGGCAAGGATGATTCTGTTCGCGATTATCAATATTACGCCTATCATGCCATAGACTCAAATAGTCGAGCAAGAATTGATCTTCAAGTCCATGATACCAGTAAATACGTTTTACCCTGTGAAGCGTTTATCGAAATCGAAGGAGAACTTGTAACAGCTGATGATACTCCTGCTGTACCAGCACCGTATCCAGCTGGTACTCAAGTCGGGTTTGTCAATAATGGTATCATGGCGCTATTTGAGAGTGCTAGATATCTCATTGACGGAAAAGAAATCGAGTCGATAGATCGCGATGTTGATGTGGCTACAACAATAATCGGGTTAGCGAGATATTCCGATGATTATACAAGATCAGCAGGACCCTCTATGATGTTTGCAAAAGATGTTACAAATAACGCTGGAGGAAATCAATTTGTTGTAAGACGACCAAAAAAACGTGATAATAGTGATGCTGATGTCGAGAATATGATTATAAACAACGATGCTAATTTCAATCTAGGAGCTGCAACACGAAACTCAATGTTGCAAGGAGCGCGTAAATCATTTTCATGCGCGATTCCACTGCATCATATATTTGGATTCTGTAGAAACGTCCGAAAAGTTATTTATGGAGCGAAGCATACAGTATCGCTTGTACGAAAGAGTGATGATAACGACGCAATTTGGAGGATTCCAGCAGATGCTGCAAATCCCAATGCTGATGCCGGTAAAGTCAATTTAACAAAAATATCATTGTGGATGCCAGTGTTGACTCCAGCAATCACCGCAGAAGGACGATTACTATCATTTATGGACCAAGGAGGAAAATCATTACTAAGTTGGCTAACCGTGAGTACAGATGTTAAACAATCAAATATCAACGGGTTATTCACTTGGAACCTAGCATCAAAACAAGGCGTTTCTGCGCCACGTCATATATTTATTGCGTTACAAGATAACGCACGAGTTGGCAATCAACTCTCCAGTCATATGATATTTAATCAATTAGGTGTGAAAGACGTCTCACTGAGAATAAACGGCCAGCAGGAACCATCCGACGATATACATCTTAATTACACCGAAAATCATATTGCACGAGTTTATCATCGTCTGTTGTCATTTATGGCACGCGACCAAAATGTCGATACTGGTTTGCAAATATCACAATATGATTTTAAAAATCTATATCCGATCTATTACTTCTCACTCGAACATCTCGATTTGATGAGACAATCTGTTGTTGATATACACTTTAGAGCTAATGTGACTCGTGGTGCTATTGCTGATTATAGAGCGGTTGCTGTCATTCTCAGTGATAAATCAATGCTACTCGAAGGTGTTGGAGGAAGAATGAGAGTGGTAGATGCACCAGTGGAAAATCTTTGATTGATTTTCTCGATTTTTTATTGAATTAGAATCAATCAATTATGTATAACATGTCATATAGTGCTATTAGTGTTGCGTTAACTCCCGGTCAATTAAAAAAATTGCAATCGGAATCAGCTAAAAAATGTGGAACCACAATCACGTTGAAACCCAACCAAATGACTGGTGGTGCAAATAAATTATCACTGACAACTCGTGAAATAAAACATTTCAATGATGCACTTGCAGCCAAAAAAGGTGTTCAGATTACTCTTTCTGCGGCTGCTATCAAAAATATGATTAAAACAGGCGGTATATTTCCGTTGTTAGCTGCGATTCCAGCATTGATTGCAGCAGCAGCCCCAGCGGTGGCTAAAGTGGCAGCGTTAGGAGCCGTTGGTACTGCAGCAGGAATGGCACTAAAGAAAGCAACTGGGAAAGGGTATAAAAAAAAGGGAAAGGGTCTAAGACTACCAGGAACCCCGTATTCGTGGTACAGCGGAAAGGGTCTAAGACTACCAGGAACCCCGTATTCGTGGTACAGCGGAAAGGGTCTAAGACTACCAGGAACGATTTATTAATTGAGGAATCGAAGATTCCCATGTCCAATTTTGATTTAATGGATGCTGCTAAAAAACTAGCGATTAAAAACTTCAGAGGTGTCTTTATGAAAGATCAATTACCACATCAACCAAACAGCGTTGAAACCGGAATCATTAATTTAGATAACAGCACCGGACCCGGAACTCACTGGGTTGCATACGCTATTGATCCACGTGGGATTGTTTATTTCGATTCATATGGATTAGCCCCACCAAAAGAGTTTATGCGGTATATAAAAACCCTTCCAATGAAGACTTGGTATTCTACGCTACCAACACAAACGATGATTGACCCACCAATATGCGGCAGCGAAGTATTAAATGTCCTTGACGCTATTTCTAACTCCTTGAGTAACCCAAGCGGAAAACCACCACATGTTGTCGTTAATGAATATACTAGTAATCGCTGGAAATCGAAACGATTTTAGAGAGAGAAAGAGTTTTACAATAACATGATTGATATTTGGGGGAGATCTTTGAAACCCAAACCCGATGGCACTGCACCACCTGATTCTGTCAAGGATGTAAAAAAACTAATCAAAGATGAAATCGCTGAGACGTTGAACTTAACAAATGTTGATCCTAATGAAATAGTTGTATTTCAAGACAAACAGGGTAAATTGAAATCCAGTGATGTGTCGTTGGATGATATTTTAGTTAAACAACGAAACGCAATCGAGAACACCGTTGCGTTATTTTCGGATCAGGGTAAATTGAAAACCAGTAATATTTCTCTGGATGATATTTTAGTTAAACAACAAAACGCAATCGAGAACACCGTTGCGTTATTTTCCGATCAGGGTAAACTCAAACCGGGTGTACTCGTTTCGACGATTACAGATCGATTAAAAACTCTCAAGGATGAGTTAAAAAATTCTGTGTTTGTACTAACAACACTTGAATCTAGAATTGAAGAAAACGGAAAACAGTTTACATCATTTCGTAGAAATATCATTGATAAATTTATTGGAACCCCGTTAGATAAAATTGAAATAAAACTCCCGGATATTAAAAAATCCATCGATGAGACGAAAACTTTCATCGAAGCCATCAAAGGTGATTTTTCGAGGATGATAACAATCATTGAAAAAACAAAAATTCCTCATGAGAAAACCAACAACGTGGTATATACAATCCAACACGGATCATTTGCGTGGACACCTACAAACAACAAATTAGATATCACTGCAACCGTTAAAGGTATTTATCGATTAACACTAGTAACACCATTGACTCAATTTAATATATCATCGTCGAGTTCATCCGGGGTTAATAATACGATTTCAACGATCATCGACAAGGATACAACTGAAAAGTTCACTATAACAGCTACTGATAAAAATTTGATTGGGATTCCAGCAACCTGGTATGTGGAATTCGTAGCGGATTTAAGTAAATAAATTGAAAGGATTTCACAATTGAAAACGCTAGCGTTTTTAAAATAACAATGATTTCATCAACTCAATGTCGCTATGATCAGGTCAGAGAATTTCAGAATAGACTCAAAACCCTCACTGAGGAGTATCAAATAAAAATAAAAAAATACCGACGAAGAATCACCGCAATTGATATTACTATGTACTCGGTGTCAAGCGTTCTCGCTGGCGCCGGAATAATACTTGCATCGGTTACAATGATTGCCCCGGTCGTAGTTCCAATTTGCATTTCTGCGGTGGCTACAATCGGGGGTATATCAACCGGGATAGCAAAAAAGATATCATCATGCAGCCAGAGTAAACTGCAGAATTACTTACTTCAATTTCATATTGCATCAACCGCATACTCGCAGTTATCCCTGATGATATCGTCGTCACTCGATAATACGATTATATCAGATAGTGAATTCTCAGCGATGGTCAGTATTTTTGATTCCGCGATATCGAAATTAGAGCGACAACATGAGTATAATAACAATGACAACACCGATGGAATCAGAAAACACGAACCCAAAAAACAAAATGATCTCAATAATATCAACATTACCAGATTGTGAGTTCTCAGTGATGGTCAGTATTTATGATTCCTCGATACCAAAATTAGAAATAAATCATGAGTATAATAACAATGACAACACCGCAGGAATTACTTCAACGAATAGTGGAGAACACGAACCCAGTACAAACAAGCATGATATCAATAACATCAACGAATCCAGAATTCAGTGTGAATTTCCCCTCTCCGGTCCCAGTGAAGGAGATAGCGCTAGCAAAACTATGAATGTATCACAGTTGGCCTAATATCAGATCAAAATCATTTGGTGGTCAACAACCGAATAATTCACTGGTGTTTGCAAATAAGAATAAACCCGACGGGACTCCAGACTGGAACGTCGTTTCGATACCAACAGGGTCATACCAAATTGAACAAATCAATAATGAATTCGCGCGTAGAATAAAATCGATTACTGGAGTAGAGTCAAAAATCGCTATAACGGTTCATGAACCGACGCTATCATCCGCAATTGAGATAAACACAGAAGGATACGTCGTAGATATCTATAACAGCTCGATAAGAACCGTACTAGGATGGCCTGAATTACCACCTCAGGAAACCGTTGTTGTATCACCCGAACCTAAAAAATCTGATTATATCACAGACAGAATAAAACCTGATAATCCATTAAAAAGTTATAAAGATTACCAATCCAATGTAGATTTTTTTGATTTCGCATATCACTCAACTGGAAGAGAGGAGGATATCATAGAGAGAGATCTTTTTGTTAACGAACCTAAAGTCGTTAAAAATTTCACAGAAATGAATAATGATTTTTCACTGTTGTTAATATCTCTTAAATCCGGCTCTCTCACCCGAGATGAATTTATCAGTGTTGTAGAAACATGTAACAAAATCATCAATGACATGGAAACATTTAATTCACAAATTATTCGAGTTATACTCGGTGATAAAACCCCCACATCGAGAACAAGATTTGCATCAGACTATAAAATCTCCGTGAAGGATATTCCGACATTCAAACTACCAGGATATAATATCCTAGAACTACAAAAATCTCTCAGTGATGCCATCGATGTTGGTTTTAAAATAATTCATGATGCATGGAAAAAAACAACATCACCGGAAATAAAAATCCTCAAACACAATAATGACCCAGACGGTGGCGGCAGGCATATCGCTCCGTTCAACGTGAATATATCCTCAGTGATTGCGCTCAATTTAACATGTGATGTAATTGAAGGAAGCTATCAGATTAATCTAGAGCAATCAAATCAAGCTCAGCAGGGATATATTCTTTATTCGTTTGCACCAACAGCTCCTCCAGGATTCCTAATTATTGAAAACCCAATTAATCCTGTCTACATGCGATGCCATAATAATTCATTAACCAGAATTAATTTCAAACTCACCGACCAGTCAAATAATCTGATTGATTTACAAGAAGAGGTGTTAGCGATTAGTCTGTTTGTGAAATCATAAATGATTTTCGTCCTAAGGACTGGATCAAATATTCGGTTAAAATCGTAAAAGAATTATTGACCCAGAACTGAAAACTTTAGCAGCAGAGAGGGTGGATGACCACATCGTTGCGAGCAAAATTGATTAAAAAATCGTAAAATCTCCGTTTTTGCAAAAATGGAGACTTTTTTTTGGTTAAATGAGATGTGTTGGAAACCTGATATTTTGTTCGAAAACGTTATCTATAGGCCATATTTTGTTCGAAAACATGATCTGGAAGCCTTATTTTTGCTTGAAATCGTGGTCTGTTCACCCTCTCTGCTGCTCATGCAGACACTAACGATGTACAAAGAAATGAAGTATACTGGTGGTGGCTATACTTGTGCACATTCATTTCAATTGTCCGCCATAAGCACATATATCCTACACATATCTTCAAATGTATTATAATCCAGATTTTGCTCCCATCCGATTAATTTCACATTTGTTTCATATCTTTGATGCAAATCACAAAACTATGGCAGGTGTAATGTAAGTCGCTAGCATTGTCCAGCAGTAGGGTCACCGACAGTATTATAGTGTGCATGGAGAGTCTCGACATCCGACATATTTGTTCTGACAATTATTATGTAATCTCACTGACAACGTATCATAATTAATTGAACATTCTAGTACATTTAAACCTTAACATATTACTGTTTGGCTTTGTTCATCTTATTGTCTAAATGTTTTCATTTTGACTGTTGGTGTTCATGATCGAGGTAGTCAATTTTCATTTTTCTCAGTCCTCTATTGCAACACTGCATAGCACCATCTCAAGCCGGTTACCAGATAAGTTCCTCATTTTTCCCCTCGAAGTTACAATACACACACTGGATTTATTCGTACATGCTGAATGGTGAACCTTAAACGAGATTGTACCATGCCAATGTCTGCTAAAGGCGGAGTACATCCGCGACGAGTGTCGATTTGCAAACTGGGAGGAATAGGTATTATTTATTGAACTGCTTGAACAAATTATACGATAATGCATCACTCGAGACAATCTTTGTTGTCCCAGGGCCAGCAATAATATATATATATATATATATATATATATATATATATATATATATATATATATATATATATATATATATATATATATATATGTGTGTGTGTGTGTGTGTGTATGTGTGTGTGTGTACCAGTATGTATGGATGTATATATATATATATATATATATATATATATATATATATATATATATATATATATATATATATATAATGTATTTATATGTGTAAGCTGATATATGTGTTGCTTACATCTAATAAAATTATATTTGGAAGGACCGCCGGAAAAATTGTTATTTTTAAACTCTAGAACAAATTTAATGGTATGTGCCTTGTATACATAAACGTAAATTGAAGATAATATGTCATTATGGATTATAATTCGATCACAAATATATTCGTTTATCAACAGAAACAAGACAAGCAAGAAACACAATGTGAAATAATAATAAAAGAGTGTGTAAAAGGAGAATCTTATCTCATCCCATCTTAGTGCTCACCGTTAAAGGAGGATATACCACTACTTTGTTACTTAAAAAGAATCTGACCTACTAAAAACCTGCGTTACAATTTTAGAGTGGACAAGAAAAATTGTGAAAGAACGAAACCATACATTTTAAATACAAAGCAGTGACCATGGTCTTAAATTGGAAACACTCAGATTAATAAATAAATCCTTCTTATAGAACTGAACTGGATTCCTGCATGTCTTTAAGTACGATGTAATTCCTTGGCCAATATGTTAACGTATAGTGAAATGCAAATACTTGTGGCGCTAATTGTGCAACCTGTATATGTCAGGTTTTAAACTATGTCTGGAAGAAGATTACTCTTTACTTACAGCGGTATTCATACAAGTGCTTGAAACGTTTCGTGCAACCATCATGATCAGAGTAAAAGCTAACCTTGTGTCCTTCAATTGCGATTAATTTATAGCTCCTCGCACCAAATTCAATTTTGTAAAGATAGTTCCTGCATAAAATGTTATGTTAGCATGGACATAACAATATTATCTAGCGATCTTTTCCAATTTGCAGGAAAGACCAAATGATACATTGCTAATGAGAATTGTACTCTAACTTTAACACAACACGCCGAATGAATAAATAGATACCCGCAACAATTATTCGAATGTTTGTTAGTTAGCAAGGAAAGTCATTGCTCAAGACTTTGTTTTCATCGAATATATTTATATTATATTCACATATAAATGATTGATTGCGTAATAAAGGTCTGACTGCATATCCATTCGAAATGTCAGCTTCATCAGTAGGGATATCGTTGAGTATTCAAAAATGTCGCAGGGGGTAAAACCACAGAATCAATGCGACGTATATGAAATTGTGTTCTGTGTATATTTACGTTAGGTTTCGTTTTGTTGCTATGACCCAAAAGCAAGACAAGTATCGCGGCAACAGTACAAACCCGACCAAACTCGGACCGATACGTTTGTCCTGAGCACTTGATAGATAATTATATTTCAGCTGAAATTTTGAGAACCATTCCGTTTCCATAGCAATGTATGTTGTTTTCCCATTTTTCTGCTTGATTAAAGGAAAACTAGCTGAATGTGAAGTAATCAAATTGGCACTTAGCGATGTTCTCATATAGCATCGTTGTTAACATGGTATTACAGAGTGGCCAATAATCGTTTATAGTGATTGTTCCATTACTGATGCAAATTATTTAGAACGTGGCTTGAATACAAAACGAGATTTCAATTTGAATGTAAATTCAAAACATAGTAACTAAGCTGCACTCCGTGAACATCAAACGTTGTGTATTTTTCGCAATCTGAATGTGTTATGTTTAGTCTGACAAGGATATTCTTCTCTTGTAAATTTTTTACTTTTTCCAGACAAGAACGTTTTGTTACTGTTATTATAAAAGGATTTGTCTAGAGCAGTTTATAACTGTGAACCCGTCGGCACACAGAACTTGACAGGGATCATCATCGATCTGCTCTAACAACTTAAGCTGTCTTCCTCAGAACTCTAAAGAGATGAAAGAAATTCATTATACATTTTTCTTTTTTATTTCATTCAATCCGATATCGCAGAAACTATATAGGATTACGACTTTTAAAAATGTGAAAAAGCATTTATATTCCGTCTTTAACCAATTGTACGCTGTTTACATAGGCAACGTCGTTTAAATTTCTTTTGATGGTTCAAACATGTACAGATGACTACATCTTATCAAAACCTTTATTTTAAGAAAACACAAATATGACGATAGCTAAAAAGCATCGACATTATATTTTTGGTCATAGGCTTAAGTATTGTTTTATTTATATTTGTACACGGTTTTTAGATAAATGAAGCGAAAGTCCAGACAAACATAATAATCTGGCCACGTTTTCTGCTTTCCGCCAATCATGTAATATTTCATTGCTGTGGAAGGCTTGCTATTTCGTTACAGGATTCTTTCAAAACAGGATTTCAGTCAGAGAACATATGAATCAATAATAATAATTACCAGGCTTTGTTAACGTCTAAAGTGCTTGCATGTGTTTAGAATATGCACGTAGTTACAATATCTTCACATTTCATAACATCTGCAGTTGCTCACACTAAGCCTTATTTCCAAACGTTTGCGTTAATGGCGTTGGTGTGTTTAAATAACATAGAAATGAACCATATTATTGTACAGGTAGGGAATGTCATTCATAGAGTTAATTATATTTTAGCTATTCCTTCGTGGTTCTAAATGAAAATTATGTTCAAAAGTACGGTATTATTAAGGGTTTAACAGAAAGGTTCAATCACAAATCACTCTCAAGTTTTCCTTTGGCATACGGTATAGCATGAATTGGAATTAAACATAAGCATTTTGTATATCTGAAACGTTAAAGAATATAAGTATTCAAACGTAAGTCTATTTCACTCCCTTCTGCTCCCTGAAATATTGTAAAACTACGTTAGAACATTTGAATCACACGTATCATGCGATGTTTGTATTCAGGATCACTCAAAAATGTGTGTGTAATACGCATTTAAAACTTAGATTGATAATTTCTCACATGTACGAAAATGTGTGTGTGTGTGTGTGTGTGTGTGTGTGTGTGTTTGTGTCGCGCATAAAGGTTTCATAACGTTTCTGACTAGGTCCTCTTCATAGCGTATCCTCAGTGAATAATGGAAGACATAGACACACACACTTTACACCTTCAAATATTTAGACTGCACATTGGTAAACGTTTTCATTGTTTTCATTGTTGGAGTAAATTGTGCATACCATTAGGTGTTAGTTTGTCCTTAGGCTGTCACATTTAAACAGCTACAATACTATCCTTCTCACATTCTTTGCGTTATTTCATGAAACTGTTAAAAATGAAATCCTTGCATACATATATATTGTTTCCTTCTTTGTTCAACATATATTTACTTCTTCATCTAGAATATATTAAGTCAGTTGTCGATGTTTTAATGAACTGTGATAGACATACAAGTTTTGAATGAAGAATGCAATTTGTGTATGTTAAAATACTTATATTAAATCCATTATGCACCAAACCTATTTTCGTGCCTAATAAATGACCATGAATTCTTACTTTATTTTTAATAACTTGTATTTAAATCACATGATTCTTGTGATTAACTTAAATTACACTCATGTAATGGATTTGGTCTCCTATTATCAATTACCTTTAATTGATAAATATATTATGTAATTGTAATTTCGTACCATTTATCGTGTATGGTACTTATTGTTTAACGTACTTTGCCACCATACAGGAAACATCGTGAAAATCAAATGCATACAAACATATCCCCTTCCAAACAGGATAAGTGTAGGTTTTGTTGAAAGATAAACAAATTCAGTGCATGAAAATAAACATCATGATAACTATGTAGTTTGATTGTGTCACTCTCTGGATTTAAACGAATGTTTGTATTGTTGATTTCTTCTGTTAATTGACTCATATTCCATTGATATCTTTGCTGATCCTCGGCCTAACAACTGGTATAGTTTATCCCTATATTTTATAACGCTGACACATTTATATGCAGAGGATGAGAGAGATAGAGAAATAAAATAATAATCACATGCTGACTAATAGATCTCGAGTTAGTTACTATATCTGACTGTTTAAATTAGCAAGCTGAGTGGACGTTAGTTATTTGACTTCATCTCCATCACATAATTCTTTTACAATTAAGGGACATCATCATCGATGGTTAATTGTTTCCTATCGAAATCCTGCAATTTAACGCAGATATTTTGGATGTTATTCAAGGTGGCTATGTAGCAACATAGCAACATAATAACAGCAACCCACACAAATCGTTTCAAGTTGAATGACACAGAAGCTAAATATCAGTCTTGTTCGTAATTAGATTATTTTGATCTAATGAAGAATGAAACTATCAAAACCTCTTCAACGCAGCAGTAATTATGAATTCATTGAAAACGCATTCACATTGGAGAGGGTGTTCCATTAAATGGGGTTCTGGCCTATCAAAGTTTGTATGACAAAGCGTGTAAAATACAACACTTAAAATTCAGTTATTGCGGATAATCAGCGTTATAGAAAATCAATAACATTTACAAAAGTAGTTAATAGAAAGGAACCATATTTTGTTTAACCTTTAAAACACACGAGATCTAGAATATTTGGATATAATCCTTAACTTCAAAATAATCAAATTTTCGAGCTGAATTTCAATTTCATAATGATCACTGGAGAGAATCATAAATTAATATTTACATTTGATGTACATATAGATCCAGGCTGTAATGGATAACTCAATTTTTAAAATAATACTATGATAACGAGAAAACAACAAGGTCGAATTTTGAAGTAACAATTAACGGCACTTTAGTATGAATGTGGCTATGTAGTGGTAACACAGACCATTTACCTGTCCGTGTCCAAGGACAGGGGAGCAAATTCGTATAAAAAACGTTGAAACTTTGTTTTACGTTCATGGCACTGAACATGATAATGTTTATCTGTCTCTCGCTTTGTCGTTTAAAAATTCCTAGGCGATATGTTAACTGACGACAAACCATAAAACATAGCATTCAGTCCTCAATCTGAACAAATTAGATGTAAATCTATTTAACCAACATATCGAGATGCAGTAATCACTTTGGTGTGTTCTTAATAATTATATTTGGTATGTTTTCACAATTGATAGTACACATTCAAACAGGAGGAGACATATTATTGCTTGAGGTTGGTCAAATTCCAATGAACTGATTCGCGATATGGCCAGTGCGATTAGACTTAGACTAGGAACTTGCAGGAAAATGGTGTTCCAGTATTACAGTAACGAATTGCTAGAGCTACTTAAGGTTTTGCAGCTTCTTGTGTAATAACACAAGCAGATATGTGATACTGGCTGTATCGTTGGAGATCCTTGAACATTGTATGTGTGTTCAGAACCAAATGATAGATTCGCTAACGTGGTCTCTGTATTGAAAATATAAAGGAACTGACATGATGCAGACCAGAGGATTATTGATTAACCTTGTATGAATTGTATAGTTTCAGTGGTGAGTTGAACAATCAGTTTTGTTTTAAAAATCAACGTCAAGTTTTTGTATGATTCAAATCATCCTGATATGCATTGAATCCAAAATAATTCATGTGTAAACAAAAGGCATGCATATAAACAGGTTATGAAATATTTTTTTCAATTGAAACATATGAGAAGATAAATTCGTTTTATATTATTGTGAAATATTTCAGCAATTCTATACATTCAGAATTGCATAATTTGCAATCTGTGCTATAAATTAAATAAATACAACTATATTTATTAAATTAGATTTACCATATTCTGATTATTTTAATGAAATTGCAGGTTTAGAAAGGCGCCAATTCTTTATGCATTAATAAGCAAGTTACATATGAAAGTATTATACAGACCTGAATTTAACATTAATTTCAGGAAATATCTTCGAAGTTTGAGATATATCTTTAAAAGGGACTTGACGGTTACTATAGCAACATTTTCATTTATTAGTCTTGTATAAAGGTAAATTGCTTGATAATTGTTTCGTATAGTTTTTCTATAACATTTTTGCATTAAGCATTGATTAAGAAATATATGCATGTCGAATATATATATATATATATATATATATATATATATATATATATATATATATATATATATATATTCCGACTAGCTGCAGTTAAACATTAATATATCTTTGTATACAATACCATCTAGCGCCTGAAACGTAATGTATAAATATTTCGTTAATAAGAAAAGAGGCTTACCGAGTTTCTTTTTAAGAACAAACGTATTCAACGAGTTGTATATCATTGATTCAGCGTACATAGTTTACAGATATTTTATTTATATCACCTCAAATACACATGTTTGCACTTTGAATGGAGATAGGATATGGTCTTGGCAAATGTATATTGACCGGGTGAATGACCTCTTCACATCATATATATAAGTATTTGAGAGAGTTAATAAAATATCAGTGTTATTGTACTTCTAGTCCAACTATATCTAACACTTTGCTTTATTTAACCGCTGCAGCTTAGGATACAAACATACTCAATAGTTCCCATAAGGAAGGAAATGTTTTTTTTATTTAGATGCTTGGCAGTAACACGGTACTCGATGCAAGCAACCATTTAATAAACTTGTTCTAAAGCAAGGGTCGGCAACCTATTTCATATAGCGTGCCACATTTTTCTGGATTAATTATACATTTTGGCTGCCCTTCGCGTGCAACACAAACCCTCTTGACATGCTATCTTATTTAGCTCATGTCTTAGGTTGCCGACCTCTGTTCCATGGTCATAAAAACAAAGATTTGTTATATGTTCTCTGCAAATAATAGGCCTTCTATGAAATGGGAAAGAACAATGAATAAATGGCTCAAACGTATGACAAAATAATCATTTTTTCCGCCTGTTCGACTTGGCTGGAATTAATTGGGTATTGCCTATCATGCAATGAATTTTTGATCCCAGTTTATAGTCCTTGAAACGAACACTAACCACTGTATCGCTTTATTAATGTTTCACTTGTCTTTTTGCTGGTATCTATAAGAGCAAGGATGCGCAATATAGGTGTATTCATATATGAAGTATGGACGTCATTTAGGGAGGAGGGTGGGCATGTGCTGCAAAATTCTTGTAGCAGATATATGAAATTGAAAAAGCCTGTCAGGTTTGCCCCCACCCCCGAAACAAATTGAAATGACTTCCCTCATATGATGCTATGGCTAAAGAACCTACTCAAATGGAGCAAGAAACCACGAGGACCTGATGTTAAAATTAACCGAAAATGGTTGACAAGAGGGCTTGCATTTTGTGGTTTGCAGATCGAGACACACATACATTATTCTAATATTATTCAATATATTTCGTTTGTTGTGCGAATGTGCAACTGCGTAAATTGACGTCGAAATTATATATATATATATATATATATATATATATATATATATATATATATATATATATATATATATATATATATATGTATGTATGTATGTATGTGTGTGTGTGTGTGTGTGTGTGTGTGTGTGTAATTAATCATGCGCTGTGTTTACATCTTTTTATGCCTTCATGTAAAATCGTCTATATAATGGAACAAATACGACTAGGCTTGAGGTATCATAACCATGAAAAAAACATAATTGATAAAATAATCTAAAACGTTTAGCTTGTTTAATTCGACATAATATACAATAACAGAATTTTCTACGGAATACATGTTCCTCTGAAATGAAACGTATTGCTGATTTTCGTAAGAACATCTACGAAGGTTAAAGTTAAATAAATGGTTCGGTAACTATATCAAAGGAATGAGAAACCAAAATATTTAGACCACTAAGAGTGAAAACTCTACTGAGCACAGCAGACGTATTGATTTCCCTACAAGGGATACACAGCTCTTTGAGCCAAGCTGTTAAATCGTGTCAACGACAGACATTTAGCACCAGTGCTAATGTTTTGTCTAAACCAGACAAGGAGAGAATTAAGAAATCTACTAAACGTTTCAAAGGATCTGATGATTTTCGCCACCTTCATGAATATGTCTGATACTATGGTTTGAAAGCAAATGTGAGAAACGTTTGTGTTCTTTATGATCAAATAGCTGTTTGTCTGTTTGAGTTAATCTTTTAAACTTCACCACTTACAGCTGATTTTGAAAACAACATGATAAGGCTTCTGAAGGAATGCCCATGATCATAGAACTCCCCATACACAATTTAATCTTAATGCTTTTTTACGGGCTTTTGCTGTTAGTATTTCGTTAAATAGATCTTTTGCACAATGTTCAATGTATCTCATTCCCGCACTTCAATCAATCAATATCCATATATCCCTTGATTGCTACTGGATCAGCATGGCGTCATCTTGAACCGATTACCTATGCCTTAGTATTCACTGTAGACATTACAGCCATAATCAAAGCTTCGAACTACATTTAAACCGTTTAACGATATTATCTTCTTGGATTCCTTTTCAAATTAAAACGTTGCAAAATCATAAAAAATATAACCTGTTAATATTTCATATAATACAGCTACATGATGTTCTCGTTATATCTCGAAACATTTATCTGTACTGTTGACTACCTAGACACATTGACATAACTCATAACGAAATGTAAACCAAAACGTGTTGTTCGGTGTGTCGTTTTATGAGGCTCAGCTCAATGCGGGCACGTTTAAATTCGTGTTCCTAATCAATTAGGATACAAGATATAACAAATAAAGAATGAAGTATAATACGTCATATATTTATTTTCAGTTCTTACTCATTAGAGCTGAATATCTTTTATCCGCATTCAGAACATAAATATTTTTACCATATTCAGGAAGAATATATAATAAAGAGCAACTATTCTTTACATTAAAAACAATATACTCTATACATTCGAAACTCTGGAAAAGGTTGTAAGCCGAGGTGGGTAAATGAGTAAAGTAACGAACAACTCCGAAAAGGATAGTTCTGTAAAAAGTCCATATTCCCACCTGCTCATTATTACAAATCGAAAGCCTTGTTGATTAATTCATCAGTCATTATTATTATTATTATTATTATTATTATTATTATTATTATTATTATTATTATTAATCGGCACTCGTTAAAATATCACAGCTATGAAACGATGAAACGTGTCCAGATTTTATGCAGCGAAAGAACATTTGTGTTCGATAATCGCATTTTATCAGATTAAATTCACTTTTAACTCTGAACTATTCTCCCTCATTGTGAATTCAACTCACTTTCAATGCCTAATCATTTAAATATCAAGGACTTAAGAGTGCGATAGCATAGAACCTAATTTGTCGCAGTAAATTGCATTTTTGACATTCGGTAAATTATTTGATTATATATGACAATACAAGCAAGACCAATTCATCACAGGGGATTTATCATCGTTGGCAAAAAAGGAGGCTGAAATAACTTGATAGAAAAACCAAATGTAATGCAGTTTCTTTTTATTTGTTCGAGTTCACAAAGTACTAGTGTGTCTTATAATTTGTATTGCGCAGTCAATTGTCGCATGCGATCATAAGGAATCCTGCCATTTTACATGTTAGAAAACTATATGGCTATTTTATTCATGTGAAATATTAGAAATGAGAAACATATGTTAGTATTTCTCTAATACGATTTAATATTTATCTTTTAAGTATATAGTATATTAATAAGTATTATTATATTTATTACATGCAAATATACTGTTGGCTGTACAGTGGCCATCATATGCTGACAAGTAGCGTTAAACCCATACAAACAAAAATCAAAATGATTAATACCAATAGAATATAGATCAGCCTATAGCCAAATATATCCAACGTAAACAGGTAAGTGTAATGGCATGCAAGTGGCTAAGATTAATAGACAAGAATAATTGAGAGGAAACTAAACAAAAGATTTAAGAGCGATACACTTTCCGCTTTGTGTTGGATATTTTCTTATCGTTTTCTGATATCTTAAGATATAATAGTAACATCTTTTTGGCACAGAAGGACTTGTGATATATGCTATAATTTAAATTCGTGAAACACATATATATAAATATATATATATATATATATATATATATATATATATATATATATATATATATATATATATATATATATATATATATATATATATACTTATGTTGTTGAATACATCCGACATTAAGCTCATAAATATAAAATTTAAGTAGACCGCTTTGGTGATCTAAATGGTTAGAGCCTCTGCCTCGGATGCGAGAGGTCTGAGCCGCCGCCGAGTCATACCAGAAACTTAGAAAAAGGATACTAGCAGCAGGTATAACGGTACCAAATTTACAACTCCAGGTAGGTGGAGCTTAAAGTGTAGGGAAAATTGCATTCAACAAATAAACAATACCAACTGTGATTGGTGTATAATGTAAGAGTTGTACTTTCTGTTAGGCTTTTAAAAAAAATGTTAATCCTCTTGCCAACATGTGAGATTATGTTTATTCATATATAAATAATATTTTGTATTTTTAATGATTTTTTTTTAAAATTTAGGACACATGGGTGAAAGTGGGTCTCTTGTGACGAGATCACTCTTAGCCCTGTCTAGTTACAGTAGAGTTATGCAATGTAGTACCTGGTTTTGTCCATGTGAAATTGACAATCTAAGATTGTTCTCTGTGACAGTTTGTGACATGCATGCTGAAGAAGGATAGAAAGCATATTTTTTTCATAAAACATTAGCATTGAGGTCTATGGAAGACAATTGTAATGTGATACCAGCAGTCTCACTTCATTCTAAGTATTACGAGGTTAGTGTTATAACTAGTCGATCTGGTGTCCAGATAATGTTACCGGGTGAGTCATGATCTGCATATATGTTGCATATTAACCCATTGCTAGACATTACAATCAACTCCACACTATAGACATGGTAACGATATGACTGATATTGTTAAAGATTTGTTATAAATCTGGATCACACACACACACATACACAAACGAACACCAAATATATTGCAGCCGTCAAACTAAAGTCTTGTCAAAACATCGGTAGTTGAAAATAGCAATACATAATATATCTTTTACAAAAATAAATTTATTATTTGGTAAACATTCTAGATTGTATTATTTGATGTGGATAACTAGACAGGCGCGTTCGTTTAGATAGCTTGGTGGTTACTTACTTTTCCTAAGTCCTTGTGCATATATTACCTACCCAGGGTAGTGTGCCTTGAAACACTTCATTGTTTATGGTGTTGTGTCGTTATTTATTATGCTGATATGCACAATGGAACCGTGTCCTTTCTATAGACACAAATATTTAATAAATTCTTTGCCGGACGCAAGTCGCAAAACAGCCGGCATTATTATTGGTATAGGTTTAGTTTCATTCCGGGGCAAAATCGTGGTTTGTTTCTCCATCTTTACCTTTGCCTTTGTTCCTTTTGCTCATGTACTCTAAGCAATTCATTCCCAGCGCGCATAGTCGTTTTTATTAGGCGCAAGTCCTGTCTGTAGCAGCATGGTTTCACATCAACCTCCCCGTCTACCAGTTCGGCAGTCAAACATTGATGGTAACGATCATACACAGATTTGTAGTTGTTGTGTATCCCTAACACACACACACACACACACACACACACACACACACACACACATACACATACACATATACATATATATATATATATATATATATATATATATATATATATATATATATATATATGAGAGAGAGAGAGAGAGAGAGAGAGAGAGAGAGTCATATACAATAGTTTTATTGTCCTTCATGCTTATGAATATAGATCGTGTCTTCTTTTCTCTTCATATGATGGTAATTTTTTGTGTATGTTAATTCATCTTTAAAACTGTATTCAGAAGTATAATGTCAACGATCTTACTGTGTAGATACAACATCAGTTAGTTTCCACAAGAAAGTAGCATAACGTTGTTCGATCCTTGGTTTCATGACACCACCTTAACGTATGGACGGGACGTGTTACAAGAAAAGAAGAGATCACATAAAATATAGGTAACAATAAAAGGAACCATTTAACTATTATTAAGCATATACATGTGATTCCGGTAATAATAAAATAAATTATAATTAAGCATAATTATGTGATTCCAGATGCTAAGATTCCTCCATAGTGTACCCTTTCTTTAAAGACATAGCGGTAGTTTCTTCATAAAAAAGGAAAAAGACTTTAGTAGTATTTTCTAAATATGTACAATAACCAGAATTGATAGCACAGAGGTCATGCTTCGATGGATATGATTAGTTCTAATTGTTGACTAAAAAAATTTAGTATACTTATTCTATATAGTTCCTCATAATAATTATCGAAATGATTTTCGGGCTTCGAGAACATCGGTGGTTTTTTAATTGGCGCAGTTGTAATCTTGATACCGTTAGGCAATTTAATAGATACGAAAATTCCTATTTTGTAGGTTAAATCGTATCTAATATTGTTAAAACAGCAATGTATTATCTATGAATATTTCTGGATAAATCAGAGAACATAGATCATATGCTTCATTCCAATTATAATTTTCTAGCCTTTTATGAAACTACGAGTCTTGTTGTTTTCAATTCGGAATATTGTCGAAAACTCCTTTTCAGCATTCATGCATTGTTTGCAGATATTGTAGTATAAGTGCTTCACTTTCGATTACAACTAGTTGGGTATTTCTGTTTTACTATCATTTCCTGCAGTCGATAATGCTGACTAGATATTGCAATACTTTATTTCGCATTTTCAGACCCATTAGAACAAAGTATCCAATGTGTCTATCAATGTCCAAATAAACTCATATTTACAGAACGTGTCCATATGATATAGTTGTGATCATTCGTGTCGTGCTATTCAGTTTTTGCATTCTCAAGTATTAGTAATAAATGCATGATAAATGTATGACAGAAGATTATTAAAATGTCCAGAAAAGACATTTGATTCTCTCTTCGTCATTGATATTTATTTTGTGTGCATGCACATAATGGCACATCGCCACCAAGAATAGTGACAATGGTTTTCATAGAGACAGTCACGTCTCTGTAACTGATCTCGCTGCCGTGTCTTTCTAGTTTATTATTATAATATAATTTAGTCTTATTGCGCAAAATATGTCAAACTAAGTTTTAAACGTTGTTAATTGGAGCCGGGTTAATTAGCTCAACAGCAGATGCTGTACCCTGGATATTAATGTATATGTACATTTAAATATTTACTTGGGGAATTGTTTTTGTGTGAACAAATTTAGTAACTCTTCTACATCATCGTATGGGTATAAGTTTTGACTTTTAAAAAAAAAAAACTTTTAATGATTCTCACAGGTATATTGCCTGTGCTCAAGTATTCAACATGGATCAAATCATTTCGGCCGTACACTTGTTAGCAATTGACGTACAGTGTTCGAAATTACGATATCATAAAACGTTGCAATGCACTGTATTAACCAATGACGGATTCGCTAATCTCTTATACAACACAATCTGGAGCCGCTGAGGTTAATTGGCTAGCGTGCCAAATTATTACCGAACGGGTACATTTGCATTATACGTACGATTGGATCAGCTCTCCTCTGCTACCATGGTGTCTATTGAGTATAGTACTTCTTCTCAATATTTTCCTGTGCAACAAAACTTCAAAATATTTTTTTCGTATCAAAGCACATATTCTTTTCAAAAAGGTTGATCCATAAAATACATACCGTGTACAAGTTTTCTCAGTCTTTTTGTATGTATGCGTGTTGAACTCAATCTAATTATAATCAGATCTCCGCTGTCTTGAATGAATAGTTGGATTTAAAGTGAAACCGGCCACTAGGGTCATATGTTCACTATTTTGCGCTGCCATTTATTTACGTGGCAGTGATTTAATTTACCCAGGAAGATGGAATGGTGCCACATCTTCCTGGCGTTCATTTGCACAGAGTGCGCTATTTAATTTGGATTTTTCTATTGGAATTTTCTATGCCAAAATTGTATAAGTCACCGATGCAATTCATCAAATGGTAGAGTTGAGGAATTAAATTACGTTCATATCTATGCCAATCTTCTAGTACAAAAGTGTACATATTATATGTCCCTAACAATTTCTTTTGCTGATATGACTAAACGTCATTTGAAAGGTAGCCCCTGACAGAGAGGATTAGATTGTTAATTTTGAGCGGTGGGTCCGAAAATGATCAAGTTAGGCTTTTTGGATAGAGCTTGTCAAGGAGGGTTTCCATAACCAAGTGGAAGATCCTATTAAGGCAATGAAAGACAACAGCCCTAAAAAGGACTTTTTTTTTTGAGAATCCCATGATCACTTGTTAGTGACCTATTATCCCTCTGCTCCTGTGGTTGGTCCCTGTATACTTCTTGAGTGTCTTGTTTGACCCTGTACTCACTCGATGATTCCCTGTATACATGTTGGGTGTCTTGGTTTGGATTCTCACTCTAAACATCCTTGCTCCCTCGTTAATTCGCTTCCGTATTTTTCCATATCAATTTGGAATTCGTTGTACTTTTTATTTGGTAGAATATATAACCCTATATTACAACTCTTTGCATTGTTAGTTAAATCATGATGTTATTAGGTTGCTGCAAGGCCTGATAGTTTTGGGATTAACTATCTTTATAGAGTATGAATTTGAGGTCATTTTCTAAATTAGTATATTTTTGGTTGCAACCTTATGTTGCTGGGCCTAATAGTATTGGGTTTGAGACTACCTTATAAGATCTAATTTGGGGTCATAATCTATGCATATATAATGAGGTTTTTAGTTGCAACATTGTGTAGCTGGACCTGATAGTCTTGGTTTTGAGACTACCTGATACACTCTAGTTGGGACCATAGTCAGGGGCGCGTGTTTGTGGTTATACCTTAACCACAGCGGTAACATTCATTTCATTTATGGATGATATGGTGTTATACTTATATTCTACTCCACTGTCTTATTTGAAGATCTGACGACGACCACTTTGGGGTCTTTAAATGAGCTAGTGGATATGCAGCTGTCAAAAGTCTGAACGTGACTCAAATCGTGTGGTAAAAAATTGATGCTCTTCATCCATGTTGCTAAGTCTCCAAACGCGGCAATATAAGACTTCATCAAAGTGGTTGATAACATTAGAGATTTTGGCAATAACATAGGTTACCAGAACATGACCCTTAAGGGCTTGCTATCAGACTTGCACGCAGGACAGTGGAGATCTTATTTTAATCACTATCTGTTGAACTTAGCTTTCATTCAGTATAATATTATATTAAGTTTACTTTCCTTCTCAGAACCCTCTCCTCAACAAATTAGGCTTAGTATAATAGTACGGATTTGTCCTTACTGCATTTATTCCAGACCTTTAAATAGAGGCAACCTGTTTGCCCTGGGTTGCGTCACGTGTCATTGGATGAGATAATCCTAGATGTTGGGTAAAAGAGAGGACAAGGGCTGCAACTCCTATACATCACATCATATCGGCCTCCACTTCAGACAACCAATATTTATTACGCTGCTGATCAGATCAATCAGTTAGTTACACCAAGCTTCAAGGGCTATGCTGACAACATTCAGTTTCACTGATCGCCATTATTCTCAAACCCCATAAAATTATTCGAACAAACATTGTTGTTCTCATCATCTCACAAGAACTAATTACTTCGGCAAACAGTGGAAAATGTCAATTAATTTCATCCTACGTGATGTGAGAGGATTAACAGATTAATGTAAATCTATCGTGCCTTGTTGGGCTCAGACATGGATAAGGAGCACAGGCAACAGATAATTAGATACGCAGCATAGGGAATAAAGACAAAAACTTGAACACTAATGTGAGACCAGACCTGAAAAAGAACAACGCATATATGTTGCATTGCCTCTGATTACCAGAAGAAACCTTCCATTAATAAATGCGCGTACACAGACCGTTTGCACATATATAATTTCAGTTAAATCCAGACAACGAAATCATGTTTTGACTCTATGGTCTTAAAATAAGTAAAAAAAAAATGGTAAAAACTAATAAGATTTGTATAATTGAAGAATAACCTTTATTTCCTTAAAACCAAAGACAACGATTTAAAATAATAATTTAAAGTATGGCTAATGGAATCCTAAAATCCTAAATAGTTTATAGCTTCCAAAAGTATAAAGTAATCCGAATGAGTTAAAATTGTTTTACGAATGGTTAGTAATGTACTGAATTATCAACAATATAGACTAATCAATACGATATAATCCCACATTGTCTTTAATTGAATTCACAGTAATGGTATGCACCTATTATTTGTTACATTTACTGACAATCATAATTTCTTTAAAGTCTATTAATAAGTATTTTAAACATTGATTGTGCGTTATCTATATTTTACAGAACTTCAACACACACACACACACACACACACATATATATATATATATATATATATATATATATATATATATATATATATATATATATATATATATATATATATATACACACGCACACACACATGTGTATGTTTTCCCCGCTGATTGTTTCGCAGTACACAATCGATTAAAAAGCATAAAAATATATTACATAATGGTCATGGCTACTTAGTTAAAGGTTTCTTCTTTAGAAATCGAAGATTGCGGTCAGAAAAGTTTAATTATGGGCGTTTAATGGAGATTTGGTATTAAACAACAACTGGATCACAAAGAAGCCCAAAATGACTCTTCACTGCGTTATGATTATGACTCTCATGTGTTTTCTAGCAGTGTAATTCAAAAGAGGTTCGTAACATATTGTCAATTCATTCAATTATCAACGCAAAATAACGTTGGCATTGACCAGATTCTACATTATAGGTTTTGTATCAAATTACGTTCTCGATACGACCCACACACGCTCTTTATTACGTCTAGCGTCTCTTGATTATTGCTATTAAACATTATATATATATTTACTGCGAGAAATGATTCTGCAGAATGATATTACTGGCTTTGACTTGAACAGCGACTACTAGAACGTCAAATGAACTATTTTACTGCATGCAAGAAGCGACGTCTCTATATTACTCCCTCTTAGCTACATAAAGGACAAATGTTCATTGTATCTCTCTTGATAATGGTACCAACACTGATGTACATAATATATGTAATTTTTAGGTTCCGCAAACAAATCATATATGTAATAGACAACGATCAGTTTTTGCATGTTGTATAACATACAAGAATCGTAAATGCTTTTACTGATTCTCCACCATGTATGTTTTCTGCTAATTGTTAATTGTTCACTCAATCGGCTCATTACTCGCAATTTCGAAACTTGATTTGACATTATGCTTTGATATGCAGGATCATTGTTTAAACAGCTGCGACTGGGAATGAGCTGGGGTCATTAATGCAAGAAATGTTTTCCTACTATTATTAAGATTTTAATCGAAAAATACAGCTTTATGTACAATTGCGTTATGTGATGGCATATTCTCATATGCGTCGCATTCATAAAGAAGCAAATAACCGTACATTTATCTCAGAATAAGGAAATTAGCTATTCAGGGAACGATCAAACTATTTTCGCATCCGCCTAGCCCAGCACATGATGTAACATTTAGGTCCACACATACAATTTATAAGCTTGGAATCCGAATATCATTTCACCTTTTGACCGGAATTCATCTTCATCTAAAAGTTGCAAAGCTCACTCTTGTCAGTTGGGAAAATATTTAAATTATCACAATTACTACCGTGTTTATTAAACACCCCTTTGTATTTGGAATACATACCAGGAAATCAGTTCTGCCGTAGTCATGGTCCTTGTATAGAAAAGGTTCGAACGACGGAAACGGTTCAGCTGCTGGGCACCGTCTCAAGATAATTATTACATACAAAATCACATACATTAAATGCCACTTTATTTAATTGTACTTAACACTGACTCTCTCTCTCTCTCTCTCTCTCTCTCTCTCTCTCTCTCTCTCTCTCTCTCTCTCTCTCTCTCACACACACACACACACACACACACACACACCCTATGATTATGGTTCCATTTTAGCAATGTAACCCTTATATAAACATTACTGTTGAAAACCGGCGAGCATCCAAATTTTATTGGTACATGATCTGTTTATAAAATCGAAATATCCTATTAGAATCCGATGAATGTTTTAAAACACGTAATAGACCTAACAGTCTTATTTATAAATGCACAGTGTTGTTGTCAGGAATACAATACCAAATGAACATTCGCGATTACAAAACCATACCAGTAAACCACATTTTCTAGATGCTTGAAAAGACCCAACAAAGGGCGAAAAAGGATCTTAAAACATGTTAGCACCAGCTTCATTTCTAATAAATACCAGTTATTCAAAACCAAAGTTTATCGCGCTGTCAGCACAAAATCAAGAGGGAAACAGGGATATGCAATGTCATTTGTTTATTCTCTCGCGTTTACGTTAAATCAATATCGAATATGGTGTTTTTAAACAAGTCATTGGCGTAATCTTTATCTCCGTTTCAGATCAGCTATGACTGTATATTGCAAATAAACCTTCACTGCGTGATAGCTAGAAGACTGACATGTTCAATCCCATGACACATTGGCAACTCCTGATTGTAACCACAATCATAGTTTGGAACACTTACCTGATACTGCGTCTAATATACTGCAAAGCAGTGTCCAAAAAGGTTGATAAACCGATGACTTCCCGTACTTTTGGCGAGACACAATGGTTACACCGTACCCATTCCTGGAAAGGACCAAACCATCCCTTCCAACTATCGTTCCATATTATTAATACGCTACAATTGCAATACAATTGCATGGACCATAACGATAGCTACAGCGTTTATATAAACGTAGGCAGGGGAAATAAAGATTTAAGATTTCAATATCAAACACTGTTAGCACCTTTGCCGCTTACAGAAAATCCACGATGGTACAAAATCTGCCTTGACGGATATTGTATACCTTCTCTGAAGAGATACAATAAAAATAATCTTTGGCTGTAAACTAAGCTTACTTCTGCAAATTAAATAGTCAAGATATATATGCAAACAAAGCCTGGATTTAATTTGAATCGTAGCACACATACATTGGAGAACTGAGTAAAGAAAATGACCCATCAGATTATCTCCGACGAACGAAATTGGCCCCTCTATACCAAACTTGCACTAATCCATCAATCGCGCAGATAATATACAAAATGTAGGACAGCGACTACAATTAATTCCACCAATTCGCCAGCTAATTTGAACTCATCAGAAACAACAAAGGACAATTTGGCAATGTGGCAAATTCATGATCACGACAATACCGTTACTACCAAACGTCTCAAGATAATTTCTGATCTTCGCTTATATAAAGTTTTCAACATATTGTCCAATTTCTCTAATATCCAGAAAATCAGAACTTAACATCGTGACAGTAAGTTTGTGTATATAATGGATTCAAAGATGAAAACATTCAAATACTTTTTGCAATGCTTCTAAATCGTTATGTTTTATGTTTTATTTTGTAATACTTGAAGTCTATATTCATTGCGACCGGATTGACCTCCAAAAACTGTAATGCAATTATATTTGTATTTGTAGAACTTCGTTTTTAATCAAAGCAATGCTGTATTATTGTTCGTAGATGCCATTACAGACTAATACATGCATACAACAAGGCGTGTTTGTGAAATCATGTACTTGTAGCAGAACATTGATAACCAACCGTACAAACCTGGAATGTGTCATGTACACTCGTTTGTAATGTATTATGGACAAACAATTGCAATTTAATAACACATTCTTCTCAAAATGATAGGTTGACGTGAGATCTTAGTATGTGAATATACGGTGTCCTATTAAAAAGAAAGTCACAATCTGGAGAAGTTATTGCCTAGTTAAACATAAATTGTAATCACACTAATAAGATCAAGTCGAGATGACAGCATCAGAAAATAAAATCATTACCAGACACGAAGATATAGACTTCATCATAACTCATTAAATAGCTGACGTGCATGTGTATTAGTTTTGAGAAAGGAGAGTATATAATATCAGTGACTGGCTTTTACTATTATCATTGTTAATAACAAGAGATGATGTATAGCTATCGTACTGTTGCCGAACTTTAAATCACTGAAGGAATCATCAGCTGAATTAGATACATCTGTATCCGAGAACAGACTGACAGCGTTTGAGCTGGTGGTGGCAAGACACTGAGAGACTCCGACAGGAGACTTGGCATGATTCGATACACTTTCTTAAAGAGGATCTTACTCATTTCCGTTCTTATGTCAAATGATTGTTCAGTTGAGACCAAGAAAACTCGAGTAAATGCTTGATAGTAAGGTAATACTGAATCAGAACATGAGAGTATGTTTTCCTTTTCTGTGGACTTGACTGCAAAATATTGATTCATTCTTTTGTAGCATATTAAATAAGTAGATATCTGGCACATTTATAGTGCCTGGTCATCTTCGAAAATAATTAACAGAAAATTAAACCATACGGTTTATGTTATATATATAATTTAGTGTGCAAACGCTTTGAGTTATTTTGTTTCAAGATTCACTCTAGCTGCAAAAGTGGTAGCTTTAAAGGAAGTTCACATATTATATTTTCAGTATTTGCACGTGCTATTATGTCTGCCTCCCTAGCGTATCACTTCAACACGCAGACCGTTAATACCAAACACTGGATGATATTGTATCCATGAAGACACATGCGTAAGGTAAAGTAGACACATGTCATATCAAGGTTAAACAGAAACAGATAATCGTTTGATAACACTACCATCTTGGAAGTAGCAGATAAAAAAAAGCGTTTATGTATATATGCGATAACATCTAAAAGGTGAATAAAAGATATATAACCTAAATTGATTTATTTTGGTCACGAATACTCAGCTAACTGTTTCCGATGCCTTTTCATGTATATATCGTTTAGAAATGGCTTTTAGAAATACAAACCTATTCAATGTATTCTGTACCTTCTTACACAATCTTAATTATAAAGACGATTGGTTTGAAATCAGTTAGGTTTTGCATAATTGTTATATAATGTATGCTTGTTGATTCAGTTAGCACATTTTCTTGCAAACTGTGAGAATAATAGAATTCGAAATGCTGGAATTGTATTGTCTTGTCTTATATTTTGCTAAAAAATAGGTCAGATATGAACGGAGTAATATATATATATATATATATATATATATATATATATATATATATATATATATAATCCCAATTACTGTCAAAAACCGTCAATTAGCGAAGTGCTTTGATGCACTGTTTTAATTGTATTTGCTTTGCTGACGAAATTAGTGCTTTTACATGCAAGTAAATTAAATGTATGGAACTAGTTGAATGCCATTATTGTCAAAAGTGCAGTGGTTATCATAAATCAGATCATCCTTTAAGTCCCTGTATTACGTACATACACTTCGTCAAGTTGATCTCAATTCAACATTTCAAACGTAATACTTAATACTTTTTTAAAGACATGACAGCGATTATTAAACATTATTAAACACCAAAGTTTAGAAGCACTTACAACAAGACAGCTAAAAAAAACTCTTATTTAGATCGGACTTGCATTGCTTACTGATCTGGAGGCATTTTGCACTAGTATAATGCCATCTTGAGGAAATGTTAACTGAAACATTTTCGTATCTGAAAAGGTGCTGAATTGCATCCTATATTTGGTTGATTGTATAGTTAAATAAAATTGTGGGGCCCCGAGTGGCTGAGTGTTCGAGTCTATGATTCGGCTAATGTAGTTATTTAAGTAAGCTTGCCAGTAGCTTCTCGTGGGTTGGTGGTTCTTTCCGGGGATTTTCCCGGGTTCATCCTCTATCAATAATACTGTCCGCCACGTATAGCCTATCGTGTGCTGAAAAATGGCGTAAAACCCTACCACAACAACAACAACAAATAAAATTGTTTTATGTTTTAGTATTTCACATTTATTATCTACTTTGAAGATGGTTTTATTGACGAGTTGTATTAATGTTAGGATCACGTATTCCTCATAAATAAATAGTTTTTATGTGTTATAATTCTGGATTGTGACTTGTAAACTTTCTGTTCTAAATGAAAGAATGGTAGTGTTTATGCATTCGTGTTCTAGTTATAACTATCCAATAAATGCAACATCCAGTTAAAGTCCCTTCAACATACAATTTTCCACCATACGTTTTCGCTTTCGATTAACAATGCTGCCGAATCAATCGTCCAATGTGTGACAGGTTTCATTTTAGCACAGTGTCATATCTCGACTTAATTTCAAAAATATTTCCTGCCAAATCGCTAAATGGAAAATGTTTTAAAGAATAGGCAGTATTTGAAATTCTTTATATGAGCTTGCAAACATTCTAATGACTGTATACTTATTAAATCGTTTGTCCCTTAGATCTGTTCAGACATTATGTTGAATTGATAATCATGTGATAGCATTCCTATTATGTAATGTGTGTATTTGATAAGGTGTGAAACAAATACAGCATTCTAAATTTATAGCTGCATTACAGAAGACGCAGCCGTCTCAATAAGACTTTCATCAATGCCCAATTATCATCTCAACCATATTAAGCAATCTTTCAGTTGTAACATAAAGGCTAATTGGAAGATTATGAATGGAACGCTTTGGAGTGTTCTGGCCCTTAAATAAATCCAGCCTTTCTGCTGAAGACTGACTCGATAAAGAATGAATTACTAAAACCGAGACACTCACGCCTTTTCACGCCCAAACCAATTTCTTTAAAGATGGTGTTTTGTTAGAGATATATTTTCGGTTAATTGTCATGGAATTTAAATTAAGCATGCGGAAATTATTACATTTATAGATGGTATATAATTCACTCTGTCCAATATAAACGTTAGGGCGGTATGCATATAGGCTGTATTATGCAAACTGACAGTTTTGGCCGGGACAAAATTGGCTAGCTGCCCATCGGAATCAATAAAAACAAAGAACAATGAATTGATAACTCGTTGTATATATGTGGAGTTTGTGGATACAGCATTCACTTAAAGAGTTGACTTCCGTATTTCGAAAGATATTACATGAGAACACATTTCAGAGAGCAGAACCAGCAAAAGTAATTTATAAATCTTTGGGTATGACTATAGAAAACAGTCTGTGTCTGGATTTTCCGAGCTCTCGTTATTTAAGTGTGACTGTCCTTAAGTCGATGTTCTCGTTTTTGCACCGGAACCCTGAAATGACTAGACTAATAACAAAGTCTGTTAAAATTGTCTGACTTTTTATGGCTGATTAAAAGCAAGGATTTTACACGATGATACAAAGTTCATATAATCTATTGTCTTACAACCAAAACGAGGGTGAAACAGGAGTGCTTATTGTCTGGTTTAAAATCGCTTACAAATTGATTTCTTTGTAATAACGTGAGACGGAAGAACACATCATGCGCTGTGGTAGTAATGTCACTTCATAATTTGCTCCGTATCTAGCAATCGGGATGCACGGTAATAAAACAACCGGCAACTTAAGTCACAATGAAAGTTATATTAATGACCTGTTCAGATGGATACCTACAGAGAGGGATGGACGGGTGAATGGATATATATATATATATATATATATATATATATATATATATATATATATATATATATATATATATATATATGCATACATGTACACATACATAAAAATGTAAGTCGGTACCAAATTATATTAGCGATTAAACAGTGTGTCAAAAAATGTCATAATGAAATGCAATCAATATTAAATATTTGAATTATAATCTACTTTATGAAGCTTAAAGAAAATACGTATGGTTAACGCGCGCCCATGATGAAGACGTTGAGATTCAAGACCTTTCTTGTGTGTGTGTGTGTGTGTGTGTGCGTGTGTGTGTATTTTGATTTGAATTTGGATTTTGTAAAATAGCTTTAGCAATTTTCTCCCATCCAACGCGGATGCGCTAGCCACCATGCAATCTGGATCTCACTTTGGCTAAAATATAAGATTTTATTCACTCCAGACTAATTGCATCGTCCTTTCTTCTACCTACAAAGCAAAAATTAAATTATCATTACCCCATCACTCCACCATCAATGTTGTTGGACCAATTTTGAAGCTTTAGCACAGAAATAGAAAGAAAACCCATGCTGTCCATGGACCACAGCAGTATTTAATGAATTGTACCGGTAGGGAAATGAAAATATACCCTCCACTTCCAGAATCACGTCTTTTTCTTTCATGTGCAAAATCACAACAAACGTTTTTAAATTGTTCATGGAAAATAAGTAATGGAAGATAGCTTCTTTTGTCTTAATATAGTGTATACAGATAGTCTGACTGAGTTTAACATGAAAGCAAAATTCTTAGTATCAAGGGACAATCCATCTTTCGCTACAAGTTAGGATAGCATAAAATGTCTTCAGAGCAAGTTGTGATACAAAACAAGGATGAAGCGAATGCAAATGTTTATTTCTCGAGTTTTCATTTATAGAAAGACACACTGTAATGTTTCCGAAAAATGCAGTTTAAAATTAAAAAACATATGCTTACAAAAAATCAACCAGATTTGCTACAAAGCTAAAGACGAATACAGAAAAGAAAATATTCTATATTGAAACCATTATGTCTCTATGGTTTAAAACTATGCCAGAGAAAAGAGCGAAAAACAACATACATTGTATTAAATTCGACGAATAATTTATTTCAATAGAACACAAAAGTCAAAAGTTAAAACGAATTTGTACAACTGCTAATTAAGTAACACAGTCATTAAAGATTTTTACAAGTCCATATGTGTAACGTTCCTACTAAATTCCAGTGGGATTCCACATATAATACTGAACACGATGAGCCTATAGTATCAAACGTGGTGCCAATGGCCTGAATTGTGACAATGTGCTAACAGTCTTTTGATGTATCACAACACTATAAGAAAAAATGCATTTCTCTAAAATCACTATTTTTCCAAATTAATGTTCCAGTTCAAGAATAGTACTGATGAACAATATATATTTCCAGTGAATAATAATTTGTAAAAATAATTCCTCGCAAAAAATGAGAAACGAAATACAATAAAAATATTGATTCTGCTGCATATGTTGAATGTAAGAATTACTTATTATTCAGGCAAACAATATTATAAATCACGATATTTGACTTAGCTCGTGATTATTATTTTCTGGTAATACTTTGTCATTTACTGAAATTTTCAATTCTAGAACATTCTAAGTTTTTTTAAAGGATAAAATATGTAATAATATTATCATAAATAATGTGGTCAAATTCAGGTAGACCATATTACTTTATGAGGAATTCCAGTGTCTCAGAATGAGACGACGATAAGCATGTTTAAATTAATAATAATAATAATGTAAAATATAAGAACATAAATAATTATTGCACAACGATATGAAAACTATTAACTGTGTATTATGTTGTTCACAAATCAAGATTGCACTGGTCAGGTAACAATAAACTTTATTGGGACAAGGTCAAGCCCAAGAAAAGAATCATTGATAATAGATAACATATAGTCATGGAGACACAGGATCATAGATAATATATAACATATTGTCATGTAGACAAAATCTAACAAACAATACAAATTAAATGAACATAGAATCCTGTTGAAACTGCTGTTAAAATGTCGCAACAATATACAGAAGAATGAGAAGAAAAAAATATATCTGGAATGGTCGGTGTAACATATTAGGATATCATTGAATATTTGGAGAAATTTGGTTGATCCCGCAGAATTTAGTTCTGTTGAAATATTTTAAATATCTCTTTATATGCTATTTATAAAATATTTACATCTCTTGATGTTTTTGCTTTATCTTGCACTTAATTATATGTTTTTTGAAAGGCGTTATCATCCTCGTTATTATGCACTTTTCTTGAACAAATGTTTTGTTGACTCATCATAGTGATCAGGTACGTTAAAGCATTACATACATACATACATACATACATACATACATACATACATACATACATACATACATACATACATACATACATACATACATTCAAAGATGATACGTAACACTGTCCGACGTTAAACCCTTCCATCTTTTGGGGGGAATCACCACCAATTTGAAAAATAACCCAGCGTGTCCAATTTGTGACAAAATGTAGTAGAGTCTGTTAAAAGTTTACTAAATTGTCCCATGTGTTGATTTTCAAAGAAGACGATCAGACCGGCTTGGACCAGTTATTTGGAAACAATGCAAGATCTACGAATTTTACACCGGGAGATCGTCACCATAAGAAACCAAGACTTTAATTCAAAATTGCGAAATGGGCTTTTCAATATAGTATCAAACCGTCTTCGAACCCATAGAATCCCCAATATGTTGTATTCTCTAGGCGGAAATACTATACATTGTGCATATAGAACATACTTTCATTACATGGATCGCTGCCATCTCAACTCTGTCTGTGTAGGATTTTACTAATGTACTGTATAGTACCCCCGAATATACTGTAAACATCACAACCATGCTACAATATATGGTTTGTTTACTTTGTAACTTCTAAATGTTACGTATTTAGGCTTTTACAAAACGTCAAAGAACAAAGTGAAAACAACAAACATAATACAGTTTAACTAATAATTTGTTTTTCTATAAAAACTAGGTAAAACTGAAATGAAGAACTTACGGTTTTATAAATCAATTTTTAACATAATCCAACGATATACCAACAAATAAAAAATAGCAATCCTGGAAATAAAACGCGCTATTTAAACATAGTTCGAATTCCGATGAATTACAAAATGAACGGCAATGATATATGCTGTGCTTCTTGTCGTACTAATGTGTCAATAGATCTTTAGAGAAAAATATTCCGTGTTTGAATTCTGTGTAAATTTTGATAACTCTCTTTGTTGAAGAATTAATTGTGAGAAGTATTTCCAAGGACAAAATTATCTCTTGGAATCCAAATATTTTGAAGAAAAATAAAATAATTAGCCCAAAACTGGTCAAAACATAAAACACTTTGACTTCTCAATTGTTAAAAGAAGTAAGGACTATTCTTTCTTAAAACATCAATAATACAGCTAGCTACGACGCCATAACATATACCAGTATGTGGATCAATCCACTTGAAAAAGCTAATTGATACATGCTATTTTGTCACCAAGTATGGACTCAGTTTCACTTTATGAATCTTACACTGAGAAACAATGCAAAACAATTGTTTAATGTAACTATTATTGGTTCTTTACCAAGATCAAAAACAAAGTCAACATTAGATACAAATTTATATTATTAGTTGTTTACGAAAACAATTAGGTCAAGCAGAATTTATCTGAATTTATGAATAATGTCAAATCAAGTAACAATAACATGTATTGTACTTTAAATAGATCAAAACTATCCAACAAACACTTAAATTAAATCAAATTTAAATTAAACCAGATAAACACCAAAAGAATAAAGATATACATAATAAAGCTTTCTCTTTACTATATATTAATTATATGTGAGGTTTATAAAACATAAGAAGACCTCTTATAAATTATGCAAAGTTTACATAAATTATACATTTCAATAAATGGGAAAGTGCATGTGCTATAAAATTATCCTTTCATGTGCGTGATATCAATACTATATTGCTGTAACAATGTAACAATATCCAATGAAGTACGGGGTTTGTGATCACTAAACACAGTAATTGAAAACTAAAATGAGCTGAACTAATGTAAACTTCAAAATGTTGTAATGCCAATATCAAAATCAAACATTCCTTCTCGATTTATGAATTATTTGGTGCTTATTTAATTATAAAATAGCACACTGGATGATCAACACCATTTTCGTCTTTTTGAATCAAAACTGCTTCATCCCCAATATTTCTTGCATCAACAGAATGTTTAAATCATTCCCTGAGATTTGGAGCTGTAACAACTGTGCACTATTAGGTATTGCCTTTAACGTATCAAAAATCTCCTGACATTTTCCGGTCCAAAACCTTTGTTACCGGTTCGGCAATTATGAAACAATTGGAGCAAAATGTCCAACAGTATCCGGACAAATCTTACGATCGCATCAGTTGCCTTTTACTAACAGGCCCAATTCGTATATAACTTACTCGACAATTCCTGAAATGAAATGTAACCTTTGATAACATTGGACAAATTTGAGAAGACTAAATTGAATTTAAATAAAGACTTTTACTATAGCTTTTACTATTGTTTTCAATTTAATATTCCTGCATCTGGGCTGCCTATTTATGTGCACATTATGGTCAACATGTATGGCCACAAGACTTGGACTTACGTAAGGGACCAAGACAATCTGCCATTATGAAATGAATCATCAAATAGGTAATAGGTCACAGGTGTGCCTTAGGTATCCTATGTACGGATTTTCATACCATCTGACAAGCATGACAATATCTGTAGTATTTAAAGATCACTTTTGATTTTTGACCACTAGAAGTGATTCAAGATATTGAGATAAATCTTTTATTCTTCCCCTAAATGACCAGCAAAAGTCGTTTCATTGGTCAGACAAAGGATTCATTGTCTGTACAATTTTGGCACTACAATTTGACAGTTCACTGACAACGCGTCAGCAGAAAGTTCCTCGGAATCTCTCCATCCCCTCAGAATTCTCACTGTAATGAAATAATAGACAGGTAACTAATTGACTTCAGTTTCAGTGAGAGCACAGGAGATATCTGGATCTATTTACTGTCAATGACAAGTGATTCTTTTTTGTCACCCTGATTAGAATAAAAATAATGAGTATTTAAATGAATATCGCTTTAACTAATACCTTTTGATTGATCCAAACAATTAGTGAATGTAAGCTCATCAAAAGCCTGACTAATACGTGTGTCGTCAGCAAAAGGAATACTTTCAAAATCATTCTCAAGAAATTGTGTTGCCATAGCTCTAGTATCTGTACATGCTGGGTATAAATCAGGGATTTGTTCCTAATATGCTCGATCCGAACAAGGATTGTCAGTTACAAACACACTACCACAACCTTTTTTCCAGCTAAGTCTTTGCCTAGTAATAAATGACTGACCTTAACTCGTAAAGCATGCACATCTCCGACTGTCACCGGTCCTGAGACTAATTCCAATGACAAATTTACACAATGGAGAGGAACATCACCAATGCCGCGCTCTACCCCCTGTGTAAGAACACTTTCATTCAAAGATAACTTCCCTGAAAAAGGCAAACTACCTCATAATAGACCAAACAAATATAGTGCTTTCAATATATGACCGTGACCTTAACTTCTTAGAAATATGAACATTTGGAATAGGACTGCCTTCATTCTGATGTTTATTTTTCAATTTGTATCAATAAAAAACTACGTGTCCTTTATTGTGCAATAGATTCTATAAATTGTGCTTGTATTAGTCTAAAATCCATTTCTACTAAACGACTGCTGAGTGGAAGAATTGCCTACAAAAGTAATGTTCTGAGCTAAGGAATACTCGTCAGCGGCACGAGGTGCATTTTCCAAGGTTTCGACCTAACGCTCATCAAAATAAGTCTTAATGTCACGAAGGACACAGTTCTTAAACTCTTGAAGTCTAATTGGAACCTGACAAACGGAAACGTTTAGGACGTAGAATCCGTAACTGAAAACTATTTTATGGAGTGTTCTTTGTCCTCGAGACAAGTCTTTTTTCTGCTAAGGACTGACACGATAAAAGAAGAAGACTAGAGGCTGGACAGCAACGTCTATTCATTTTCACGCCATTTTCTTTTGACGATGTTGTTGTTTGATATGATATATATTTTCGGTTGATGCTGAAATATTCACCTAATTTAAAGTTGTTAAATTTCTATATGTCATATAATTCAATATATCCAGTGCAACCATTTTGGTGGTAAACATACTATTTTACTGACAGGCTTTGTACAAAAGTTATCATTACGCAAACTGATAGCACAATATTGGCTATCTGCCTGTTGGAATGAATCCTAAAGAACAATGAATTGACACCTCGTTGTTTGTATGTGAGGTTTGTAGATACGGCATTCACATAAAAACTTGATGACTATTTCGAACGATATTACTTGGGAAGACAGCCAACGTAATTTTGTAATCATGGGTTTAATCTTGGAAATATTTTATGCCATGATTTTGTTAGAAGTCATTGTTCTCGTTTGACTGCCCTTATGTCGATGTTCAGGTTTCGCACCGACACCCGGAAATTTCTTGACTAATAACATTCTGTTACAATTATCTGCCTCATTAAGGTCGATTGAAAACAAGGACTTTACACGATAATACAAACCCAATAGTCTCTTCTATTACAAATAACACGAGTGAGAATCAAGATTGCTTATTGTTTGACTTAAATTAATTTACAGATTGATTTCCATTAAAGAACGCTCTAGTCACAGTACCAAGGTAGTACTTTCAAATTGAACAACTAATAAAATGATATCGTGACCCCCACATTATACATACCATTGTTATCTTTAGTGTAAGTCGCAACACAACTTTTAAAGTCTCTATGAAATGAAGGACCCAAGCTCAATTTTGTCAAACTCATTTCTGTTAAGATAGGAGATACAACTATTATGGCATGGGTTTAACATAAAAGAAAGATTCTGGGTGTCAAGACAAAATGCGAGTTTCCTTTCAAGTTTGTTAGGAAGAAAAATGGCTAGAGCAAGCTGTGATACAAAGGAACGATCATGAGAATGAAAATGCAGATTTCTAGATTGTATACATCAGAAAACGATAAATTGTATTGTTTCTGAAACGATGAAGATTTGCACGTTAATTGTAATTACTGTTGCATACAACATGCCAAGCAGTTATGAAAACAAATAAAGCAAGAGAAAAGGAAAATAAAAAATATTATGTGTTTACTGTAAAATCTCCAAGCATCGCAATAAGGTATACACACACACACACACACACACACACACACATTGAACGTCTTGCAGAATCTGAAATTTCATAAAACATTAGAGGAAAATGATGTTCTCATACAAACTGGGAAACATTATATATTGTTGGATGCCAAAACATCTTGAAATTAAAGGTCAAACAAAGGGCAGATAAAGCAGCCAAAGCTTCCTTGCAGTCATCTGTTTCAGACTGCAAGATTGCAGATGCTGTCTCCAAAAATTGTTAAATATTTAGTAGTTTATGAAGACCTAAATATATTTCATTTGTTTCTTTGCTGGGTAGAAGATCAGAACGGTATACGAGTCAAATGTAAGATCTAAGAATTAAAACTGGGGTAATAGTATACAAGCAAGGTCTCTACTAATGCATATAATTCTACATATGATGTCGTCTTTACACTCCAGTACTAATTCGTGTACGCGTAACAAAGAAAATACAATGCAGTCCACGCTTAGCAATACAAATTCGAATACACTTAAAAGCAACACAATTCAAACAATAAGGTTTCGATATCACCATCCTTGTTATCACAACCCTCCCCCCAAATTACTCGCCAAAATTATATTTCATCTGATCCAATTCGAAATGTCCTGAACAAGTCATCTCTTTTAGAGCCTCAAATCACACTCGCACGTCCCTGTATATGGACGGTTTGTGAAATATGCACACAATCTTTAATTTTCATTAGAAACCTAGAACCTATATTTTCACCGCAAAAATTGCAACAATGCACTAACCTTGGTTTATTTTTGTTCGTACTTTACACAACTGAGAACATGAAACCAAAATAATTGTAAGAGAGATACCATTTCTTACATAAATGTCTGATTAATCATGAATGCTACGAGGACTGGCGTATTTACGTTCCTCAAATAAATCTTTCTCCATATTCTTGATTCAGCGTTTTCGGTTCTTTTACTGCTTATCTCTTGTATTTCATGAAAAGCTATATCCTTTAATTTCTCTTCGTAAAGTAAAAAATATACCCCTTTGTAATAGCCCTGGTAAATGGAAAACCCTGCTGTAGGATGTACTTACCTATAGCATCTTTTGTTAAATTTAGTATTCGACATATTTATTTCATAGACACCTTTCAACGTATCTTCAATTCTAATTCATTGAACTGGGATCCCTTGAGGGATGCCTGTGATTGGTAACTTTTTGATCGAGAGGACAAAAGTTAATGTATCATATTTGCCAATACTGGATACACTTGGCACATTTATGTACCGTAAACGATTAATCTGATTCAGAGTGCATATATTGTTAAATATACTTTAATCTCATTAAATTGTACTATATTGTCTCTGAAATCGTTGATAAAGTAATGAACCCTTAGCTTAAAGTTATGTTTACTAGTTGCTTTAAAGCTGCCTTATGTTTCAAATGATAAGTCAATGCTGCGTAGTATTTCAGTCAATGCTGTAAAATAACTATCAGGCATTGTCAAGACAAATATTAATTAACGCACACACTCATAGATAGATAGATAGATAGATAGATAGATAGATAGATAGATAGATAGATAGATAGATAGACAGACAACAAAGGGAAACAACCTAAATGAAAATAAGAGTGTGCATAATACGGGTTATATTCCGTCTGTATGTAAACTTTGGAACGGGTTCATGACCGTAGACACCATCTGATGAGAACGCTGTATTGCATTTTTGTACCTGTATTTTGATATTCCGTCGAAATAGACCTTCGTGTGTATACTTCACATAATGGTGGACAAGCTGATACGGTATTCTTTGTACGACACATTCATTGGCAACTTGAATGATTACTTAGGTTTTTTGCCATCAATGTTGTGTGCATTGATTGATTTGACGCTCTGTATCTAATGGTTTTGATTATACATATCCAGACGTGCCTTGTAAAGAATAGGCAAAGGTAATAAGCGCAGATGTTATGAACTTTCTAATTGCTGCATCCGCCTCTGTAATATAAACAGAATCATAAAAATACACTAGTGAGTCTGTATGCTTGATAAGCATATATTAAGAACAAATCAAAATAGTATTCACTTGATCTTCCATAACCAAGCCCTATTAATTGATGAGAATTATACGAAGCATTGTGTACTAAACACCTTGTAATTCAGTGTAGTTGCCATAATGGAAGTTTATGTGGTATTATATTTGTTTGTTCCCACATGTCCCTTTTTAATGGTGCCTATCTTACCTTCCTAGCCAACAGATTATGTAACTATATACTGCGAAGTAACTAACTTAAAAGAAGGCATGCATCAGTTATTTTCAAGACGAACACATTCCCGGCTGTCAGGATTTTGCGTTCTCATTAAAATCTTTAGAACATCGTAGCATTTATGATCATATACAGATGGTGCCACTAAATATAATGTATCCCACTTGAGACATCATATTTCCAAATTAAGTAATCATTGAGTGTTTCCAGTTCCAGATGAACCTATTATTGTCATTCTGATATAATTCGGTAACCCTGGATGATGTTTGACTGATTTTTGTTTTCGTGTCACTGAGAAATCATTTACATCCTTATTATAAATATATATGAATCTATATTGCTTACGTTGTCGAGTTAAACCTCCAACCACTGATTTGTCAACAGTTACACACAAACAAAACAACCAACGGAAATTGCATTTAGAGAAAAAATGAAATATGTAGCAGAAACAAAGTTTCGTTTCGCCTAAACTTCAACAATAGGTTGGCAGTGATATTGTTCTATTAAAGTCAAAATTTCCAGGAACTCCATGGGTTTAATACCCAGGAGGGAAACATCAATCAAGGATTTACTAACTGTGGTCCTGGAAAAAGACTTGATATACTATTTGATAAACAAGAAACACCGAGACCTGCCGAGTATCCTATAATTGAAATTGGCAAAGCGTGTCATATTCATGATGTAGCTTAGGCAAGTAAAGATTTACAACAATGACATTATGCAGATGTGAAGTTGATTCACCCCTTAAATTCCATTTTTTTAAAAATATCATATATAGAGAGATCTTGCTAACGTACTAGTAAGATTCGCGATGAAGGGTAAATTAGCATTAGAGACCTGTAATTATTCAACCAATTATTCAAATAATCAACTCGATTTATAATAGCACAAGAGGATTTTGGAGGGGTAGATCAGCGATTGGTAAAGTTACCGATGCAGAAAATGTTATACGTCATGTTCATGAAAAATGGATTGCACGAGACGCATTATGGCAAATGTATCTACCATCATCTAAACGAATTCAGCACGCCCATTTTGATAATCGCACTCCTAATGAAGTCCATAAGGCTGATATTTTACTTTTACCACAGGATAATATCAAAATTAGTAGACACCAATATATATACAAATACGAGTTACATGTAATTGACGATTGCGAGTAGATATAAAGAAGAAGAACCGTTATGAACTTAAACGGTTGCTGACGTTGTATTAGCTTTAGAACGAATGTATCAAAGTATACCTTTGTAATTACCGCAACTACTTAAGGGTGATCCTGGCAAAGAATGTATTGGTACAGCATCATCTTCAAGTGTCAAACATAATGACAAAATTAGATGATTACATAATGCAATTAATCGTGATCAGGCAATCGTTGAACAATTTAATAAAACACATGCTTACCGGTGATTTGAATATTAAATTGCAAAGGAAATTATTCCGAAAGATATAAGATCTCGTGTTAGTGTTGCAAGATTACCAAGTGTTAAAGCTGCGTTAAATAATGAGGTTACTCGTGCATACAACGAGACCCATTAATGCAACTGCAAATAACGTATATCAAACGACATGATTTTTGAAAACAACCATTATTAGGCAATGTTACCGTAAGATATTTATATGAACCCGGTGAATTTTGGAATAATGAGCGAATGGTTTTCTTTGGAGTGCTACTACACATACAAGTTGCAACGTAGAGGATCCACGGGTAGACTGCAATACACATATTGGATTTAATTGCTCCTCAACGAGGATTTGTACATGAACAATTTAATGTAATTCCTGAAGATACACAATTACCACCGCCTTCACTTAACTAACGAATAGACTTAGATTACACTCAAGATACATCAGCATTACATTCTCGTGCGTGTGACCAAGACTAAAATCAGCTATATCTAAGGTAGATCGTCTTCGATCATTTTTTAAATACTGCCGCAACATTACTGTGTTACAGCTTGCACAATGATTATTATGTCGTTGTGTTAATATGATGCTACATTTAGCGTCAAGATCAAAGTCTCGATTAAATTTTGTCACATTGTTTATAACTAATTAAATTTTAATTACTATATCATCGTTGTTGCCAGCAACAATTTGATTTTTATGTGTAAAGTATACGCTAATCATCCATAACTGAAATATTCGTCCAACTCGAGACACTGCGAGATAATCTAAACTTGACCATTCAATATTTCATCGACGATCCAAAGAACTGTATAAAACAATATTTAATACTTGAGATGAATTGTCATTTCGTATCCGAGCGTCCATGGAGTTTTGTCCATATATAATGGTCTCTCAGCAACACTGACAGGAACTAAACCAATATCATTTAACAGAAGATTTCGTTTCGTCAAGAAATCTGGTAAATCAATATCGATATTTTGATTGTGTATATCTGTTGGTCGATAATATAATGGTACATGTATATTTGAAAATGTATGTAACATAAATAATTGTTTTTGAAGTGCATTAAGAACGATCTTTCTACTTATAACTATCAAATCTTCTGGTCTCCGTCAATTCCAACAAACATTTCTGAAATTATATCACGCATTATTTCGGACTGACCTTAATTAAGTTGAAATCTGATTAATGTATTAGACTCTCTTTATTCTGGATCAAGCGTTCTATAAACACCATTTATTTCTTTATAATAATCACTAACGTTTTCAACCATTCGTACAATCTAACAAACGGCATTAGTTGGCCATAATTTTTGTCACTAACCAATCATAAAATGATTTTAATGTTTCCAACCTTACTGTGTATATTTCGTTCCAAACGATCGTCCACGGAATATATTTCTCACCCTTTCGTCCATGTATCTCCGTAGATAGAATTTGTAATAAGTACATGATTTAATATGTCTTTCTCGCATTTCCCTTGAGAGTCTGTTTGTAGGGGTTAAAAAAAACAACTATATCAAAAGTTGACGAACTCTGTCGAAATAGTTCAGTCGCACGGGTTGTTTTACCAGAACATCCAGGTCTAATGGATCATACAGTGACGGTGCAAACGATATTTTTAATGTCTGCTACTTTCTGCAGTAAATAGCCTTAGTTTCAACGTCTGTGGATTCAGAATAACTAAGTATATTTTCTTGTTTTATTCTCCATTCACCCCTTGATGCATAAGTGCCGATATGTAGTTGTTCTATCAATCCCGCATACTTTGTATTGATATAAAGCGAATCTGCAGAGACTTTGACTGCAAACGTATAAACTCTATTTATCAACGATAATAGATTTATCGAAAACTATGCGAATATTGAAAATCTTAAATTAAGAAAACTGCGTTGACTCACCGTCAATGCAGCTAACAATTGCACCTAATATAGTTCCGTTACACATGTTAACATTACTTCAACTTATGAAATTAATGTTTGCATATATCAGCAAGTATAAAATCTAACTGAGCATCGTCTATAATTAATATTATGCAATATCGTTTATGATCATATGATCCTCCTAGGGTAACAATATTTTCTGCCGAGATCATTTTCGATGTTATTTCGTAATCGGTTATATCAGGGTTTTCATCATCATAATATTTCATTCGTTGTGGTAAACAAACTTCTTTTTGCGTACAATATGATATAATTGCTTCATTTACTGCCAGAAATATCAGTATTTTTAAATGGAGCATATATAGTAATAAAACTATTGAAGCCCAATGTATTTCGGAAAACTGTTTTTCAAACCAGAAAAAACAAAATGGATGAACACCTTTGGCTAACTAAAATGACTCGATACAAGCGTATAGAGTCAAGTTTAAATCCGATACTGTTCTGTTTATCGATATTCTGGTCATCTCGTGTGTTGGATGTCGAAATCGTTTGAAATATACAGAACGCTCCCATTCCAAGAAAACGTCCTGAATAACACGCAACCATTTCAACCGAGAGAACATCTTTATGAGAATGATCGCATTTACAATTCCATAGACTATCCTGTCCGTTTTCGACACAACTCGATATTATATCATCGAGAAAGTCAAACCGAGTTGGTTTTCACGAATTGTTTTCTCTAGCAAAATGATCTGTGACTGATGGAACTGTAAAACAGCTACTCAGTAATTGTTCAGCATTATTGGTATATTTCAACACAGGATTTCTCATTTCTTCGAGGAGAGATTCTGTGTCATATATAACGCCATTAGGTCTTACAAACTGATCATAGTTTGCATCATCAGAACTTTGAAACAGCCATACTGATACAGGATCTTTTTTTTATTTCGTGAATAAAATCGAATATATTCTCGTTATAGAATTTAAGAGTTTGGTTTCGTGGAAATATTGTTGCAGAATTAATCTACGCATGTGCATTATGATCAATATAATTTGTTGCAGCTCCCTTTTAATAATGTCTCGAATCATGTAAAATTTCTCCTGTTATTGTTTTTACTATTTTTGCAGATTTTAATTTTTTCTAGTTCAGAGATATCTGACAGATGCTCCGATATCTTTAACTATTTCTCCCCACTTGTTTATTTTTTTTTTACTTTTTATCCACTAGAATATTTATACGAGTCCAAACGGTAAAATATCCCGTTACCCGTTCAGCTACACAAATAATCCCTGACAATCTTATTGGTTTTATTTTTTTACCCTGGGTTAGTCATTTATTGGATATATCGCGTAGATAACTGCGGTTACATGATCTGCTCATTTAAAATGCAATTTCTCAATACCATTCACCATTCCTTATTTGGGATATTTACTCATTATGGCAATTAATTTCAGTACGAAGGACAGGATCATGTTTGTCACGGATATTCCAAGTATTAATGTCTGTTTCTACATCACAAAATGTATTTTATTTTAGAAAGATAGTTTCGATTATTGGAATAATTAATGATTGTTACCAATCGTTCGTCGTTCATCGTAGCCTTGACAGTTTGAGCGTCACGGATGACTTTGAACGCTGACCACACATGAGATGCGCCATCATCACGAAATTATTTCTTGGCGCACTGACTACTAATAATCAAAGTTTTATTCGTCGGATCAACCAGATCTCGTATCGGTAAGTCAGGGGATAGTCTGTCAAGATTACATTTATCTATAGAAAGCTTAAGCTTAGATAATTTTTCAAATTTATACACATTATAATTAAGACAAATATTTCAATTTAAAGATTTCCGCAGTTGCTTAACCGGCTTGACTCAGCTATTCCTTTTTGTGCTGTTTTTCATGATATATGTGCTTGTTGTCTATCTTCGGCTACATGTTTGTGTTTCATCATGCATTGTCTGTTCAGTTCGTATGTTTTTCTTCATCCCCTTGTTTTGGAAAAGAGACCAATTATACTTTTTCTCAGCTCACTTTGATTTTTTTATAAACCGGCGTCACGTGATCGCCAGTCAACCCGTTTATGGTATGATGGGCCCTCATTAATTGCTTTTAAATGACCACTCATTGGCTCTTCATAGTACATTATGTTTAAGACTAAGCGGACTGGGACTAGAGTTATCAGTTATCAATATTTAAATGTAAATGGAAGCGAAAAGAGAAACGTTGTTTCAAAGGCCGGCATAGAACAGGAAAATTTCCAGCTGCCTTCCTTTCTCCCAATCTAGATAAACAATTTAAAAATTCGGTAGTTATTTTGATAACCTACTGCAAATTCATATTAAATCGTCAACCGTTGTGTCAACTGTCCCAGAGATAACTTTGCGTATTGCATTATACAAAACCCAATCAGTATGACCACCGGAACTGCACACATATTTAATTCATTTTATCAACGACCAGAATATCGACGTCTTCTTCCTGACAGACACATGTCTAAAAACATCGGGAGATGAGCCCAAGTGCACGGATTTAACACCCAGCGCTTTTTTCATCAAGTCGTTTCCCAGGCACACTCGCGGAGGTTGAAGTGCTGTCATCACAAACAATTCCTTGATAAAATATCTTAATTACGACACATTCCTCAATTTCTGCTACACATCTTTTGAACTAGTCCAAACAATACTCTCACAGAATCAGAAACAAAAAAACTTTTGTTATGTCTGAGAAATTTTTGACTGTTTTTCTTTGTGGATGCATACAACGTTAACTAGGGTGAGCATGTGTTTTTTCCAGAGAAGCGACGCAACCAACATATGTCTCGCCGGAAATTACTTGCGGTGAGGGACATTATAATCACGATATGCACGGGTATTTTACCCTGAATATTACTCACTGTCCTATGAATTTTAAGTAACATTAATTTATAACCGATACACTGGTCGCTTTGGATATTGTCAAGCAGAGCACGTTCCACTTGGTATTCTATAGCCATAGGGCTTACAAGTGTAACGAATTTGACGACTCTAACGCTCTAACGAGTGTAACGAGTATAAGAGTTTAACTGACGAGCTTAGATGAAGCGTATAGCTGTCTATATGTATGTACGTATCTCTGTACATGTGGTGGAGCCACGACTGTAGATGTAGCTAATACAAGGATGTTGTATGCTGTTTGTACGTGTATATACATGTGCCTGAACATGTGGTGGATCCATGAAGGGTGCGAGCGGCCGATACAAGTCTGGGCCAACCCAATTGACGTGGTGAAACTGTGCGGTTTATCAGTGTATAAATCGTACGACTTTACAAGTGTCAAGAAGCATATGTTTGTTCCAATTGTTGTATCAATCGGGTCCTTTGTTCATTTACATGAGATTATGTTGAATCTTATTTGTCTTCCAGGAGTTTGTGAATATCGCTTACAGTGCAGACCATTTGAAACATATTCGAAAACGTGAGATTGTTTGAATCTAAATCCTAGTCTATACGTAAAATTAAGTGAATATCTTAGTGTGTACTAGTATCTGAAACTGAAGTTTCTTGAATCTGTATATCAGATAGATATAATATTATTGGTTTATTTTCAATGTGTGAATGTTAGAATAGAGAGATTGGATCAATTGTATGTTGCGAGCGTGTGAGAATCATTGTATTTATACGTTATATATTGTTCTCCACTAATTAATTTAAGACTTTTTCATCTTTCACACATTGTGTTTGAGATATTCATTTAGTCCAAAATCCACTCGGTTTCAAATCTACAACGAACACTCCCACTGGATTAAAGGTCAGCCAATTTTTCAGCCTCTACCGCCATCCTCCTAGTATAAGAAACAAACTGACAGTATCTCTCCTTTTTTTAGCAGTTTCCGAATCTTTAGGAGTATTTAAAATCACTGGGTGACAACCTAATTATTCTTGGATAATTGAAATTTCACTTTGACTATCCTGGAAACCCATACACGTCAAAACTCCTAGATTCCATCAATGTTTCAACCTTACACAGTCAGTTGACCAATCCACGTATCAACTTGGTCATATTTTAGACCTGATGATAATAGTCTGCAATCCACCTTTGTATCCCACGAACTTGCATCAGATTACCTCTGCATTATATGCCATCTAAACGTATCAGTCCCTAACCCTCCACCTTTACTTGCTACTAAGAGAAACCTACGTATGATAAATAGAACCAAACTAATGAATGACATCCAAGAAAACCGAACAACTTTCGTAACACCTACAGCGGAACAACTCAATAAATGCTTGCGTTTATTGGTCGATAAACATGCTGCAGCACCCAATTGCAGGTTATCAATTAAAAAGTTCCGTGGTATATCAGTGTTACGGCCCAGCTTCGTATTGCTAAAAGACACTTTTGTAAAGAAGAGAGGCTTTGGCGTTGTACCAGATTCACTATTCATAAACCTATATGTAAAGCCACTAAGAAGAACGTCACAAACATAGTCCATTTAGCCAACTTATCCCACGTGAGATAACTAACAAACTAATGTCAAGGACCAAATGTACACCACTTACAACGACCTTATCTTCAGTTGACCTTCCGGACCTATTTGTAAATTTCTTCCGTGACAAAGTAGAGATACGCTTTACAATACAATTTAAATTAACTCGTCACAATACAGTTACGATAACCATTTGGAGCATTAGAACCTGTCTCTATGGATTTAGTACGGAAAATCGTGATGAAGAGTGCACCAGTGTCATGTGAACTTAAACCCAATATTAGATTCACTAACTTATGTGATTACTGTATCTCTCATATGAGGAATTCTCGCCATTGTTCAAAACTGATATCGTAAAGCCTTTGCTTAAGAAACAATCATTTGACCATAACGATGTAAACAACATCCGCTCAGTATCTAATCCCCCGTTTAGAAACAAATTGTTCTAACCGAACTTGTATCACATTTGAATTCAAACAGTCTTTTTAGCAATGTACAGACTGCATATCGCCCTTGCCACAGTACTGAACTACTCTTCTGAAAGTAGTTAATGATATTCTCTCTACTTGGAGAGAGGAAAGATTACAATCCTCACTCTCCGTGATTCATATACATCATTTGACACAATAGGCCATGATATATTACTTCACCATCTCCAGCATGTATTTGGCATTCACAGTACAGCCTTACAGTAGTTCAAGTCCTTCTTAGTCAACAGGACACAACTTGTATCTGCAAATATAATACAATACAGCTCTTGGACCTGTTATATTCATTCTATACACTCAACCGCTCGCAAAGTGTCATAGATCATCACCCACTGTCTCGCCAATTGTGTGTACGCTTATGACACCAAAATATGCAAGTCGAGCTACATACTGAAGTTAATGCTAACATCCAAGGAGTAGAGTTACTCTAGATAATGCTCTCACATTGCCCCAGCATGTCATGAGCAAATGCAAAGCTAGATTTCTTGGGCTGAGACACATCAGATCCATTCGCAAATATCTTTCAGTTGATGCCACTACAATACTTGTGTGTTCATTAGTACTTTCAATAATGGACTGGTGTAATTCAATTCTGTCTATTTCTTCTCAATATATACTCCAGAAACTTCAAAAAAGTCAAAACACAGCTGCTCGGTTCATCTTTAGAGTTCCACGATCAGAGCACTCCCCACTGTTCTGTACCCTACACTGGCTATCCATTAGATCAAGAATCAAACACACAATTTGTTCTCTGTGCTACGTTTCACTGACGGACTCCAATCTAGGATACCTATCCGGCCTCACCCATATGTGTAAACCAGCAATATATTTACGCTCCTCTTCTGACAATCGTATACTCATTATTCCCACTATGAAAACGAAGTCATATGGACCAGGACCCAGCAACGTGAAATGAATTGTCCATTGAAATTAGAGAGAAAGGCATTGGGATCTCTTTCAAGGCTGTTCTTACAACTCACCTTTTTCGACTGCAAGAAAAAACTTAAAGACCTACAAAATAAATATTTTCAGCAATTGTTGTTTTCCAATTACATGGTGTTTGTTGTTGTTTTGTGTATATATATATATATATATATATATATATATATATATATATATATATATATATATATATATATATATGTGTGTGTGTGTGTGTGTGTGTGTGTGTGTGTGTGTGTGTATCACTATAGATGTTGTAAAGCGCTTTGATCTTCTAAAGATTAGGCCATTTCCAAAGTTCTGATTATGATAATTATTATTATTATATATGTATGTATGTATGTATGTATGTATGTATGTATGTATGTATGTATGTATGTATGTATGTATGTATGTATGTATGTATGTATGTATGTGTGTGTGGGAGGGGTGGGGGGTGCGTGCGTGCGTGTGTGTGTGTGTCTGTATGTATGTATTATTTCAAATGCTGTGTTGGAATTAAAGACGAATAGCGGTTGTGTGTGCAATCTGGTGGAGACAATATAGATAGCTGAAAATATATTGAGATACAGAAAACACTGACAAGAATGACAAAGTTATAACATCTGCAGTAGATTATAGATCTAGATTGTATAGAGAATCATTTTGATAGAAAAATGATTTAAACATAAAATATTATTGTATAATGGAGAAAGATTAGTTTGTGAACCATCCGATCATCAAGAATTACGATTGTGTTATCAGACACTGTTGAGTAAAAAGATATTCATTCGACGATGTAATAATTTAGGTTCTCTGCGATGTATTGTTATGAAGAGAAAAAGTGCATGGTAAATTTTTGTTCGAGTTGTATAATGGAGTAATTGAAGATAGTTTTGTGATCTATCATATCAAAACAAATACAATAAATAATAATTTAGCTAATTTGCTTGCTATTATACAGTCACATAATTGTAAATTCGAAACGATTGATGACTTCAATGACAATAGTGCAAGATCAGTTGTATCAAGACATACAGAAACAAGTGAATAAAAACTATTTCCATCAACATATACAGCTTGTAAATATTTCAATATTTCTGCTGCCTCACGCGTTTTTGAAAAGTATAAACAAAAAATAATGTTTCAGAATTGTTTACGAGAGGTAACTGACTCTCCGGAATAGTTAAGTACTATTCCCGTTTATTACCACATAATACTAGAAACTGATTTAATTTAATAACTTATATTAATTATGATTAAACATGTTGTTATCACCCTGAAGCGTCCATCATCAGTGTCAAAATTACAGGAATTGCTATATAATATAAGATTTATTGAAGTTTCACCAGTTACAAAACTTAGAGGCAACTCTATAATAGTTCAATAATGTTAATGGAAGATAACTCTTGTCTCCTTGGCAGAATCATTCAGTAGTTGTTACCTAGCTTTCGTAATACCAATGACCTAAAACAAGGGAGGTAAATCTGTACCATAACCGTTGCTGTAGATTTTAGTTCATTTTGTCATCATAAATAGTTAATTAACCATCGGTGTGATAATTAATATTAATGAAGTAACATAATTTTATAATATGTCAAATTACAAGAAGGATACGTATGGTTTCTAACTTGCAAACAGAATCAAGGCAGAAAAATATTCCATTATATGTACAATTCAGTTAATTTAGTTTTAGATCTGTTACCCAGATATACACAGGTATATTTTAACCTACTTTGTCTATATATATATATATATATATATATATATATATATATATATATATATATATATATATATATATATATATATATATATATATATAAATGTGTGTGTGTGTGTGTGTGTGTGTATACTAGCTTAAAAGTCCAACTGCATAGTACAAAGGCCCAGATCTGGCAAAAAAAGCCAGCAGATATGGGTCTATGTAGTTTTCTTGTGGAGCAATCAGTATAACAAACAACGAAGACCCTGATTGGAAACCACATTTTGCAGTGACAGATCACGTTCAATGTTATTTTTATAACTATTTATAATACGTTCACTAGTCGATAATAAGGTGAATCCAACTGCAAACAGCACAGACCCACAACTGCCATTTCATATTATTTGTTAGGAGTAATCAGTAGAACTAATAAGATAGATCCTGGCTGTTACGAGCATTATGTAACATCAGATCAGGATTTTTCTTTATTGCATTTATAATTGACGTATAAGCAAGTACATTTGATTAGTAATCAGTTATAATGACAAGTTTTCATTGGGCAATTAAGCAGCCCAGATCATATAAAATATGGATTTTATTTTATCACTTTCTTAAATACATGACCATGATTCAGAAACAAACAGATACAGAACCATTACTTGTACCTTGGCTGAACTGATATCAACCCTTATTCCCTATAATGATATGCACCCATATTCCCTATAATGATATGCACCACTATTCGCTATAATGATATACACCTATATCTCACTATAATGATATTCACCCTTATTCTCTATAATAATACGGGTTTTGAGTTTTATTAAGTTTAGGTGACCCGGGCAGTTTTTCAGGTAGGAGAATGGCACTATTCTTGCTTAAGGTGCAACACTGCTGCACACAAATTGTGTGTTACAAATGAAAATTGTAAATTTCACTAAGAAAAGAAAATCATTTTATTGACCAATTCAAATTAATGATAAAATCTCGCAACTTGATAATACGAAGAAAGCTCAAAGAAATTCATACACAGAAACACCATATATAAGGCAGCCATGCATACATGCATATTATTTTTTTTTATATATTTGTATGCATATTTGGGAATCAGTGCAAATATTCAACATGTATTGCATGTTTGAACGTTAAGTCTGGATGAAAATGATATGTTAAAACGTGCATATTTAATGCATTCTAATTCTACTGAAGCACAAGACAGAAAGAGAGATATAGGGAGAAATTATAGAGTTTTCTCCCTTAAATTGATAACCGTTATGCCTGAACAGGTTGTATCCCCTACTCTACAGAAGAGACCTTAAGGATTGTTATGGATTCAGTCTTGTTTATTCAACAGCTGCATTTTATGAAAACAAAAATTCAAACTACTTGTTACTTTGTGAATAGGATTCAGTAAATATTTGTTTTATAACATCAGATCATAAATATAACTATCTAATATGAGCTATTGAAAGGGTACTCTTGTAATAGCCAGGTTATGTGAGTTGTATAAATAATGAAAATAAGGTGATCGCTGCAGGAGCACTGTCTTGCTGTGCTGGATAGGACGTTACTTACCTATAACCTTTCCTACGCTACTGTGTCCACAGCAGCACCTTCACACAGGGCCCCTTGTTTACACTGAGCCTGTTGTGTGGCGTTTCTGAGTGCTCTGCAGTATAACTGGTTGGACAGACTGGGCTCATAAGCGGTGACAGGCAGCAAGTCTAAGAGAAGGGAATCTCTAACTCCAAACCCGGACAGATGAAGCTCGTTAGCCTTGTCAATGCAATTCAGCTTTGACGGTGGGAGGGATCATCGTATCCCACTAGCCAACTATCTCCCGCCTCAAGCTGGGCAGACCCCTGTAAATTATTTCTTGACCCGCCATCGTCTGACTGCTCCAGTGGGTGTCTGGAGCTCAGCGTGTTGCTCAACATGACAAGCAGATGGAAATTCCACACCAGACAAAAGCAAAAAGAAATCAAGAAAGAATACTCCAGCTCTTCGTTTTGCAATCTGGAATGTGCGCACCATGTGCACTGGAATCTCCGATGACCTCAGACAAGAAAACAACACAAGGGAAATGGCCATCATCGACAGAGAACTCACCAGGCTAAATATCAGCGTAGCTGCCCTCCAGGACAACAGGCTCGCCTCTGGTGGTTCCCTCACAAAGGAATAATACACCTTCGTCTTCAAGGGTCGAGAAACTGAGGACACCCGTCAACTTAGAGTGGGCTTCGCCAAAAAAAATAATATTCTGTCCTTGGTTGAACCTCCCACAGGGGGCACTGAGTGTCTCTTGTCCATTCGCTTCACCACTGCTGCATTTCCTGTCAACATCAACGGTGTCTATGACCCCAACCTCACGTATTCAGAAGACACAAAGGATCATTTATATGGGCAGCTTGACGAACAAATTTAAAGGATGCCCCAAACACAAAACACTATTCCTCCTCGGCGAATTTAATGCTACAGTAGATGAGGATCACGAGTTATGGCCTATCTGCCTCGGATATCATGGCACTGGAAAAACAAACGAAAACGGCCAGAGACATTACATTTTAAAGTATAAGCCACAATACAAACTGTCATGGAAACACCTCAGGTTCCATGGCTGGCACCATCTCGACTTAGTCATCACCAGGCGCTCTGCCCTTTACAGCGTCCTCTCCACCAGAACCTACCACAGTGCAGACTTTGACTCCGACCAAGCCATCGTGAGCAGCAGGGTGCGACTACAGCCACACACACCACATCGCTAAAAAACAAAAAGGATGCCCCCCGCATACCCACTGCACACATGTCGGTCCTCTCCAAGGTGCAGGTGTATGTGTTCGCCCTGGACAAGGCTCTCCAGGACCTACCAAAACACGATGCCACAGCCAAGTGGAACGCCTTGAAGGTTGCCATCTACACGTTTGGCAAAAAGGAACACCCCAGTCAGGACTGGTTCAACGCACACCTATCAGGTATGGAACCATTAATCGGGTAGAAGCAAAATGCCTTTATAGCCTACAAAATATGCCGTAATAAACGAACGCTTACCGCTCTTAATCTTGTCCGAAGCAAACCAACGCATCGCTAGACAGTGCGCACACGAGAACTGGCAACAACTGTATGAAGGAATCCAGCGCAGTGCCGAGTTAGGAGATATCCAAGGTATGTACAATAGCGTCAAGAAAACTCCAGGTCTTTCAGCTCCCCTGAAATCTCTAATGGGAGAGGAGATGACAGACCGTAGGCAACATATGGCCAGTTGGGTTGAGCACTACTGAGAACTATACTCCGGACAAACGTCAGTTATCGATGCAGCCCTCAGCAATATACAGAATTTGCGCACCATAGAGGAGCTCGACAAAGAGCTAACATTAGAAGAGCTCAGCTAAGCAAATAATTCCCTCCCAAATGACAAAACGTCAGGTAGTGACATTATCCTGTCCGAAGCTATCAAACGTGGGAAACCAACACTGGTTCAACCACTGAACGAGCTACTTTGCCTCTGCAGGAAGGACGGAGCAGTCCCCAAAGACATGATCGACGCCACAATTGTGACCCTTTTCAAAACCAAGTGCAACCGCATTAGATGTAATAATTACAAAGGGATCTCGCTTCTGAGCATCGTTGATAAATTGTGACCGCATCTTACTCAACAGGCTGCAGTTGCTGGCGGACCGTGTTTACCCAGAATCCCAGTGCGGCTTCAGTGCATGCAGTGCAAACATGATCTTCTCCGTACGACAACTCCAAAAGAAGAGCATAGAGCAAGGTCAACGATTCTACATGATGTTCATCGACCTAACCAAGGTCTTTGACTTAGTCAGCAGGAAGGGCCTTTTTGAACTCAATAAGATCGGTTGTCCCCAAAACTTCTCAGCATGATAATCTCTTTCCATGCAGATATGACGTTAACCGTCCTGTATGATGGATCTTCCTCAACCTCCTTCTCAGATAACAGCGGGGTGAAGCAAGGCCGTGTGCTGCAACCAACCCATTTCGGGATCTTCTGCTCCTTCCTTCTGTCCTATGCCTTTGATTCATCCACTGATGTCATATATCTACACACCAGGTCCAACGGGAGGCTGTTCAGCCTGGCACGACATCGCTCAAAAACCAAAATGAGGACTGTGCTCATCAGGGAGATGATTTTTGAAGATGACCCGGCTCTTGTGATTCACACGGAGGTCGCTTTCCACGGACTGGGCACCGTTTCGTGATGCCTGCATGCAGTTTGGGCTCACCATCAGCCTGAAAAAGACAAAGGTCATCTTGCAAGTTACCACCCAGACCCTTCCATCCAAATCGACGATGTCACCAAGGAAGCAGTCAATAACCTTACCTACCTGGGGTCAACCATCAGAAACACTCTTTCGCTTGATAAGAAGCTGAACGGAAGGCTTGGAAAGGCAAACATCATCATTTCACGACTAACGAAGAGGATGTGGGAAAACAACACGCTGACAGAGCACACCAAGGTTCAAGATTACCAGGACTGCTATATGGAAGTGAGACCTGGAGTACTTAAATAGGGCAAGAGCGCCGGCTAAACTCCTAATACGGTTGCTTAAACGCATCCTGAAAATCAGCTGACAAATCCATGTCCCACACTGCGAGACCCATCAGCAGAGAAACGATTAAAAAAGAACCACGTTTCAGCAACCACAATAATTCAGGCTTCCTCGTATGTCTGTACCAAGTGCAAGAGGGACTGTCACTCGCACAAAGGCCTGAACAGCCACAACAGACAATGCCAACAGCCCAGAGACAGACGACACCCCAAGGGAGCTCTCCGCATGGTCTCTGGAGACTAAGTCGTCAATTATATATATATATATATATATATATATATATATATATATATATATATATATATATATATATATATATATATATATATATATATATATATATATATATATATAAACAGAAGTTTTAAAATTAGAATGGATTATGATTCGTCTCCTCTTTTGTCGCATTGATCGAAACTTTTTGAAAATAAAGTAACCGCATTTATGTAATACTCTTATTTTTATTGGGCATTATCTATGTGACCTCTGCCAAATGCAGGTCTTCAGATGCCTAGAAGTAATGTGCATTTCAACTGAACTAAATGCAATTACGACATCGATCAGCATACTATGTTTCTAGTTCGGAGAATATATTTTGGGCGCAGATGAAAATATGTTCTGAAAATTCCATGAATAGCTCGTTTTTAAGATGAAAACCTGTTATATAATTATAATGTCAATTTATATTACAGTTATTTAAAAACAATTAAGAGTATCCGTGTATATTTTGTTTGATATATGTATACTTTCAGCATACTTTGTATGTTATATATTGCCTGATCCTAAATCGAAAATCGTTCGTTCTTGACCGAAAGGATTCCAAGGTTAGGAGATCGATTAAATACAATACAAGTAATGAAATGTACGTCATTTTAAAATATATTAATTCGAAACTGACTGTATCTAAAATAGGGTTAGGGTTAGGGTTAGGATATATATATATATATATATATATATATATATATATATATATATATATATATATATATATATATTGAAAACTGTCAACATTACAACTCTTTTAAGTATATAAGATTTGAAAACATAGTATGCATTGAATAATACATTTATTATAATTCACGTATAGTTTTAATCATGATTTGTGAACTGCATGTTTCATTCTGATTTATTCAACCATGTATATTTATGTTTGCTTTAAATGATTGAAAATAACCAAACGAAATGTATTGTCAAAAGACCCATTACTGTATATTTGTCCATGAAATTAACGTGCTTGATAATTGGAGCAGTTTAATTTCAAAGAAATATGTATCCTATGATTAATACAGTCAACGTTCAGATGAGAATTATAGTTATCTTAGAATAGTGTTCAAATGGCCTCCATTTTATCAGTTATGTCATTTAAATTCACATCGTCAAGCCTGATTACTCCTAGTCTCTTCCACTGATCCTAATGAAACATTTGATATATGTAAATTGTTTTGTCAGCTAAGGAAATACGTATTGTATCCGCGAAGTGTAATCGCTGTTAAAAACAAAATATATTTAAATAATGTAACATAACATACCTTCTGTAATAATAATTGTTGTCCATGTCTAATCCTGGCAGAGTTATGTCTCTTCTTATTGCAGACTAAATTGCGGAGTATAATGATATATTCCTTTCAAAATAACAATATCGGTATGATGCCCTTCATAATGTGTGACCTTCATCCTGAACTAAGGCTGAGGGCTATATTTATTTTTTGAAACTATAGCATTATGAGGTCTAGGGAAAAGCTATTGCTACCAAACTTGTATATTTGGTCTTATTCAAGGTGGCCACATCAGTTGGGTCTGTGCTGAATAGTTGTGACTGACATATTGGTACGACTATCTGGCCTTAAACAAAGTAACAAGAAAGAGCGAAAACAAAAACAATTAATACATTATGTATGTCCATAGAAAAAAAGTGAAAATTTAAACATGAGTATGTGAGAATGCTTGTCAGTAGCTTCTCGTGGGTCCGTGGTTCTGTCCAGGGGTTTTCCCGGGCCGCCTTGTATATCTTATCGCGTGCTGAAAAATGGTGTTAAACACTACAACAACATCATGTCGTGCACATACTAATACTTAACACGTGTATGATTCAGGTCGAAACACTCTGTCATAAAGTGCTTAACAGTAAATGGTTCATTGCAAGTAAAGCACTGGTGGATCGTCACCCTTTAGCATGTGCGAGTGGGTATCTAAGTATGACCAATTCGAATTCTTTCAATGACTACTTCCTCTCTACGGATGGTTCTGTAGTAAATAATATATTCTCCTAAAGTTGGTTTTAAAGCAGGAAGTTTGTTATTTTCTGCATTCCTCCACGATGCCTGCCACGTCTGGAGTAATACTCATATTTTTGAGGTTTAAAATCCGTATATGGTATTTTAAAATCAGATGGTTCAAAGCCACAGATGGCCACGTTATCAGTGAGATCTGTTGTATCGTTACCTTCAATACCAATATGTCTAGGTAGCCAACATTATTCTATATTGTGGGAGGTACTCAGCTCAGCATTTGTCAGGAGGAGACTGAGTAATAATGGGTTCTCCAGTTTTATATTGTGTAGTGACTGAAGCACTGATGGTGATTCAGAACATATAATGCTGTTTAAAATACGTCTGTTTTCGATCTATTTTAGAGTAAGGTCTGTTGCTCTGATTTCGATGCAAAAAAATTGATGTCGATTTGGGAACCGATCCTTTGTTAGTTTGCCACTAACGAAGGTTGCAGTAGCCTTTTCCTCATCCTTTGATCCGTCAGTATAAATTCTAGTGTAGTTTCTAAATGCGGTGAGGAAGTCATAATGAGACTTCTGGGAGACATAAGCGTTTGTCTCACATTTTTCTCTATTTTGTAAAGTAAAACTTACTTTTGGTTGTTTAAGAAGCCAGAGAGGTATTTCGGAGACAAACGTTTTCTGTATTGCAGAAAGATCAATTTTGTTACTGTCAAGGCTAGATGATGTTCTGATGCCAAATGAAGGTATGGCATTTAGTTTACTGTGGTACATTTCTTTGCATTTTGGATTGATTATCAACCGAAATTTCAGGGTTCAGAAGTTTTGATCTTAGTTTGAGAACATACTGTGCAGCAAGCATTCCTCTACGATGTGATAATGGCGACTCGTTTGCTACATCGAGAAGGCTTTCACATGGAAATGTCTTAAATAATCCCAGAGCGAGTCCATTTCTGAGATATTGCTGGTATTACGTAGAAAGCAAACTAGAGAAGAGATCATTTGTGACTTGTGATCTTTAAATGTGTAACAAAAATAACCTAAATAAATGTTTTGATAGACAAAGAACAATTGCAAACGGTACATGTTATAGACAATGTTTTCCGGGCATTGTTCCAAGATTATTATCTTTAATAGTTTCAAATATGATTTAAAACGACTAAGTATTATGATTTAATCAACCATGAATGCTAGTAAAGATTCAAAGCTTGCGTTAACGAAAATCCTTGCCATGTGTTTGCCAAGTTTTCTCATTGAAATTGTGCTAAACAATGGGTTGTATTTAGAAGACAAGGTATGTTACATGAACGAATTGTCTAATGACATATTCTGATATATTAATCTACGTAGGGGAGACCCTATTGTTGTATCGAATAACTTTGCCAGGATAAGCTATACCATATTGTATTTTTAGAGTACAATGTTTTTTTTTGTATGGTAGGAAATACCCGTGTATGTTATTAGCTGAAGCAATTTTCCGCGTTCCCGTCTCAACAATAGAAGTCAAGAAGCCTTGACTGCCCGCGGTGACAATTGTGTACGGTACCGTCAAATTATTCAAAAGCAGGGATCTGCTAAAATCTGGATTATAGAAGGATTAATATGCGGGTCATTTACAGTATGGGATGGCAGAAAGTTTATTTAATTGGCTGTTCCCAAAACATTCTGGCCCCATGTACATAGAATGGCACAGGTGACAAATATATCACATCACATAGGAATGAAGAAAACAAATAATATGTTGTTACTCGCATTGTGTTAAAGTTATCCAGAATACCGTCTCTAAAGACAGGATAACCAAAGTACCATTTGGTCAAATGTGTTTAATGTGTTGAATGTATCCCCACTTTAAAAGGATTAGTGGGTGCCGTCATTATTGTATGAACCATTTTTAATATGACTGATCGGAAAATAAATATATCATACCTATATTAGCTTATGCGATTAGGTACCCTAAAGTCATATCTTTATCATCAATTGAAAGCGAATCTCACTGAGACGCATATTTAGCAAGGTAATGGTGCCCAGTCTATCTCGAAGAGTATGCCCTAAATTTGTAGGTTGTTGTCAATTAAGCAGCTGAGAATAATGAAGTATCAAGTAAGAGTATTTGATTTGTAGAGAAAGTTGCCTTTAGTGAAATCCTGCTTAGAAAGTGTGCACATGACCATATAATTATTACCAACGTTTGAACACGTGGGTGATTGGGTGTTGATGATTCTCTCTACCAGTAGAAACAGGTTATTGGTTAAACTGGAAAGGATCCTAAGAGTTCAAACGGGTCAAGGGACAAATTGAATAAAGAATCCACAAGTAACGTAGGTAGAGGATATTTCATGCAATTATTTTAAACGATCCGTAGAGAGGCCTGCTCATAATGGGTTAAAAAACATGAGAGAAACTTACGTATATCCGAGCCAATTCATTTATTGCACGGGACACGATGGATGTGGAAGTAGGTCAAATGTTTTACGTGGAAGCGATATATTAGGGTACAAGTCATTGTCTTCTGGTGTATTCGTTTGCACGAATTGTTTAAAGGCAAGAGAGAACGCTTCCTAGACGATATTATTGTATGAACGCATGCCTGGATGGAACATGTTAGGGTAATAAATTAATAATCAATCTATTTGGCAAACTCTGCAAGGCCAATCTCACAGGAAGACCTACTAAGTGTTGTATAGCATAGTCTAACCTGTAATTTGTAATACCATCTAGTGAGAGAGAAAGGGTAGTAAACACTCCATCATATACAACGTTTCGACTGTATCTTGCGATGATATTGAATTACAGGAAATTCGTTCAAGATATTTTCACTGTATTATGTCAGTTGACAGACATAACTATGAAAGGGCAAGACAATAACGGTGATCATGTTAGGAAATAGCTTTTAATGCCATCAAGGAAACATGTATCAGTGCATCAATTTTAATGTTGCCAGAAATAGATATATCGTTTTTACCCAGATATGATGCGTCATACCCAGGATCATGATATGTTTTTCTAAAGATGATGCAATTACCAGTTGTTTAAGCTAGTAGTAAATTACTGCCACATGATCAAAACTACTCCGTGATCGAACAGAAGATATGGGCACTGGTATGTGTAATATAGACATGTCAGATGTACCATGCTGAAAGGGGATTTCCCCTTGAAATGGACGATGGGTCTCTCTCATTTATTTAAATACATCGCTGGGCATTACATTAACAGACATATCCCTTTCGGATCAAAGCGATTCGAGAGGTCGGGGAATGAAGTGGCCGATTACATGAGCAGAGTGTAAATTAATATGTTAATGTAAGTTCTGAGTTTCATTTTGCACTGTATTTGTCCACATTCCTTGATTTTCCAAGTGTTTTAGCATTTTTAAATGGGGATGTATTGGTCAGTGATTATGTGTTATTAATGGCAATGCGTGATATATGCACATGTGCAGCTCCTGTTAAGTGTGTATGAGTCTCATTATTAGCTATTTTAACACACTTATACTATATACAGAATTTACGCACCATATAGAAGCTCGACCAAGTGCTAACATTAGAAGAGCTCAGCTAAGCAAATGATTCCCTCCCAAATGACAAAACATCAGGTAGTGACATCATCCTGTCCGAAGCTATCAAACGTGGGAAACCAACACTGGTTCAACCACTGAACGAGCTACTTTGCCTCTGCAGGGAGGACGGTTGGTTTTGTTAATAATGGGATTATGGCATTGTTTAATAGCACAATATATAAATAAAAGATCAGCCGGTCCCCGAATGATGTTTGCAAACGATATTACTGATAATGCTGATTATGTTCAGTAATGTTAAGTTACGGACACCACAAGATACTGCAGCATATCTACAGACAGATAATTGTGAACATCAAAAAGCACCTGATGGTGCTTTTGATATTACAAACGGTGTTATGGCTAGTTACAACTTAGGATTTGCAGCACGTGTATTAATGTTGCAAGGAGGACGTAGAAGATTTTCATGTGCAATTCCACTATCTCATATCTTTGGATTTTGAAGAAATATTATAACGGTTATATGTGAAGCTAAACATACAGTAGTGATTGTAAGAAACGGTAATGATAATGGTGCAATATGGCGAGGTGCTGATATTGCTGTTGATGGTAAAGTAGTATTATCTAAACTCTCATTGTTGATGCCAGAAATAATCACATCCATCGATCACTCAAAAATATAAATTATTGTCATTTATGGATACATGTGGTAAACCATTACTATCATGGCTAAGAACAACAACAGATAGGATTCAAAGTACTCTTCGAGGTGTATTTACTTGGCATATGGCATCAAAACAAGGTGTTTCTGCGCCACGACATATATTTATTGCACTGCAAAGTATGAACCTATTAAACTCCCAAACACATAACCATATTATATTTGACAAACTCAGAGTCACCGAGGTCTCGCTAAGAATAAATGGCCACCAAGACCCATTTGATGGTATTGTTAGATTATACCATAAACCACGAGCTTATTATCGTTTCATGACATTTATTACGCGTGATCAGAATGTAGATACTTGTCTGCAAGTATCACAATCAGATTTTACTAAAACGTATCAAATGTATTACTTTGGGCTGGAACATCTTGATCAAAAAGAGAAACTGTTGTTGATATAGAATTTAGAGCTCGCGTAGGTCAAGTATGAGCTGATGGTTACCCAGCAATTGCTCTTATAAAAAAAATCGATGCTACTTGAAGGTGCTGATATACGCATGAGAGTCAGTGATGCGTCAGGTAGACAGTTCTAACACAACACTACCACTTGTAATAGGTGTAGAAATCTGCATTTTATACTGTAATGACAATCAGCATATCACTAGCAGACAGTCAAATGTCCATGCGCTATTTTAAAATTGGTCTATTTTATATATTGCTTGAAGGAAATAGGATTGTACTTTAAGATTAGTTAGCTAAACATATCTATCTGTTAACATCACTAAATATTTTATATATTGATTTGTTTTAAACACAAAAAACAAGTAACTAGGCTAACGCTAACATTTCTCAAGGTGTCGTAACATTTTACTTAACCAAATATTAATAAAACCTGTGCATCACACAGGATAATATACGCTGCTTTACCGCAATGGGTCTGAACTATGACACTAATATAAACTAAAATTGTACAAGTGGATGGAATGTAATGTAGCAAAGCATTTACAAACCCTACACAGCAAAATATTACAATTAGGAAAACATGACGCAATATGTAAATACAATTTGAAGATACCAGTATGAACAGATGAGGCAGAAAAAAGAAACATAAGGCTAATGATCGTTGATGTTGTCTCAATGCTGCTGCCATTGTGACAGCACATTTGAAAGCACATGGAATCCATGATATTCTGGCCCATTGTTCTTGGATAAAACAATAATAACTCCGATAGGTTCATTTTGGAATCGCTTGTCGTTATTAAGTTCCAATGAAATTTAAAACATTACGATTTGAAGATAGTGCTCAGTGTACGTGAACGGGAAATTGTAGACTAATGCAGTGTAACAATGTATCACAGGTCAGTTTGACTCCTTAATTACATCCTTTCCTTCCTCTCCGTTTAACAAACAACAGCAACACACATAATGCAGAGGTTCATATCTTAAAACAATTTCTCTGATCATATTTAGTGCATGTTTGATTTTGCAATTTACAACTTAGATCTTTGAAAATAGTCTAATTTAAAGTATTTAGTTTGGGTCATACGCAGTTGTTGGTTTTTTTATATGAGATGTAGATCTATTGATTTTCACGGTTGGAAAATGATTTAGACGTTGTCGGCATATTGTGGTCATAATATGTATGATAAGGCCAGCATTCCAAGTGTTCACCGCCATTTGTATTTATATCGCAACCAGGACAAGTTCCGTGCATGAGGACATGTATTCCCTGTATATGTACCGCAACAACGTGGAAGCAGTCAAGGGATAAGATTGTCATATAGATATCCATAGATTGTCATATAGATTGTCATATAGATATCCATAGAGCGAGTAACACAATATAACTCCGCCGCTGATATAGAAGACCTGACATGTTTGTGTGATATTATACATTATAGTTGTGAGATTTGTCAGAGGTATGCGCCATTTGGTGGGTATATTTAAATCCACATTACCCTTGTAGACACGTTATGCCAGTAACTTTGCTAACATAATTTGAAAAATCAGATACAATTAAATATTTTCAAAATATAATACATAAGCTTTCAAACATATTATAGGTTTAATTTTGCTTCCCCGGACAACAATAAATCGAGTTTACTGTACACCAGGATAACAAAATATCATTTCCTGGCTCCTTTTTCTCGATAGCTGTGATGATTTATTCTTGAATCAGAAAGAACACGAGTGACCTGGACATAATGTTGCACGCAGTGATATATGTATTGTTCAAGTTCAATAATGGGTCCAGACTCCTTATTAAAACATGTGTGTTTCCTATGTTTCCTTAATAAACTACTTGCAAAACAGTCAGTACATTCAATATCTCTTCAGTCGTGCACATTATATTACCCGTTGAGGATATTTTAGTTGATGGGTTTGAAATTTTATTATACGTTGAAAAAATTGCTCTAATTTGAAACTCCTTTGTTTTCCATGTTTGGTTGTTTTACTTTTCTATATTTCACCATCTGTTATCTATTTGCATACTTTTGCTTTTGAAAAGAAAAACCCCTTAATTATAACTGTAATTTGTTTTATCAATATAAATAGGTATTATTAACATTTTTGAACTTAAACTACCTTATTTGCATTTAGAGGGATAAGATTTTGCATGATATTGGTGCAGAAATGTCTCACATGTTACAAAATATTCAGACAAATGAGAGAGTATTATCAAATTGTATATAAAGACGTGCAATAATTGTATGCACTTTTACTTGACATCGCGATTCATGTTATTAGAGTATGCGTTTAGTTGTACGAATTTAGAGTAGATCATTGGCAACGTTGCAAATTGATTGTAATATATTGCTTCATAATTTAATTGTAAGAAAGCAAAGTTGATATTGAATGAGAAAATAGATCGGATAAACTTTAATTTCTAAACATTTTTGTCTTGGCTAACTCAAGGTCAAATTTGAAAATGGCTTGACTGACTTTTTTTTAACGGCCCACCAGCACTATTAGGTTATATAAGGGCATACACGAGCTTATATTATAGCTTTTTAAAATGGTAAAAGGTTTAATATCGAACAGCAATATCAAAAACCAAATAGTTCACAGTAAAACGGTACAATGGTATCAATATATTATAAAGCTGTAAAAGGTGTTTGTTAATGAAGACAGATGAAAGGATGTTGAAAATGAAGGACGGTATTGACATTACATTAACATGCAAGTCCGAGTTTAAAATAAAGATTTACTTAATTAAGGAAATATATCATGCGAGTGATATGTATAGTGTCAACAAGTTCCTTCGTGTGAATCAGGGGCTCCGAGAGAATGAGTGGTCCAAATCGGTCTCCGTTACGGATCACTGACATCTTATCTCTGGCTGCGTAGGTTCGAATCTCGAATTTAGCCAATGTCGGTATGTGAGAAAGCTTGTCAGTAGCTTCTCGTGGGTCGGTGGTTCTGTCCAGGGATTTTCCCGGGTTCATCAATCACTATTAATACTGGCCGCCTTGTATATCTTATCACGTGCTGAAAAATGGTGTTAAACCCTACAACAACATCATGTCGTGCACATACTAATACTTAACACGTGTATGTTGCAGGTCGAAACACTGTCATAAAGTGCTTAACAGTAAATAGTTCATTGCAAGTAAAGCACTGGTGGATGGTCAGCCTTTGGCATGTGCGAGTGAGCATCTAAGCATGACCAATTCGAATTCTTTCAATGACTGCTTCCATAAAAAATAGGCTTTCAGTAAATTTTTAATAAAATTTATTTTTTTAGCGTTTTTTGTAACTACATAGGATTTTCTCCTGAAAGAATACTCAGCAGTTTGGGTTTGCTATGCAGTTATGTGCGTACTGGATGATCTGGTCGTGGTAGCAAGTAATCACCGCAACGCCTCCATTTTCACGTAGTTGTTGTTGCTGCCGCGTCGTTAACAAAAATCGTTCATTGCCGTTCTCAGATATTACAATTCTGAAACCCCCAGCTATGTTATTTCTGAAACACTCGCAGATAGCGTCGTACAGTTTAACCTTGTCGGAGATGGATACGTTAGCTTGATGGTACATTTATTTAATAACTCAGCTTTTAATTGTGATAGTTCACATTTGAAAACTCAGTTCACAAACAATACATGGTAGGTGAATCGCTTACAACTAGATTAGCCCGAGAGCGGCTAGCAGCAATTAAAAAGTTTATACCGGTTCGAGACAGACTTCGCGAGAAACTTCAACAACGACAACAAGCGCAGACTGACTTTTCTGTGTCAAGTGAACAACTGCTTGCTCCGATAACAAGTGCGACCAAAGATGTGAAAACAGCAACTGAACGAGCAATATTTGGAGATATTCCTGAGGAAGGCAAGCGACGAGAAGTGCCTGTTCTTAGTGTGCTTGAAAAGATAGCAGCGGAAACTGAAAAGACATCAGCGTTGTTACAATAAAAACCACCTGGTCCGAAAAAGACCAATAATCAAATAGTAGATGAATTACGCGCGTGATTTAACGAAGAAGGGTTAGCAACAATTGATAAGACTGACCATGCAGAGTTTCCTGCACTTGTTGTTACGACGTATGAAGACAGAAAGAAAATGTTAAAATCAGAACAGCACAAGTATGTAAGAGGTATACAACATTGGGCTGATATATTTTACAAAATTAAAACTAAAACGGGTAAAGTTGACAACGAGAATGCGTCATATATTGAATATATCAATATGGTGAGTACAGTGTATAATAAATATGAAGAACAAAAATCACAAAATAAACCACAAAGACTGCAGCGGCGGCGACAACAACCTGCAAAAAAAATATCTTTTTCACCTGCTAAACAAGAAGAATCTCAACAACAACTACCACCCAAAGCTTCGCTTGGACCTTTGCCTGGACCATCTGATAGAGATGATGATGATCCTTTTAGTTATTTACAAAGTACGGATTTAGAAGAACTGAAGGAAGCACATGATTATAGTAGTGGGGAGGGATTTTCTAAATCTCAGAAATTGCCAGTAATTTCAGGTAGTGGTCTAGTTAGTTGTCCTGGTAATATTCTCAGTGATATATCACGGTTAGAGGTTCTCATCGGAGGGAAACGAGCCGGAAATAACTCACCGGAAGTAATTAATGAAGCAGCTGATATCTGCAGACGATTATTTGCCGGCGGTATCATGGACATTAATGTATATCGAGAACTCATTGCTGAATTAGTTGAAAATCACAGAGACGCCCATGGTTATCAAGAAAATCCAATAGATTTTAGCGATTGATCACTAATTGAAAAACTACTAGTTTTATAACAAGATGATTATACACTACAACCATTATAAACCCGTAAGCGTCTACGTGGTGAACTCACGATTGCCCGTTTACCGCGCGTGGTACGGAGATGGTCTCGTAAATACCATTGCGGGGTTATTTACAAGAATGGCTCCCAAGGTGGCGCCGCTAGCTAAACAATTATCAATGAAAGCCATTGATATTATTCGTGATAAGGGAACCAGCAAAATCGGAGATTTCGTTGGAAATCTTGCCGGAAAGGCATTTTCTGCTGCGAAAGATAAAATAGCATCATTGGTGCGAAAGAAACCAACAGTACTGCCATCAACTACAGTGATGCCTGCAAAAATCAGCAAAGCAATAAATAGCGCAGTGGAAGAAAAACTAGCGTCGTTGGCTGCTTCGGTGACTCCGTCGCCATTGACGGCTTCGCCGGTAACAGATAACGCTATCATGAACGCGATAGCAGGAAGTGGTTTGAAACGAAAACGAAAACGACGATAATTACAAAGAGTTTCGCAATTGAAAACACTAAATAATAATAACAATGTTTAAACGAACAGCTGATCCCGCGTTCGATATGGAAGCCCCAGTGCGCAAAGACGATTCCGTCCGTTATTATCAATACTATTCCTATCATGCAATACAACCCGACCTACGATCGCGAGTTGAACTTCAAGTTCAAGATACCGGTAAATACTTTTTCCCGTGTGAAGCATTTATTGAAATCGAGGGAAAACTCGTAACAAATGTTGCAGCTGATACCCCATATGCAAATAACGCAAATATCCGAGTTGGTTTTGTTAATAATGGCATAATGGCGTTATTTGAAAGTGCAAGATATCTCATTGATGGAAAAGAAATTGAATCAATAGACCGTGAAGTCGATGTTGCAACAACAATAATCGGGCTAGCAAGATACTCCGATGATTATACAAGGTCGGCTGGTCCATCTATGATGTTTGCAAAGGATACCTCTGATAACGCTGACCACCTTCAATACATTAAAGTGTTAACAGCACAAGATACTGCAGAAGCAAATCAACAAGAAGCAGCTAATCCAGAACGTCGAGCTAGACCCGGAGCTGCGTTTGATATTCTCGGAGGCGTTAATGATAATTTCAATTTAGGATTTGCAACACGAAACTAGCATTGCAAGGACAGCAGAAATAGTTTTCGTGTGCAATTCCACTCCATCACATATTTGGATTCTGCAGAAATGTCAGAAAAGTCATCTATGGGGCGAAACACACAATCGCGTTAGTGCGAAAAGGCAATGACAACGATGCAATTTGGCGTACTGGTGCCGCTGAAGGTAAAGTTGTTTTGAGTAAAATAGTATTGTGGATGCCAGTAATGACCCCATCAATTGCCAAAGAAGATCGGCTACTCTCATTTATGGAAACAGGCGGCAAATCATTGCTAAGTTGGCTAACAACAACGACTGATGTCAAACAGGATAATGTTGATGGTACATTTACATGGCACTTGGCATCAAAACAAGGCGTTTCAGCTCCGCGTCATATATTTATAGCGCTGCAGAATCAGAATCGAAAAGGTTCCCAAGAACACAGCCATATGATATTTGATCAGTTAAGTGTTAGAGAAGTTTCGCTGGGAATAAACGGACAACAAGAACCAACCGAGGATAAACAACTTGATTACAACAATAACTATATAGCATGGGTATATCATCGGATGCTGTCATATATGGGTCGTGATTAAAATGTTGATACTGGTTTGCAAATATCGCAACTTGATTTTAAGAAATTGTATCCGATTTATTACTTTTCGCTGGAACATCTTGATTTAATGAGACAATCCGTCGTTGACATACATTTTAGGGCTCGTATAGCTCCTGGTGGTGTTGATTATAGAGCGGTTGCTGTCATTCTCAGCGATAAATCAATGTTGTTAGAAGGGGTTGGCGGACGAATGAGAATTGTTGATGCACCAGTGGAGAATATATAAACGATTCACAATTAGATCAATTGAAAGCATAAATGTGTTTTACAAAAAAATGCCATATAGTGTTGTTAGTGTCAAGCTGACTGATGGTCAGGTCAAGAAATTGCGATCAAAATCCGCTAAAGAATGTGGAATCACAATAACGTTGAAACCAGCGCAGATGTCCGGCGGTACACATAAAATATCATTAACGGATCGTCAAATAAAACATTTTAATGATGCAATGAAAAATAAGCGAGGGGTTCAAATTGTATTTTCGAAAGCTGCAATCGCCAACATGATAAAATCGGGTGGTATATTTCCATTGTTAGCCGCAATACCAGCATTGATTGCAGCGGCTGCCCCAGCGGTGGCGAAGGCTGCGGCGTTAGGAGCCGTTGGTACCGCGGCAGGGATGGAGTTGAAAAAGGCAACTGGGAAAGGATATAAAAAAAAGGAAAGGATCTAAGACTACCAGGAACCCCGTATTCATGGTACAGCGGCAGATCCGTTCACGGATCAGGTCTAAGATTACCAGCAACGGTTTATTAGTTGAAAGCCCAAGTCTTCCCATGTCCAATTTTGATATAATTGATGCTGCTAAAAAACTAGCGATAAAAAACTTCAGAGGGGTTTTTATGAGAGATCAATTACCGAGAAAACCTAAACGCGTTGAAACCGGTATCATCAATCTTGATAACAGTAACGGATCGGGAACTCACTGGGTTGCATACGCGATTGATCCGCGTGGGATTGTCTATTTTGATTCATATGGGCTAGCCCCACCAAGCGAGTTTATGCGGTATATATATTCAAAGAATCAATCAATTCCGATTTTTTATTCCACGCTGCCAACACAACAATTAAATGATCCACCGATATGCGGCCGTGAAGTATTAAATGTCCTCGCGGAAATTTCATCGTCACAGAAACCACCTCATCTGGTTGTAAACGAATACAGGAGTGGGAAATTGCAGGGTAATTTTAGAGAATCAATAAATTGAAAACCCAAGTTGCGCTAACAATAATGATTGATATTTGGGGACGATCTCTGTCAATGTCGAAACCCACCGCAAAAACATCTGCGGGTTCTATCGAGGATGTAAAAAAAAATTGAAGATGAAATCGCTGAGACGTTGAATTTAGCAAGTGTTGACCCGAACGAAATAGTTGTATTTCAAGATCGCCAGGGCAAATTGAAAACCAGTAATGTGTCGTTGGATGACATTTTGGTTAAACAACGAAACGCAATCGAGGACACTATCGCGTTATTTTCCGATCAGGGTAAACTCAAACCGGGTGAACTTTTTTCGACTATTACAGATAGACTAGAAATTCTCAACGATTTTGCGTTGGAACTAACAACACTTCAATCTAAAACTGAAGAACACGGAAAACAGTTTTCAATTTTTCGTAGAAACATCGTGGATAAATTTCTTGGAAACCCGTTGGATAAAATTGAAATAAAACTCCCTGATATTAAAAAATCCATCGATGAGACGAAAAACTTCATCGAAGCCATCAAAACTGATTTTCCGAGGATGATAACAATCATTGAAAAAACAAAAATTCCTCATGAGAAAACTAATAACGTAGTATACACGATCCAACACGGATCATTTGCGTGGACACCTACAAACAACAAATTAGATATCACTGCAACCGTTAAAGGTATTTATCCATTAACACTAGTGACAACGACTCAATTTAATATTTCATCGTCGAGTTCATCCGGGGTCAACAATACGATTTCAACGATCATCGGCAAGGATACAACGGAAAAGTTCACGATAACATCTACTGATAAAAATTTGGTTAGGGTTTCAGTAACATGGTATGTGGAATTCGTAGCGGATTTAAGTAAATAACTAAATTGAAAACGCTAGTGTTTTTAAAATAAAAATGACATCAACGCCGTCACAATATCGCTATGATACAATCAAACAATTATCAATGAAACTCGAAACACTCGCTGAGGAGTATGCAATAAAAATAAAAAAATACCGCAGGAGAATTACAGCCATTGACGTTACAGTGTATTCAGTATCTGGTGTAATGGCAGGAGCTGGTATTATACTGTCTTCAGTGACAATGATAGCCCCGGTTGCTGTTCCAATCGCTATCTCCTCGGTGACAACAATCGCTGGGATTGTAACCGCAATCACTAAAAAACTATCATCGTGTTCTCAGGGAAAACTCAACGGGTATACAGTAAAACATCAAATAGCATCCAACGCGTACTCGCAATTATCCTCGTTGATATCATCATCGATTGATGATACAGTAACTACCGATGAAGAGTTCTCAGCAATGATACGTATTTATAATTCCGCGGTATCGAAATTAGAAACTGTAGACAATGATAATAATAATGTCACTACAATTCAACGAATTGCAACTGCTTCAACGAATAGCAGAAAATACCAACCCGGTGAAAACAAGCATGATCTCAATATCATCGACGAAATCCGAGTTTAGTGTAAACTTCCCTTCTCCGGTTCCCGTGAAGGAGATAGCGCTAGCAAAATTACGAGTATACCATAGTTGGCCTAATATCAGATCGGTAGCATTTGGTGGGCAGAGACCCAATAACTCATTGGTGTTCGCGAATAAGAATAAAGAAGACGGGACTCCAGACTGGAACGTTGTTTCGATACCAACAAGGTCATACCAAATCGAACAAATCAATAATGAATTCACGCGTAGAATAAAATCGATTACTGGAACAGAATCGAAAATCGCTATAACGGTTCATGAACCGACACTATCGTCTGCCATTGAAATAAGCATAGAACGATACGTCGTAGATATCTATCAGAGTTCTATTAGAACCATACTAGGATGGCCTGAATTACCACCCCGAGGAAAACTCGTTGATAAACCCGAACCACAAAAAACTGATTATATCACTGACAGAATAAAACCTGATAATCCAATAAAAAGTTATAAAGATCACCAAATCACTTTAGAGTTTTTTGGTATCGGAATCCTACCAACTGGGAGAGAGAAGGAAGGGGATAGAATAGAGGGATATCATTTTGTTAACGAACCTAAAATTATTGAAAATTTCACAGCGATGAATAATGATTTTTCACTGTTGTTAATATCCCTTAAATCCGGCTCTCTCACCCGAGATGAATTTATCAGCGTCGTAGAAACATGTAACAAAATCATCGACGATATGGAAACATTTAATTTGAAAATTATTCAGGATATACTAGATGACGATAAACCCCAATCGAGAATAACATTTGCAAAAAATATAATATCCCCGTCAAAGATATTCCAACATTAAAACTACCAGGATATAACGTACCAGAACTAAAAAAGCTTCTCAGTGACACCATCGATGTTGGTTTTAAAATAATTCATGACGCATGGAAGAAAACAGCACCACAACCAACTATCCTCAAACATAATAATGACCCAGACGGTGGCGGCAGGCATATCGCGCCACATAATGTAAATATTTCATCGGTGATTGCACTCAATTTAGTATGTTATGCTATCGAAGGAAGCTATCAAATAGATCTCGAGCAATCAAATCAAGCCCAGCAGGGATATATTCTGTATTCATTTGCACCAACAGCACCTCCAGTATTTTTAATTGTTGAGAATCCAGTTAATCCAGTCTATATGCGATGCCATAATAATTCGCTAACGAGAATTAATTTCAGACTTATTGACCAGTCAAATAATTTGATTGATCTGCAGGATGAGGTGTTAGCGATTAGTCTATTTGTAAAGTCCTAGGACTTGATCAAATATTCGGTTAAAATCATTTATTATTTTTGTTAACCTATAGCAGCAGAGGGGGCGAACGACAACAACGTTGCGACCAAAATTGATTGAAAAATCGCAAAGTCTCCGTTTGCCAAATGGAGACATTCTTTTTTTGGTTAAAATATGAGATTTCGAAGGAATGCTCTATTTTCCGTTTTGAGGACTCAATCAATTTTTTGTCGGAAAAAGTTGTAGAGTTCAGCCGTCTCTGCTGCCGGGTGAGTGCAAAAGACAAACTCCAAAGTGCATACACTGTCGGAGCCCACACGTACCCACGTCCCCAGACTGCTCAACTACCATAAGGTAACACACCATAATAGGGGTTATGAATTCCTTATACCTCAATTACAGAACGGCCAAACAATACTGCAAAAAACAAAAACAAAATAATATAGTAACAATAGGGAAAGTGAAATCTATTACTAAAAAAATAACAAGGCAACAATAGGAAATGTAACAACAAAAGCAAAAAAAGGCCAGTCAGACTGAAATACTACTAGAACTGAGTAAAGTCTTTTACTAGAATTAGCAAAATAATTGACATGCTGGATCTAAAAGACCCAAATTTTCAAATAAACATACAGATGTCAATAAATCATGTCAAAACTCAGCTAGTAAATCAAATTACAGTAAACGAACCCAACAAAAATATGGCTAATAAACCACAAGGGAACGTTACTATATGGCAATGGAATGCAAGGGGACTGTTAGGAAACATCCATGAACTAAAACTTAAATTACTAAATACAGTGCAAAATCCTGACATCCTCTGCATTCAAGAAACTAAACTTCTACAAACTCGAGAACATTGCTCTCAATACAAGGCTACTTCCCAGGTTATTTCCACCATAGAACGGAAGGCCGGGGGGATTAGCCATATTTATAAATAACATCTTACCATCTGCAACTGTAATGCTCATAGCATCTAGGGATATCAGCAAATCACTAAAAGAAATACAATCTCTATTAGTTAACACCGGAAAAATTGAATTGCAAATCTTCAATGTTTATGACCCAGGAAACAATACTAAATTAAACCATCAATTAGCACTAAAAAAAAGTTAAACAAATGCACTAAATCCGAACTTACAATCATTTGCGGAGATTTGTACGCCCACAATGAGCTTTGGGGAGGGAGAGTGACGGATGGAAGGGGTAAGTGGGTGGAGACATGGGCCACTGAATCCACCCTATACTCAATGATGGTGCCAAAACCAGACTCAATCCGGCTGACGGCACCCTATCCTCCATTGACCTCATCCTGTGCACACCCAGATTGGCACAGGTGGCGGAGTGGGGAGTGGATCAATCCGACCCATGGGGAGCAACCACTTCTCCATAATCACCACCCTGCAAATGGACGTACAATTCGAATCAAATAACAAAATCCCCAGGTGGAATTATACTAAAGCTGATTGGGAATATTTTCAATAAATGATAATTAATGCAAATATACAAGATATAGAGTTAGGTGACACAGATATCTACTATGAAAACATAATTAAGATCATAACTCAAGCAGCCACCAGCAGTATACCCAAAACTAGCGGCAAAACAAGAAAGCCAAGTGTACCGTGGTGGAATGAGAAAATTAAATCAACTAGAAAGGCAAAAATTACAGCTTTAAATAAATTTTAAAGAACTAATAACCATACTTCTTAGAGTATAAAAATCAGGATAATAATCTCAAATACTTAATTAAGCAGTCAAAAGAAAAAACGTGGCAAAAATAGTCAGTCCAAGAATCGGAATTGGTCATACATACATAACCAATCCCGCATACTAAAAGGTGAAGATCCACCAGAGTGCGTTACTTGCAATAAACGATTCACTGTTAAGCACTTTATGACAGAGTGTTCCGACCTGCACCCTATGCATCAAAAGTATTATAATGTACATGACATGGAAGAACCTTTTTTCATACTATCTATATCACTTGTAATTTAGATTTCCTGAAGGAAGTAAATCTTTTTATTTAAACTATAACTTGTATGGCATCATCTACAGCATTTGTATCTAATGTAAAAACCGCCCCTTATTTTTAACATCTTTTCAACTGTACTCATCAACATACACCATTTATCCTGTTGATTGGGGAGCTTCATATTTTACTGTTACTAACAACTTACCATTTTATGTTGAACTATTTGGTTTTTTATCTCACCGGTCGATATTAAACCATATAGTAATTTTAAACATGTATACATACAACCTATTGTATGGCGCTAAATAGCCTAAAATTGCAGGTGCACCGTTAAAAACCAATCAATCAATCAATCAATTATTCAAGACAAATTCATGTAAGTCTCATTTTCACGTTTCTTTTGATAATTTCCCCTTTTTTTGGCATAACGTGCATATTAAGCAGCATACGTCCATATAATAATCATGAATGTATGTACTGGGATAAAGTTGTATTGCGCTCGATAATATTTTACAATAACACATTCTTTTTCTTCGTATATTTATCTGGGCCGAGTTTGAATGTGCGCATACAAAATCATTTCGTAATAGGGCAGTTATAGCTAAAATGAATCTGCCTATTTGTTACCTATTTTAACGAATTCCGTCGACTTGACTTTTTGCCAATCCTTGGTCTTTGTTAATTGCTTTTGTATTTGTGTAACATTGTTAAGAGACTTTGTTTTAGTGATGTAGACCGATTAATGCACCAGTACAAAGAACTTCTTGACTAGAATCTAAAGAAAGGTCTTGTAGAAACTTCTTTCTTGATTTAGTATGGAGATTAGTATCGGATTTAGATTACCAAACTTGTTAAAGCATAACCTTTTGAACCATATTTTCGTACATCGCTTAAGATAGCGGACATCTCCATCAATATAAGGTTGTTTCCTATCGACGACCTGCACATCACTATACAACGTTGCGAGTTTGGTGTGGATATTTGGAATCATAGGCATGTACCATACACAACGCTTGCCTTATATTCGCATTTTATACATTACTCTTTTAAATTTGTTTATTTTGTTCTTGTTTTCCTGTTTTGGCTCATTCGGTCAACGTTAAAGAGGTCGTATCTTGCATCTTAATAACAGTAAATAATCTCATAGCTCTAATTTCTATATTTTTTTACATTAATGGAAGTACGAGTTATGAGGACAATATTTTGGAAATATATTAGCTTCTAGTTCTGAATCAAGAATGAGGTTAATATCATATTATTTACTTCTCATACTTAATGTATGCACATCTTGCGTAAAACTCAGTATATTTAATCTTGATTACCACTCAAGCATTATAATACCCTTCAAAGATACATTTAGTTAATTTGTCAATTTTTTTATTGACTTATTTTTTCCTGTACACTAAATAGAGAATGAACTTCTTGAGTTTTGACACGGATATAGTAAGATAAATGTAAAATAAACCTGACACCGAGAAATACAAAAGTAGTCTGAATTTGCATATATCATGCCGAAAATTATATAACTTTTGAATCATGCACCATTCAGCACATTCAGCATTAATTATAGATGTTTAAATTCGGCAGTCATGGAAACATCTGTACATTTAGAAATCGAGTAAAATATTGCACATTTAAAAACCATGTAAAACTCCATGAACTCAATAATATCATACAATTTTGAGAAATCCAGAAACAGTAGTAGTAGTAAAATTAAAGTAAAGCCGGCCATAAAAAGGTCATATGCTCACTGGTTTTCATCAACATGTCGTTGATGATTTGTTTTTCCCGTGGGGAAGGAATGGTGCCACATCCCCACGGGCATTTGTGCAAAGAAAGTGCACTTAATTACTTTGGGCGTCATGTCAAACCGCAAAATAGTGGTTATTGACATGAATGTAAACCTCTGGGTGGGTGGGAATGGACCCAACACACACACACACACCCTATCAACCAATCGGTGAGCTTGTTACAAAGCGGAGGTGCAATGGCACTAAAAAATAGCGAGAGAAAAATAGTCTTCTCTTATCGCTTTGTTGATGGGCTCTGGACGAGGAAAAGGTGGAAAAGGTCCCGGAGGTCGGCCAGCCGGTGTCGTAGATAGATGTCGTTTACGCCCTGGAACGCCCTAGCCATACTTATTTCAAATTCAGTCCAGTTTTGCTAATGGACAAATATAAACCAATATTGTGTCAGCCACCTGTGCAACTGAGTCAAATTTAATAAGTTGCAAAAAATTTCCTAACACTTAACATACCAATGTTCCTAGTACATAGTGTACATATTGTAGGTCCCTAACAAATTTTAACTAGTATGTCTATGCGACATTTGTAGGTGAGTCACTGTTAGGTTATAATAGATTGTAAATTTTTTAGCGGTGTTTCAAAAATGATCATATAAGATTTTTCAATAGAGATTGTTCGAATAGAGTTCTCGTACCAAATGAGAATTCGATATAGATAAATGACAGATATGGCAAGCCCTTAAAAGGGTTATTTTATTGGGAGGTTTCTCGTTTCCCTTCCAACTGTATGAGGCGGGCTGCAGTTCGCTGCTCAGCTACACGGACTTGTGGGAATTCAATGTCGTGTAAGCTACCGATGAATTTTGTCACATCAAACAGGTGAGAGATTGGCCTACCTTCAAAGATGTCGTAGTAGTAGCTGGACAAAATTTTAGCTCCAAAATGCCAATGTGACTTCTAGGGTGTGTTGTTTAAAGGGACCATTATCCAATGTAGGTGACTGCTTTGATGAAATTGACGGCTTTTTTCTCATCCTTCATGGTTTTCGCAAGTCCCAGTTTATGGCATAGTGACGTCATAAGCTTTGTTTTGTTCTTCTGTGGCATCCTTACTGTTTTCTTTGGTTGCGTATAAGATAATTCTTCTTCTTCATCAGAAGTCGAAGATTCTTTCAAATCTTTATCCAATTCATCTGCCGAAATTGAAGATTTTTTTAGCAGCAGGCGTAGTTGGTGGTGGTTGCTGCTGCTTTTCCTATTTTGATGGAAGCGAAGGTAGTCTCATCTTCTATAGGTGTGAACGATACCCCGGATAAGTCAGTTCAGTGTAGAGTAGATGAAACTTTTTAGCTATTTCAGCCAATGTGTCTTCTATAGTCGTTTTAGGTACCTCAGATGCAGCAACCCCAGGTAAAGGTTGTGAAGCCGGCTGTAGTTGGACTGGTGGTGGTGGGGTGGGGTGATTATTCTTCGGTCCGACTGGGTCTTATTCCGCTGTCTTCCGCTACCCCTATTTCTCCTGCATTGCAGATTCCCCGGTGAAGTAATTTCTTCTTTGTTCCATATCAAGAGTAAAGTAGTCCTTTTATCTGCCGCTCTAAGGCTCCAGCTGTTGGCCAGTTTTAACCCAATATCCATAAGGGCACTGAGAGCCTGAGGGTGTCTGTAGTTTCATCAAATATATGTTATTCAAGAGCATAAAGGGCTTAGCCTAGAACCAAGTCAATAACTTGTTTTGCACTGTATGTATGTATGTATGTATGTATGTATGTATGTATGTATGTATGTATGTATGTATGTATGCATGTTTGTACGTCTGTGAGTTCTAAAGTGTGTGCGTGCGGATGCGTGCGTGCGGATGCGTACGTTGTAGGTGAAGTAGAGAATACAATGGTACAAATATGGTACACATTATGCATGGAATGATACTTATATTGTATTATAATGGAGTGGAAGAATGTATACTGTAGAAGTTGGCAGGTATATTGTACATGTTTGCATTTAAAAACACTCTTTGATACATCTTTGATGTACTTTTGTATTCTCCGTTTTCAAACTCGAATAGACAAAATGTCGCAACTAATTACGCTAAAGTTTGTTTTTGACCTACAATATGGCATAATTTACTCCTATTATCTCAACAGTGTATATAGCATATTTCACTCATATTAGATTCAAGAAGCCTCTACTTCTTCACGATAATACTTACCTTTAATACACCAGGATAAAGTTGAGGTATATATTCAAAAACCTCTAAGTTGATTTTAGTGCCAGACATACGGTCACCAAGAAAATAGATGCTCTAGAAGATATATATGTGGCCGATGCGTTGACACCAGACATAGAGAAGCAGATTGCGGCGCGAATCCTCACTGTGCAAAGTTTGGCAAAAGTCACCATGCCAATTCTAAAGATGGCGATACCTGGAAACTAGAGAAGGAGACGAGGAATGTAAAAATCTCGAACCGGTCTACATGGTCCAACTCTCTCAACTCTTATAAAACAACCAGTCAAACGACAACCAAGGATGGACAAAGACAAACTGATCTAACCGATACAACATCAACAACTAACATGCCACACTAACAGGCAAAATGAAACACAATCTCCACGCATAAAACATTCAATAACTCTCCATCAACTAAATCCCCAAAAAAGAAAAATAGGCAGCAAAAATGACCCCATTAAGCTACACATTATGTTTGGCGACTTTGAGGTCTTGAATGCAGACGACTCTGCTCCATGTTATCATTGTGGCTCCAAACCTGCAAACAAAAGATTTAACCAAATATTTCCTCGAGACAAATAGCCACATGAAGTGCTCTCTCAAATTGTCTAACCTAGCTACATAATCTCTTTTTTAATCTTGCAATGAAGAACAAGCTCATGCAATGAAACTGTAGGACTTGAAACCAATTACAACGATATTCTTCTGCTTCCAATGGAACATTATCCTGTGGTCTTATGTCTTCAAGAATTCTTTTAGAAGGATACGGATAACATCACACTTAAAAACTACTCCCTGTTTAGCACGTGCTTTCAAAATGTTGACAGGGCCGCAGGAGGAGTTTCTGTTGTTTTGCACAATAGAGCCCTTCATAGCGACATCTCTTTAAAAACAAAATTAGCATGCCGTTGCCGTAAGCGTCACTCTACATCGTGTGATTACGTTTTGTCCCATTTATATACCAAATAAAAACCCCCACCAACATAGTAATTAATGTAAATACCGCCACTTATTTTCAACATCTTTTCATCTGTACATGCACCATTTAAGTCTCCCGCTGATTGGAAAGATTCATATTTTACTGTTACCAACATCTTATCATTTTTCTTTGAACTATTTGGTTTTTTAATATTGCTGGTCGATATGGAGCATTTTAGTATTTTTAAACATCTATACATACAACCTATTTATGGCGCAAAATAGCCTAAAAGTGCTGGTGCGCCGTTAAAATCAACCAATCAATCAATCAATCAATCAATTAATTAATCAATCAATATATTACCAAACGAATTAGACAATCTTATTCAACAAATTCCTGCACCCTTTGTTTAACTCTGGGATAGTAATGCCCCTAACATTCTATGGGGATTAAATATGGTGAGTGACAAAGACCACTAAATAGATTTTCTTTCAAGACACGATTTGTGTCTATAAAACACCAAATCACCCACATATTGACACTCAGTAACTGGTGCATACATGCGTATAGATTTGACAGTTTGCTCTCCATCCGTACTTTTGGACTATGAACGGAAGGTCGCTTATGTCCTTCACAGCAGTAATCAATTTCCAATATCCCGTGAAAATATAAACTATACAATTAATGACGCAATTGAACAATGAAATTTAATGAAGACAGACTGGACCACGTTCGAGACACTCCGTAAAATCAGGATATAGTATTTAACGTTAATGACCCTTTTCAACATATTACTTCCATTTTAATCGCGATTGTAGAAGAATCTATTCCAAATTCCTCACCAAGCTATAAAAATACCCAATAACCGTGGTTAACCAGGTAAAGTAAAGAAGCTTTAGACAACGCAGAGAAGCATTAAAACACATTTAAAGAAACCTTCTACGCAAGAATATTTAAGTAAATACCATACTCTCCCGGCTAAAGCCCGTCGCACAAACTGAAAATGTAAACGATCATCATTGAAGAAATATATTTTTTCTTTAAACGCTCTTTCCTCTATTAAGAAAGTTTGAGACACTATCCGCAAAACAAATTGAAAGAAACACAATTCTCTACTTCATCTAAAACTAAACAATAACAATTTTAGTTCAATACTTGACATGGCAAATAGTCTTACAGACAGTTTCTCTAAAAATTCTTCATCATCTAATTATTCAGAAGCTTTTTGAAGACAAAAATTTCAAAAAGAAAAGTCACGTTTAAAATTCACATCCAACAACTCAGAAGTTTTAATCATGGTGGTGCTTTAGGAAGCGTTGGAAAAAACCCATGACACGACCAAAGGGCTTGACGAAATACATTAGCAGTTCTTGAAACACCTCTCCGAATCAACATTCACATCTCTTACGAACATTTTTAATGAACAGTGGATTGCTGGTAATGTATAAAAGATTTGGAAAGAAGCAACAGATCCTAACAACTATCGACCCATTGCACTGACACGATGAGTGTGCAAAACAAAGAAACGAATGTTTAATTGTCAGCTTGTATGGTACATGTAAAGAAACAATTTAATATCTCCTGTCCAAAGAGGCTTCCGTTCTGGTCGTAGTAACAGCGATCATCTGGTTAGACTGGAAACATTCATTTGCAATGCATTTATCAAGATCGAACATTTAGTAGCGATTTTCTTTGACATATAAAAGGCTTATGACACAACATGGAAGTAGGGGATGCTAAATGACCTACACCATCTGGGTCTAAAAGGCCGTCTGACCTCTTTTATATCAAAATTTCAGACTGAGAATTCAATCTACGAGTGAGATCTACCCTCGCAGATATGCATGAGCAAGAGATGGGTGTGCCCAAGGCAGATTCACATCTGTGACGATATTTAATATCAAACACAATAGCATGACCACGTGTAAGGCTGCTGGTGTGGATTGCTCATTATACATTGCTGATTTTCTAATGTTATGGATCAAAGCACATGCATACAATGGAAAGACAACTACAACAAAATATCCACAAGATCCAAAATTGGGCCAGTACTAACGGTTTCAAATTTTCAGAATCTAAAACAGTATGCATGCATTTGTGTCAAATGCGAAGACATCATTATGACACTAAACTCACGCTAAACGGAACACTTATTCCAGTTGTTGAGGAAACAAAGTTTTTGGGTATTATCTGCGACAGAAAACTGACTTTTATTCCACAGATAAAAAATGCTTGAATTAGTTATATCTACTTAAAGTAGTTGCGCACTCTGACGGCTGTGTTGATAAAAGAAGTCATCTTTAATTTGTATGGAACATTTATGCGCTCCAACCAAGACTGTGGTTGCGATGTTTATGGTTCAGCTAGGAAGTCATATTTGAAAATGCTTGACCTAATTTATCATCAGGGAATATGACTCGCTCTGGGAGCATTTAAAACATCTCGATGTGAAAGCCTTCTCGCAGAAGGAAATGAACCACCGTTATCACACCGGTCGTTCGGGAGGTAATTTTACCGAAGTCAGAAGGTGACTTCATGGGTTAATCATAGGTAATTTTATCTATTGAGTATAGCAATTGTGTATCCCTGGCACTTGAAAAGTGTCCCCTCGTTGGGCTCTATGTTGGACAGGGAGCATGGGTGATAAAATTAAAATTTAAAAAATAAAAGGTAAACGAACCGATCCACTACATGACTCAGATGACTAACCATGTAGTGGGGAGTAATTCCAATGCTTCATGGATAAACATTCAATAGATTTCTCAAACCCAATTACATTACTATCACCTTTTGTAATTGAAAAAACTTAATGGGGTCGATCGGCACAATAAAACGTGTAAAGAAGTTGAAATCGGGTTGCCTTCTTCTTGAGTGTGAGCAACGAGGTAAAAAAGAAACTGACAATATCAAGAAAACGTAAAATATTCTTCGATATTGTAGAGACTACATTCGCTAACACTTCACTCGATACTTCCAAAGGCGGGATGCGCTGTCATCACTTGGAGTGAGTCAACGACACGGATATCATCGAAAGGATGAAAAATTAGGGTATCACTGTCGTACGTAGAGTACTTTTTAAGCGAAATAATAATCTGCAGGACTCCAACATATCTGCACTCACCTTCAACAAACCAACAGTACCCAAAGTGGTGAAAGTTGGGTTTTTGCAAGTGAAGGTCAAGATCTACATACCAAACTCCCGTCGATACAATAAGTGTCAAATATTTGGTCATCACGAAGACCGATCTTCAAAAGTGAAAATAGGTGGCCGATGCGGAGACCGTTCTCATAAGGAATCTGATTGTAGAGCAACTTTTCAGAGGGTAACGTTCATATCAAACATTTCGTATCCAGCGGCCAGAACATTTGTGCAGGCAAAATCATCCCTTCTTGACCCATCCTTCTCCACTGTATAAAAAACAATCCAAAAGGCTACAAAGTATGCTGAAACACAGAAGGATATACCCGATTCAACAACAAGTGATAATATCCTCTATTAACAACCACAGAAAAACACAGCATCTACACAAAGAACTTTCAAAAATACCTCAAAACAGCAATCGCCAAAAAAAACCCAAACATAAATCACAAGCAAAGGAGCAGCAAAAGTGGTCATTTGATTCCACTAAACTCTACAACAGATTTGAAGACATTGAGAACATGGATGCAGAAGAAACTACTCTATATTCTCAAGGTTGCTCCAAGCCTACTAACAAAATACATTCCCGTACTTCCTCCAGACAAATAAACACATACGTTGCATCCGCGAATGGTCTAACCTAGCTCCACTATCTCCAGCTTAGCCTCATAATAAAGAACACTATGATACAATTGATCTGTCGAGAAATTAAATCTAACTACAATGATATTATTCTCCATTTAAATGAACAAGGTACTGCCTGAAATGTTTAGAGGAAACATTCCTAAAAGAGACGGATAGTATTACGTTTATAAACTATTCCCTGTTTAACACGTACTTTCAAAAGGCTGACAGGGCTTCAGGAGGAGCTTCTGTTGTGGACAATAGAACCCTTTACAGAGTCATCCCTTTAAACACAAATGTGCAAGCCATTGCTGTAAGCGTCACTCTACATCCAGTCATTACCGTTTGCTCTATCTAGCTACCACCAAACACTAACCAAGTATCAAACGAATAAGACATTCTTGTTCAACAACTTTCCCGCGTCCTTTTGTTTACACTTTGATTTTAATGCCCATAACATTAAATGGGGTTCAAATCACATAAACCAAAAAACAAAACCCTATACGAGAACAAGCCAAACGTACCTTCATTTGACATCAGAATATAATCCAGCCTTGACAGTAACACAATTGATCTTACTACAATTCAGAAAACAGTTGTCCTGGGAAACACTACTATGGTTACGTAAGCAACAAAAACTACATTTTACGTTACACGATGTAAAAAAGTCGGAGACAAACCCTTTCATCTTCCAGAACTATTTACATGAACTCCTCACCAAATTTAACAGCTACACTAGAATGTATACGGTTGGATCAAAGGATGAGAGAAAAACAGCCTTTGTTATTGGTTGCAAACACATAACAAAAGTTCGTTTGCCATATGATGCGTTCATTCGTTTATCTGAAATCAGAGCAAAAGACCTTAAACTTTATTGAAAAGAACCAGATTTTAAAGAGCAATATCTTTTGTGGCCCACTATCCGTTCTTCAGTCACTACACAATATAAAACTGGAGAACCCATTATTAATCAATGTTCTCGTCATATCTACTATGCTTAGTACCTCCTACAATATACTAAATTGTTGGTTGCCTAGCTATATTGGTCTTAAAGATAATGCAGAAGCAGATCGCGTTGCCATAATAGTTCTAATACAAGAACCTTTTGAATCTGAATTATCGTTTACGGATTTTAAATCTCGTATCAAAGAGTACCTACGCAAAGAAGTGGCAGACATCGTGTAATGATGCAGTGAAGAACAAACTTCTCGCTATCAAACCAACCCTAGATGAATGAACTCCTTCCTACAGAACCATCCGTAGGTAGGAGGTAGTCATTGCAAGGATCCGATTGGGACATATGTACATAGCCCACTCCTACATACTAAGCAGCAGAAGGGGTGAATCAGACAACATTTTTAGACAGGTTTTCACTGAAATCACGCTTAAAAACAATGAAACCAATGACATCAGGCCCCAATGTGTGTGTGAATCTGATATCGTTTCATGGATTAGGATCCAAAAAAAAATATGAAAAAATCAATGAAATTAATGAAATCCTCCATCGATTTTTGGGAAAAAGGGATTACAACGTCGTTGTCACTCACCCTTCTGCTGCTAAAACTTTCAGTTCTGGTTAACAAAAATCATAAATGATTTCAACCGAATATTTGATCCAGTCCGATACGACATCGTGTTCGAGGGTCATGTAAATTTATTGTTACAAATCCGTGTGGGGCAGACTGAGCATGACTAAAGAAATTTCTAAATTGATTGAAATCCATATCGGAGCACCATGTCTGCCAAATATTTCGTAGCGTATGTGTATCAACGCCGTTGAATACAGCAAGCATATTACAGTTATCTCTAATCACTTTTGGAATCTGAGTGTATCGTTGAGTGACATAGATCACATCAGTGTTTTTATGCCTGCCTCGGGAAAATATTCTAGCAGGATTTTTTTGATTATCTAACATGACATACAACTAAATTGTTGATACTTCCATCGAGGTCATTCACGGATGGTGCTTCGTCAATATCGGTTATAAATTCAATAACATCCTCGCCGGCAATCTCTGAAGCGTTTTCATTAAAATCTTTTAGCACTTCATAGCATCGTTGGTCGTCTACGCTAGGGGCAATTAAATACAACTTATCCCACTTCATCCATCTCATTATTAAATTGAGCAGCAATTGCGTTTTACCGGATCCAGATGGCCCGATTATAATTGCGCGGATAGAGTTTGGTAGCGCTGCATGATGCTTCACTGGTTCTCTTGTTTTAGTCGCTGAAAAAATCAATTATATTCATATCTCTATACATAAATTATGGATCTATATTGCGTGAAGTGTAAGGCGCGTACTGGCACAGATGACTTGACGACGATTACAACTAAAAATAACCGATCAGCGCTTTCTGGTAAATGCGTACAGTGTAGTACAAAGAAATTTAGATTTGTTTCTAAACCCAAGGAACCCAAGGAACCTTTTAAAAAAAACGAGGAGGTGATATCGCTGCCAAATTAGCAAAACTCCCTGGAACCCCATGGGCAAAATACCCCGGAGAAAAACACCTTCCAGGGTATAGTTATTGTGGGCCGGGAACAAAACTTGATATCAGACTCAATGATCAAAATCAGCCCCGACCCGGTGAGGAACCAGTAAACGCTATTGATAAGGCCTGTCACCTTCATGATGTTGCTTATAAAAGCAGCAATTTGCAACACAGACATCTAGCAGATGTGAAATTAATTCATGCGTTGAATGCCATTCCTGATAAATCCTTCAAAGAAAAATTGGCTTCATTTTTGATAAAATCGGCAATGAAAAGCAAATTGATGTTAGGTGCTGGTAATTAATAGCAGCATGGAATCTATTTATTATTCCCCAAGAGGATACTGGAAGGGTAACGCTGCAATCAGTAAACTCGCTAGCGCCGCAAAAGTGAAAAAAACCACTGCGGCTCATTGGTTATCCAAACAGGCACTATGGCAAATTTATCTACCACCGCCTAAACAAATTCAATTCTCGCATTTTGATGTGACCTTTCCTAATGAAGTTCATCAGGCTGATATATTATTTCTGCCACATGATCGTGGTTACAAATATGCGTTAACTGTAGTTGATATTGCAAGTCGATACAAAGAAGCAGAACCGTTAAAAACAGAACCGTTAAAAACAAAATCAGCCACTGAAGTGGCTTCTGCATTTGAAAGGATTTATCGAAGGAGTCTTCTGCACTGGCCAAATCTGTTACAAGTTGATCCGGGCAAGGAATTTCAGGGTGCAGTGTTATCTACAATGAAATATCACAATGTCGCTATCAGACGAGGGCATACTGCACTGCATCGTGATCAGGCCATTGTAGAACGATTTAATCGGATTCTTGCTGAACGGTTATTTGGATATCAATACGCAAAAGAATTCATCCAAGAAAAAAGATCCCGTGAATGGGTTAAGAGATTACCAGGTGTAGTTACCGCACTGAATAACGAGATTACTAGAACCATCAACATGAAACCTATCAACGCGATTAAAAAGAAGTCGATACCTGAAAAACCACAAAAGGATTTTAGCGTTTCCCAACCAATTCTTGGTAGTAATGTCATTGTGAGGTATTTATATGAACCAGGAGAGCTTGAGGGTGGCACAAAAAGGGCTACTGATCCTATTTGGAGTGTTACTGCACACAAGATATCTAGTATAACACGATCTACGGGTAGACCTCCAATCTATAAACTGGATTCAACTGCCCCTCAACGGGGTTTTACTAGACAACAACTACAAGTAATTCCTGACGATACTCAGTTACCACCGCATGGTCTTAACTAGCACCCTTGCGTCTATTGCACTCAAGACAAGTCAACATCACATTATTTCTGACATGACCGAGATTGTTATTTTTTCTGTCTACGGTGAATTGGCGAGGATCCTTATCCGAATACTGCCAACGCATTATACAATTGCAACTTGCGCAGTGATTATTCTGTTGTTGCTTCAGAGTAATTATTAATTCAGCATCAATATCAAATTCTCGTTGTTTTTTTTTTGTCTTGTTGTTTGTAACCGGAGAGTTTTTTTATCAATAATATCATCTATTGTGGTGTCATTATCATCGCCAATGATTTCATCATCGAAGACAATTCTTCGAAGTTGATTTATTTTTCGTACTCTGGATACTGAAAGATAGACTAAATTCGACCATTCGATGCGATTATCTACCATCCAAACAATTGTATCCGATATAGTCAATCCCTGTGAAGAGTGTATTGTTGCTGCGTATCCTAGCGTCCATGGGGATTTATTAGCACGCAATGCATCTTCAACGACATTGATATCAACCAGCACAATATCATTTAATACGAAAATCTGCTTTTCACGTCCTGACTCTGTCAGGCCTGGAATATCAACTTCGATGTTCTGTTTTCGTGTATCCGATGGCCTATAACAGAGGGGCACTGGAAGTGTTGCAAATTTTTGTTTATGCAATTCAAATAACTTCATCTGAAGTGTGTCCCTGACTATTTTTCTACTTGCAATGATTAAATCATTTGGTCTCCACGCTTCCCAAAACTCATTCATGGGAGTTTCCGAAATTATTTCACGGGCTATTTCACACGGGATTTTATCCGGGTGTAATCTAATTAGTTTCTTAAATTCTTTTAATTCATTATCAAGTGATCAACGATCGGTATCAATTTCTTCATAATAGTCTACAAAACCCTTTACCCATTCATGGGGAGATGCACCGACAAATGGTGGTGGTTGGCCGTGATCACCGCACATGACGACTTTTGTATTCTTCAATAACAACCACTCAAGAAATATTTTTAAGACATCTTCGGACACTGTGTCTATTTCATCCCAAATGATAATTTCAGGAATAAATTTCTCTCCCATGCGCTCAGGAGTCCATTTATCTCCCTTCCATCGGAAAAAGCTGTGATAAGTGCAGGCATTTACCCCTCTCTGTATCATTTCTCTTGCAAGTCTTTGAGTTGGTGTTAGCACAATCATGTTTGGATTGGAAACGCTAGCGTTTCTACGGAATAACTCAATTACCCGGGTTGTTTTTCCTGACCCGCCACAACCGTTTAAATAAACTGTTTTATATCTACAGATTGGATCAGAAATCGGTGGTGCACTAGAAAATTCTGAACACTGATTGCTTTCTAAGTAATTATTTTCAATGGTAACATCTGCTGATGGAATATAATCATGAATCATTTCTTTCTTAATTCTCCATGTCCCCCATTTCTCGTTGCCAGTAGCCTTAAAATCAGCCATTTTGCTATTTATGTAAAATGAGTCAGTAGCAACTCTAACTGCGGTGGTAGGAAATCTATTGATCATTGAAAACAGATTGATAGAAGCATAACCAAGCATAGAAGCTCTTAAGTGTGTGTACTGCGGATGGTATCCATCATTGTAGGTAACAATTGTACCCAATTTGGTTCCATCGGACAGAAATGCGTCCTTATGGTTGACATATAGGCCCCTATTCGTTAGATCCGCGATTACAAAATCGTATTCAGCATTGTCTATAATCAATCGTGAAGAATATTTCGTATTATCATCTTTGCCACCTTGGGTAAATTTACCGATAATTCTTCGTCCAAGATTTTTTGCTTCATTGTTTCTGATTTCAAATAACTGTTGGGACCAATCCATGATTTGTTGTTCATTAAAATCAGGAAACAGTTTTCGCTCTTCGCTAATTATTTTTTCTAGATCAGGTTGGGGTAACCAGACTGATTTCTGTGCTCGATAGGATATAATTGCTTCACTGACAATTAATGATTTTAACATCTTACAATCAAGCATATACCGTAATAACACTATTGGCATCCAGTGTTTTTCAGACATGTGTTTACCAATCCAAAGATAACTACACGGATGAAGTCCTGTAGCCATTTCAAATGATACCACACAAGCGAATCCGGTTAAATCAAAATCAGGAAGTGGTCCATTAATAGCAACACGGGTCATTTCGTGTGTAGAGTGTCCAAATCGTTTGAAATATTTCTCACACTCTCCATACCCAAGAAAACTTCCTGGATAACACGCAATCATATCAACTGAAATAACGGTATCAGCGGTGTATTTTGTGTTCCATAATCTGCCGTGGCTGTATTCAAGACAGGACAATTTGACATCTGATAAAAACTCACTTCGTGTTGGTTTCCACGCGTTTTTCTTTCTAGAAAAAATGTGCTGCAATGGATGGTACTGTAAAACAGTTTGCTAATAATTGATCTTTGTCTTCTCCGTCCCCAGAAAACTCACTAGCTAGTTGTTTCATTTGATTCTGCAGCTCTTCAGTACGGTATAATTCTCCGTTAGGCCTTACAAACTGATCAAATTTGCATTCTTCGTCTGAAGTACTATGAAATAGCCACACTGACACAGGATCGTTTTTACTCAAATGGTAAATAGCATCAAATAATTTCTGCTCTGAAAAAAACTCTTCGGTTTGGGATAGATATTTTACGGTTCTATCCCGTGGGAATATTGTTACTGCAGATGACCACGCGTGTGTGTTATGATCAATAATTTCAATGGGGGTTCCCTGTGATTTATATTTCGATTCGTATAATACTTCTCCGGTGATTGTCCTTACCGATATTGGAAATCTTAATGATTTTTCTAATTTAGTTATATCCTGAATTGTTGCCCCATGCTCTTTTACCGTGAACTCCCACTCGGTTAATTTTTTTCGTCTTAGATCAGTTAGTTTATTTCCCCGGGACGCATTTGTGAAGTGTTCTATTATTCGTTCTGCTACACAATTTAGCCCTGTCGAATATTTCATGGGTGCTAGTTTTGAAATATCAGTTTTGTCATTGAGTGGATATATTCCGTAAACAACTGCTGTGACAGGATAAGATCTTTCGTAGTAGGGTTTATCAATTCCAGTCAAAATTCCCGGTTTTGAATCCTGATTCACGGTGACAGTTTTTTTGCCCCTGAGAATGGGTTCAAATTTATCCCTAATAATCCATTTGCCATCCTCACGAATAATGAATTTGATTCGGAAAAAATGACTTTTTTCTCCAACATTTGAGATTATCACTGCTGCTTTTTCATCATTCATGGTAGCGTCAACAACACCATCAATTCGAAATGTTGACCAACAATAAGATGCTCCATCACGCTTGAATTCATTAAAACAGTCTATGATGGGTTTATCAAGAATTTTATTCTTGGGTGTATTAGAAACTATATCAAGATTGAATTGAGCATCCTTCCATGGTGATCTCATGTTTCCGTCTCTTGGACGTTTATTACATTTTTTGGGTCTATCGCGATTAAATCTAGGATTAATTTTCAATAATCTCTTAAACTCCTTCATGTTTCCGTCTCTTGGACGTTTTGGACATTTTTTTGGTCTATCGATATTAAATTTAGGGTTAATTTTCAATAATCTCTTAAACTCTTTCATGTTTCCGTCTCTTGGACGTTTTTTTGGGTCTATCGAGATTAAATCTAAGATTAATTTTCAATAATCTCTTAAACTCTTTCATGTTTCCGTCTATTGGACGTTTGTTACGTTTTTTGGGTCTATCGAGATTAAATCTAGGATTGATTTTCAATAATCTCTTGAACTCTCTATCGGTATTGATTTTAGCATTTTTCGAAGTCAATCTCTTGAACTCCTTCATGCTATATATAAAACAAACATTTAAATGAAAGATTTATGTATAATGAATCACTGCAAATGGCTCATGATGGGAAATGTAACCCCGTGTAACAAATCATGCAGAAAAAATGAATACTGTAGGTATCATATGCAAAGTTTTCGACGTGGAAGTCTTGGTCCGTTACCCTGTATTCGATGTGGGGTTGGGGTCAAGGGAAGATCACAATTGTGTATTGATTGTGGTGGTAAGCGATATAGGGAATTGAAGCGTTATTATGATAAAAGAATAAAAAATGGACAATCCATCAGAAATTTTGACCCTGAAAAAGTCTTTGACCCTGATGACGTCACTGACAAAATCATAAGAACCCCGCAAGACTACATCGAAAGATTTTCCAGTGATGTAATTATTGAACCAAACACTGAATTAGACAAACAATAGAATAGTATATATGAACCAAGAATTCAGACAGCATCCAGTGATTACAAATTATGAAGCATCCAGTGATGGTACTGTCAGAAACCGTAGACTAAAGAAACCAGTTGGTGTTGTGAATAATCAAGGGTACTTGATATTTACTGTTAGGGAGGGAAAAGAAACGAAAACTTATCTCAATCATCGTTTCGCATTTGAGTGTTTTTATGGATTGATCGAGGATGGTTTTGTTATTGATCACAAGGATTCTAATCGAAAGAATAATTCTGTATCAAATTTACGAGTTGTTACACAGAGTGAAAATAATTCATCTGGAAGGACTGGAAAATGCAAAACGGTTGGGAAGAGACTTGTGAAATCTTTGAATACGATAACTAACGAAGAAAAAATATTTTCATCTATGAATAAAGCCGGTAGGCACTTCGATATTTGTTCGCCTTCTGTTCAAAGAGTTGCAGAGAGGATTTATCGATCGGCTATTTCAAAAAAGAGCGGGCAAAAAGTTCAATTTAGTTATGTCTAATGCGTCATAATTTCCAATTAGAGATATGTCATTCTTATAGAATAATGAATTCTGAAAACATGAATAGCATCATAGTTGAAATGGCAAAATTGAAAAATCAGGATATCAAACTATCAGATGGGTTAAATCCTGATCAAATTGTGTCTGATTTTCAAGATATAGAATACGGGGTTAGCACTAACAAGTATATGCTACCCAAGAAGTATGCACTCATCAAAAGAATTCAGAATTCTATTAAAGACTCTCTTTCATTTTCCAGTGACATCAGTGTGTTCGTTCCGTTGTATACTATCGTAGAGGGAATACAAAAAGAATTGGGGTACGAATACGAATTGAAAAAAGAAGTCAACTCTAAAATTAGAAATCTACGAGCATTAATTCAAGAAAATTGATTACCCGACTATTGATTGCCCGACCATTATCATTTTTTGATTGCCCGATCATTTATCATCTTTTTTAGCCGACCCTCAACGGGAATGTCAAAAAGTGGCGAAAGTCACAGTATTATTTATTTTATATACAATTATGTGACTTTCGCAATCAATGATAGAGCCGTTAAAACAATCAAATAACACTTCCACGGTGGTATCAAAAATCATCCGACATGTCATTGATGTCAAAATAGAATGGAGCAAGTGTCAGTATTATTTATTTTATATACAATTATGACACTTGCTCCATCATTGATAGAAGGTGTCTCACGATGAAATAACACTTCCATGACTGTGTTAAAAAATCATCCGACATGTAACAAAAGTGGGAAAAAGTGTTTTACAATTGAAAAATTGTTTCTGATTTCAAATAATGGTCAATGAAGCATTAACAACCCGATTGGCTCGTGAACGATTAGATGCAATTAAGAGATTTGTACCAATTCGTGACTCTGTAAGAAATAAACTGCAACAACGACAGAGTTTACAAACTGATTTTGCTCTGGGGTCTGAAGAGTTGTTTAAACCAGTAACCACAGCAACGAAAGGGGTAGAGCGTGCTTTACTGGGAGATGTTCCCGAGACGGGAAAATCTGTTATTGGTGAACTTGAAAAAATAGCAGCGAAAACTGAACAAACAAAACAAATAGAATCAAAAAGAACAGTAGATGATTTACGCATGAGATTTAACGAAGAAGGGTTAGCAGCAATTGATGAGACTGATCCAACAGAAATTCCTACGCTTGTTGTTACTTCTTATGAAAACAGAAAAAAAATGTTGAAACCAGAACATCATAAGTTTGTTAAGAATTTCACTCACTGGGCTGATATATTCTACAAAATCAAAACTGGAAAAAGTCAAAAAAAGACAAATAGTGCATCATACATCGAATATATCGATGCGGTGGATCTAGTGTATAATCAATACGAAGAGTTTAAACAACCAAAATTGCAAAGGCAGCGACAGCAACGTTCAAAGAAAGTACTCTCTCCTAAAAAACAACAACTACCACCTGATGATGATGATGATTTAGAAAAACTAGATGAAGCAGCTGGTTACAGCGGAAGTGGACTGCAAAATCCAAGGATTGGAAACACTTGTCCTGATAGTGTTATCAATGATATATCACGATTAGATGTTCTTGTAGGAGGATTCCGAGCTGGAAATAACTCTCCAGAAATAATTAATGAAGCAGCTGATATCTGTAGACGGTTATTTGCCGGCGGTATCATGGATATCAAAACATATCGAGATTTCATTGACGAGTTAGCAAATGGGTATCATAGTGATTAAATAACAATTGAAAACACTATTGTTTTTATAATAATGATCGTACACTACAATCATGATAAACCAACCCTCGTCTATGTAGTTAATTCACGGTTTCCAGTTTATAAAGCATACTATGGAGATGGCCTCGGCAATACCATTTTAGGATTCTTTTCAAGAATGGCCCCAAAAGTGATGCCGTTAGCTAAACAGTTATCAATGAAAGCCATTGATGTTATTCGTGATAAGGGTATTAGTACTGTTGGAGATCTTGCCGGGAAAGCGTTTTCAACTGCGAAGGATAAAATAACATCATTAGTGAGGCGAAAAAAGAAACCGTTACCGTCTACAGAAGAAATGCCTGCAAGTGTTAGTACAATTATAAATAACGCAGTAGATGAAAAACTAGCGTCGATGGTAAATCAAGGGGACCAAAGCAATATTGCAAACATGATAGCGGGAAGTGGCTTTAAAAAACCACGTCGATGAAATCCTATGGATTTTCACGCTAGCGTTTTTCACGATGAAAATCACGATTTAGACTCTGATAAATAGAATAAAATGTTCAAAAGGTCATCTGATCCAGCATTTGATATAGACGCCCCAGTCCCCAAGAATGATTCTGTACGCGATTATCAATATTACGCCTATCATGCCATAAACTCAAATAGTCGAGCAAGAATTGATCTTCAAGTCCATGATACCAGTAAATACTTTTTACCCTGTGAAGCATTTATTGAAGTAGAAGGAGAAATTGTAACAGCTGCTGATACTACTGCTGTACCAGCACCGTATCCAGCTGGTACTCAAGTCGGTTTTGTCAATAATGGTATTATGGCGCTATTTGAGAGTGCTAGATATCTCATTGATGGAAAAGGAATTGAGTCCATAGATCGTGATGTTGATGTGGCTACAACAATAATCGGGTTAGCGAGATATTCTGATGATTATACAAGATCAGCAGGACCCTCTATGATGTTTGCAAAAGATGGTAAGAATACCGCTGGAGGAAATCCATTTGTTGTAAGACGACCACAAAAACGTGATAATAGTGATTCTGATGTCGAGAATATGATTATAAACAACGATGCTAATTTCAATCTAGGAGCTGCAACACGAAACGCAATGTTGCAAGGAGAGCGTAAATCATTTTCATGCGCGATTCCACTGCATCACATATTTGGATTCTGTAGAAACGTCAGAAAAGTTATCTACGGGGCGAAGCATACAGTATCGCTTGTACGAAAAAGTGATGATAATGATGCAATTTTGAGGATTCCAACAGATGCTGCAGCCCCCAATGCTGATGCCGGTAGAGTCGATTTAACAAAAATATCATTGTGGATGCCAGTGTTGACTCCAGCAATCACCGCAGAAGAACGATTACTATCATTTATGGATCAAGGAGGAAAGTCGTTGTTGAGTTGGCTAACCGTGAGTACAGATGTGAAGCAATCAAATATCAACGGGTTATTCACGTGGAATCTAGCATCAAAACAAGGCGTTTCTGCGCCACGTCATATATTCGTAGCGTTACAGGATAACGCACGAGTTAGTAATCAACTCTCCAGCCATATGATATTTGATCAATTAGGTGTGAAAGACGTCTCACTGAGAATAAACGGCCAACAGGAACCATCTGAGGATATACAACTTAATTACACAGAAAATCATATTGCACGAGTTTATCATCGTCTGTTGTCATTTATGGCACGCGATCAAAATGTGGATACTGGTTTGCAAATATCACAATATGATTTTAAAAATCTGTATCCGATCTATTACTTCTCACTGGAACATCTCGATTTTACAAGACAGTCAGTTGTTGATATACACTTTAGAGCTAATGTGACTCGTGGTGCTGCTATTGCTGATTATAGAGCGGTTGCTGTCATTCTCAGTGATAAATCAATGCTACTCGAAGGTGTTGGTGGAAGAATGAGAGTGGTAGATGCCCCAGTAGAAAATCTTTGAACGATTTTTCTCGATTTTTCATTGAATTAGAATCAATCTATTATGTATAATGTCATATAGTGTTATTAGTGTTGCGTTAACTCCTGGTCAAATCAAAAAATTGCAATCAGAATCGGCTAAAAAATGTGGAACCACAATCACGTTGAAACCTAATCAAATGACTGGTGGTGCAAATAAATTATCGCTGACAACTCGTCAAATAAAACATTTCAATGATGCACTTGCAGCCAAAAAAGGGGTTCAGATTACTCTTTCTGCGGCTGCTATCAAAAATATGATTAAAACAGGCGGTATATTCCCGTTGTTAGCTGCGATTCCAGCATTGATTGCAGCAGCAGCCCCAGCAGTGGCTAAAGCAGCGGCGTTAGGAGCCGTTGGTACTGCAGCAGGAATGGCACTTAAGAAGGTAACTGGGAAGGGATATAAAAAAAAGGGACGATCCGTTCACGGATTGGGTCTAAGACTACCAGGAACCCCGTATTCATGGTACAGCGGAAAGGGTCTAAGACTACCAGGAACCCCGTATTCATGGTACAGCGGGAGATCCGTTCACGGATCAGGCCTGAGACTACCAGGAACGGTTTATTAATTGAGGAACCTATGGTTCCCATGTCCAATTTTGATTTAATGGATGCGGCTAAAAAACTAGTGATTAAAAATTTCAGAGGTGTTTTTATGAAAGATCAATTACCACATCAACCAAACAAAACTGAAACAGGTATTATTAATCTCGATAACAGCACCGGACCTGGAACTCACTGGGTTGCATACGCTATTGATCCACGTGGGATTGTCTATTTTGATTCATATGGATTAGCCCCACCAAAGGAGTTTATGCGTTACATAAAACAATTTCCAATGAAGACTTGGTATTCTACGCTACCAACACAACAAATCATTGACCCACCAATATGTGGCAGCGAAGTATTAAATGTCCTTGATGCTATTTCTAACTCCTTGGGTAACCCAAGGGGAAAACCACCTCATATTGTCGTAAATGACTACACCAGCAATCGCTTTTTAGAGAGAGAAAGAGTTTTACAATAACATGATTGATATTTGGGGGAGATCTTTGAAACCCAAACCCGATGGCACTGCAACCCCTGATTCTATCAAGGATATAACAAAAAAAATTAAAGATGAAATAGCTGAGACGTTGAATTTAGAAAGTGTTGAACCCAATGAAATAGTTGTATTTCAAGATCGCCAGGGCAAATTGAAAACCAGTAATGTGTCATTGGATGATATTTTAGTTAAACAACAAAACGCAATCGAGAACACCGTTGCGTTATTTTCCGATCAGGGTAAATTGAAAACCAGTAATATTTCTCTGGATGATATTTTAGTTAAACAACAAAACGCAATCGAGAACACCGTTGCGTTATTTTCCGATCAGGGTAAACTCAAACCGGGTGTACTCGTTTCGACGATTACAGATCGATTAAAAATTCTCAACGATGAGTTAAACAATTCTGTGGTTGTACTAACAACACTTGAATCTAGAATTGAAGAAAACGGAAAACAGTTTACCGCATTTCGTAGAAATATCATTGATAAATTTATTGGAACCCCGTTAGATAAAATTGAACTAAAACTCCCTGATATTAAAAAATCCATCGATGAGACGAAAACTTTCATCGCAGCCGTCAAAGGTGATTTTTCGAGGATGATAACAATCATTGAAAAAACAAAAATTCCTCATGAGAAAACCAACAACGTGGTATACACAATCCAACACGGATCATTTGAGTGGACACCTACAAACAACAAATTAGATATCACTGCAACCGTTAAAGGTATTTATCGATTAACACTAGCTAGTAACACCATTAACTAAATTTAATATATCATCGTCGAGTTCATCCGGGGTCAATAATACGATTTCAACGATCATCGACAAGGATACATCTGAAAAGTTCACTATAACATATACTGATAAAAGTTTGACTAAGGCTTCAGTAACCTGGTATGTGGAATTCGTAGCGGATTTAAGTAAATAAATTGAAAGGATTTCACAATTGAAAACGCTAGCGTTGTTAAAATAAAAAATGATTTCATCATCGCAATATCGTTATGATCAGGTCAGAGAATATCAAACTAGACTCAAAACCCTGTCTGAAGAGTATGCAATGAAAATTAAAAAATATCGCAGGAGAATTACCGCAATTGATGTTACTGTGTATTCAGTGAGTGGTGTAATCACCGGAGCCGGTATTATACTGTCTTCAGTGACAATGATGGCCCCGATAGCTGTTCCAATTTGCATTTCTGCGGCAACAACAATCGCTGGAATAATTTCAAAAATCAAAAAAAAAATATCATCATGCAGCCAACGGAAACTACAAGACTACATAATTCAATTTCATGTTGTGTCTACTGCATACTCGCAATTATCCTCATTGATATCGTCATCGCTCGATGATACAATTATATCAGAGAGTGAGTTTTCAGCGATGGTAGATATATATGATTCTGCGATGTCAAAATTAGAAATACAAAAACATGAGTATAATAACAATGACAACACAGATGGAATTACTTCAACAAATAGTAGAGAACACAAACCCAGTACAAACAAGCATGATCTCAATAACCTCAACGAATCCAGAATTCAGTGTGAATTTCCCCTCTCCGGTCCCCGTGAAGGAGATAGCGCTAGCAAAATTACGAGTATACCACAGTTGGCCAAATATTAGGTCAAAATCATTTGGTGGTCAAAAACCTAATAATTCACTGGTATTTGCAAATAAGAATAAACCAGACGGTACCCCAGACTGGAATGTTGTTTCCATACCAACCGGATCATACCAAATCGAACAAATCAATAATGAATTCGCGCGTAGAATAAAATCGATTACTGGAGTAGAGTCAAAAATAGCTATAACAGTTCATGAGCCAACACTATCATCTGCCATTGAAATAAGCACAGAGGGTTATGTCGTAGATATCTATCAAAGCTCAATAAGAACCGTACTAGGATGGCCTGAATTACCACCAGGGGGAAAACCCGTTGATTTACCAGAACCACAAAAAACTGATTATATCACCGACAGAATAAAACCTGATAATCCAGTAAAGAGTTATAAGGATCACACGAATAATAGAGATTTTTTTACTCCCGTTGACGATATAAAAAGAAAAAGGAAATTTCTTATTACTAACGAACTTAAAATCGCTGAAAATTTCACAGCAATGAATAAAGATTTTTCACTGTTGTTAATATCTCTTAAATCCGGCTCTCTCACCCGAGATGAATTTATCAGCGTCGTAGAAACATGCAATAAAATTATCGACGATATGGAAACATTTCATTCAAAAATTATTCAAGAGGTATTGGATGACAGTTATCCTGAAACAAGAACATTTTTAGCAGAAGGCAAGAGCATCCCCGTCAAAGATATTCCCACAGTCAAACTACCAGGATATAACGTACCAGAACTATAAAAACTTCTCAATGATGCCATCGATGTTGGTTTCAAAATAATTCATGATGCATGGAAAAAAGCAGCATCAGGGGAAATAAAAATCCTGACCCATAATAATGACCCAGATGGTGGTGGCAGGCATATTGCTCCGTTCAATGTGAATATTTCATCGGTGATTGCGATCAATTTAGTATGTGATGTGATCGAAGGAAGCTATCAAATAAATTTAGAACGATCAAATCAAGCTCAGCAGGGATATATTTTGTATTCATTTGCACCAATAGCTCCTCCAGGGTTTTTAATAATTGAGTCCCCGGTGAATCCAGTCTATATGCGATGTCATAATAATTCATTAACCAGAATTAATTTCAAGCTCACTGACCAGTCTAATAATCTGATTGATTTACAAGAGGAGGTTTTACAAATTAGTCTATTTGTAAAGTCGTAGTGATTTACATGACCCTCGAACACGATATCGTATCGGACTGGATCAAATATTCGGTTGAAATCATTTATGATTTTTGTTAACCAGAACTGAAAGTTTTAGCAGCAGAAGGGTGAGTGACAACGACGTTGTAATCCCTTTTTCCCAAAAATCGATGGAGGATTTCATTAATTTCATTGATTTTTTCATATTTTTTTTTTTGATCCTAATCCATGAAACGATATCAGATTCACACACACATTGGGGCCTGATGTCATTGGTTTCATTGTTTTTAAGCGTGATTTCAGTGAAAACTTGTCTAAAAATGTTGTCTGATTCACCCCCTCTGCTGCTTACTAGAAGGTGGAGATCCACCAGAGTGCGTTACTTGCAATGAACCTTTTACTGTTAAGCACTTTATGGCAGTGTTCCGATCTGCAACTTACGTGTGATAAATATTACAATGTGCATGGCATGAATAAACATTTAGATAATATACAGATCATTTGTATTGTAGATTTCCTAAAGGAAGTAAACTTTTATTTTTAAGTTGTATGCCATAACCTTTACATTTATATCTAATTTAAATACCGCCCCTCATTTTCAACATCTTTCCTTCTGTCCAAATTAACATATACCACTGACATGTGCCATTGATTGTGAAACTTCATAGTTTACTGTTACCAACATCTTACCATTTTACTTTGAACTGTTTCTTGTTTTATATCGCTGATCGATACTAAACCTTTTAGTATTTTTAAAGATGTATACATACAACCTATTGTATGGCGCTAAATAGCCTATAAGTGCTGTTGAACCGTTGAAAAAACAATAATGTTCGTTTCGTTATTCTAAATTTTAATGAGATTATTATAATGTCACTTTCATTATAAGAAATTACCTGATGTTCTCTGAATCTCATATGGTACACAGTTACGTGAGATTATTTGAATCTTACATTCTAGTTGTAAATGTTTGGATATAGTATTTGAATGAGACGTATGTTTAGTGCGTGAAAGAATCACTGCATTTATACTATATGTATAATCTTTATTAATCAGTTCCCTACAATTCCATCTGTCATCACATTGCGTTGTGTCATTTGATCCAAGCATCTATTCAGGTATATCCTGTTACAGTTTACAAATGAGTTTCATGAAGCTGACCTCGTATTTATTATACATGATCATGACAATGGATGCATCTACAAGTACGCTTTAATCATTGTGTAATGTTTCAATCAGATACAAAGCAGAGCCTCAGCTGACGCCAAATCATTATGTGATTAGTGTTGATACATGTAGACGTATTTGTCGTTGCGGTGCCTTCATATGACCATGGTTATTATAAGTTAAAGCAGTTTTGAAATGTTTCGGATCTATTGGTGCAGTGTAGTTGTTCATATATTGGTTGTGCACTACGGCATGATGTTTGTTTGTTGATGACGGAGATGCAACCTCGTTATAGCTGCTCTGTGAACATGAACATTTCTTGATCTATAAAATGTTCTAAAACGTAGTTGTTCCGTTTTAAGATAGATATGAAGATAATCACCAAGTAGCTGGCATCAAAACACAATCCATATGTTGTGTTCTCGCTGGTACGCATCGTCGATGATTCCTGGCATATGTAAGTTGGAATAGCAAGCATCAATGGGTGACAACTATACGTCGTATAATGATCATCCATCGATAGACTTGTATGGATACATTACTTTCTGATTAAGCTGATCTGCCATGTTGCCGAGTTCCTTTTCCAGATGAGACAGATCTTTTAGTGTCGCCTACATGACGAGCGTTCTTTCATAAGTGTAAATGTACAATTAAAAACAATTGCTTTTAAAAGTTTTATTAATGCGTACAATGTTTTGGCATGCTTACAGACAGAAGAAATATTTTTATGCTATTCATTGCATCTGGCTTACTAATGTAGTGTAAACTTGCAAGATTTCATATTGTCAATGCAATCAAGGCTCATCTGCCTCAATAACATCGATTTTCGTCAAAATGGGCGTAATGCGAAAATGCATATAATCAATATTCTAATCCGTGGATTGGGTTTTTAATTTCAGTGCAGTTTTCATATTATTGAATACATCAAATGTGCAACACCTTTCCCACAATTCGAGTGTCTTTATAGAAATGGGTTAAAGTGGCCATCTTAGATGGCATACCAAAGCGTGTCATGTGATAAATATAAAGGGTCAAATACAAATTTAGAAAAGAATCTTCCACATAGATCTCCAATCTCTTTAATTGCATTTTCTTTATGTTGAAAAGGCATTCAATATTCCTAACACAACAAATTAATGTTCCAAATTAAAATAGTTACATTTATGCTGAATGTCGTCGGTTTATGTGGAGGGAATGATTGGTACTGTAACGATCAACTTGTGAACATAAACACCGACTTATTAAACGTTCGACACCGACGAGGCTGCTTATTGCTGCTTGAAACGAAACATTGAAAAGATATTTGAAAGAGCCTATTTTTTATCAACAGTTTGCGTTCACCAGATTAAGCATGCATGTCAACAATTAGTCGCCTGCCAGTAAGGCTTTATTTATCTTTGGGTGTATAAGTCATACAGTCCGTAGAAATGAATATAATGATACGTTTACTTACGAACGAAATTAAGTTTCATACTACAATAAATTTATCAATGTTTAGTTTACTAAAAGTACAACCAAATACTTTATTAATAAAACTGCAGCTAATTGCTTTATAATGCAACTCTGTCAGCTACGGCAAACTGAGAAAGGGCGGTATTTATCAGTATGGAAACATTTTCCCTGCAACCATTCTACAACGGCATTATTTGATGAAACAAAATCTGGTAAAGCTAAGTGTGCAGTGTTTTCAATGGGCACACATTCCTTGGTACAACGATTTAACTTCTTACTCGGTCTACGAGAGTTGTTATTACGTCCGACGTGGTAGCACTGTCATTCACAGGATAAGCAATTTAATTGTATTATTGCGGTTCCGTTGTAGCGTGGACGTTTTAATCCGGTAAATTCAGTACAAGACATTGTGAAGAAACTAAACACATTATGGTATTTTCTGTGGGAGTAATTGTATCCACCTAGATTATCTCCCTTTTTCAGAAACCCTATTCCGTTGATGTTAACAATAAATTATCTGGTAGTTAAAGGCATTTCAATGCTGTCCATTGCTGCTCATATAGCTTTAAACACAATATGGTATATTATGTAACGGTACTTTCTAATCGTTCATTATATTCATCAAAATCATATTTTTAACTATGATAGAAAATTATCTCCTACAGAAAGTAATTTTGGATCAATGTCCATATCAGGCCCGCGCCTGGGGGGGGGGGGGGGACAACCATGGCACTTGTCAGGGGCCTGAGCTACATAGGGGCTCGCCCTTTTCGAGTTTTTTTATACGCACATATTTGAAACACGAAAGGGGCCCGAACTCTGTCAGCTGCCTGGGGCCCAGAATTTCCTAGGTGCGGGCCAGCCCATATAGTATAGTCTTTTAAAATATATCAAGTGCAATATGTCTTCATCTATCACCTACAATGACCAACAACAGAGATTCAATTTGGACAAATGTAATTATATACATGTACTCGAAAAAATGACGCGAACAAAACCTATTCATTTTACTCTAATAATAACATTAAAAGATATTGTTTATTCTCCTGGTTGATTTCTGAATCAATGTAGGAAACTAATTCATACATTCAAACAGTGATTATATTATTAGGTGTTCATCAAAAGATTCAGGTCACACTGAATTTTCGCAAACATGAAGCCCAATTAAATAAACAAGATTACTTTATAATAGCATGTAATATAATAAATAAAATTAAAACTTACAAAAACACTTACAAATCAATATATGTTAAATCAGATATACATAACTATATATATATATATATATATATATATATATATATATATATATATATATATATATATATATATATATATATATATATATATATATATATATGCATGTGTCTGTGTGTTTGCATGTGTGTGTGGTGTATGTGAGTAAATAGTAAAACCAAGTTCTTGACATAGCATCCTTCTCGGGTTATATAATCCGCAACTATCTGTTTGACATGAAACTTTTACAGAGTTTTGGTCTTGAAGACAAATTCATGTAACGCTCATTTTCACGATTCTTTTTATAATTTCTTCTGACTGGTCACAGGCCACTAACTTGTATATTAGGCAACATACGTCCGTGTAATAATCATATATTTTTTAAAAAGACGATGGTGAATGTATATGTTAGGATAAAGTTATATTTTCCGAAAACACATTTGTTTTCTTCGTATACTCATCAGAGTCAAATTTCAAATGTGCATTCAAAAGCATTAATTCATAATAGGACAGTGTGCCAAAGAGTAATGGCCTATTGTTACTTATTATGACGAATTCCATTGACTTGCTGCCAAAACTGTGGTTTTTTATTTAAAATAATTTTCTACGTGTAAGAATTTTTACAATAGAATATTTTGTAGTAACGTAGACCAATTAATGCAGCAATATAATAAACGTACAACAAAGAAAAATATGTAGCACAAAGATATTTCTGATTTAATGTGGAGATTAGTATCGGACGTATATCATCGAGTGTGTCAAAGCATAGAGTCACTTTTCTGCTCGACGATCTGCATATCCCCTGTTGGTGTGGATAATTGGAAAGTTAGGTATGTACCATATACAACGGTTGCCTTATTGTCGCATTTTATATATTATTTTTTTAAATATGTGTATTTGGTATTGTTTTCTTGTTTGGGCTCATTTAGTCAAAGTTAAAGAGGACGTATCGTGCATCTGAATAACAGTAAATTATCTCATAGCTCTAATTTCTATATTTTTTACATCAGTGGAATTACGAGTTATCATGACAATATTTTGCAAATATATTAGTTTCTTATTCTGAATCAAGAATGAGGTTAGACTAGATAATATCATATTATTTGCTTCTCATACTAAATGTATGCACAACTTGCGTAAAACTCAGTATATTTAATCTTGGATACCACTCGTGCATTGTAATAGATTTCAAAGATAATTTTTTTTAATTTGTTAATGCTCTTTTGACTGTTTATTGTTTTTTGTAGAATGAATACAGAATTAACTTCTTGAGTTTTGTCACGGATAGAATAAGATAAATATTTTAAAAAAAACCTGAAACCGAAAAATACAAAAGTTGTCTGAATTTCCATATATCATGCAGAATTATATAACTTTTAAATCATGCACCATTCGGCACATTCAGAATTAATTAATGATTTTTAAATTCAACAGTCATGCAAACGTCTGTACATTTTGAAGTCGAGTAAAATGTGGTATATTAAAAATTCATGCAAAGCTCAATAAACTCAATAATATCATATAATTTTGCCATATTCAGAAACATTGTATTGTTCTGTAATGTCAACTTTCGTTCAACTTCTTTGTGTATGTAGTTTCATCAAATATATACTTTTCAAGAGTGCAAAGGGCATAGCCTAAAAGCTAGTCAATAACCTGTTTTGCACTGTTCGTGTATGTATGTATGTATGTATGTATGTATGTATGTATGTATGTATGTATGTATGTATGTATGTATGTATGTATGTAAATATATAAGTATGTATGTATGCATGTGTGTATGTGTGTGCGTACGTCTGTGAGCGCGAAATGTAAATGCGTGCGTATGCGTGCGTGCATGTATGTATGAATGTATGTAAGTATGTATGTATGTATGTATGTATGTATGTATGTATGTATGTATGTATGTATGTATGTATGTATGTATGTATGTATGTATGTATGTGTGTGTATGTGTGTGCGTACGTCTGTGAGCGCAAAAGTAAATGCATGCGTATGCGTGCGTGCATTCATGTATGTATGTATGTATGTATGTATGTATGTATGTATGTATGTATGTATGTATGTATGAATGTATGTATGTATGTATGTATGTATGTATGTACGTACGTAGTTAGGTATTAATTCATGCATGCATGCAGGTAGGTAGGTAGGCTGGCAGGCAGGCAGGCGTGTTTGCGTGCGTGCGTGCGTTCGTATGGATGTATGTATGTATGTAGGTAGGTAGGTATCTATGTATTTGTTTAGGTAGGTAGGTAGTTAGATTGGTAGGAAGGTCGGTGGATAGGTAGGTAGGTAGGTATGGATTCATGCATGCATGCAGGTATGTAGGTAGGTAGGTCGTTAGGTAGGTAGGTTGGCAGGCAGGCAGGCATGCATGCATGCATGTATGTTATGGACGGATGGATGGATGGATGAATGGATGGATGGATGAATTGATTGTTGTATGCCTGAATGAAACTAGAAGCGCAGTTAATCAATAGGTAACATTTCTTCTGTATATACGCACGCCCAAACCTTGAACTTGACAATCAATGCAACAAGGATTATGTAAAACATTACTTTTGATGCTGTTTTGAATCCAATTGTATGGCTACATGTGTCCGACAGATATTTTAAGTTGTACGCATGCTACACGAAAAGAAGATCTTTGATTTAATGCTTGCCATGCCATGATTCGATAATGTTCCATAATGTGGGCCCAATTTAACCTCAGAACGTTTACTGTGCTGTGGCCATAGGAAAATAAAGAAGGACATTTTTATATAATAAATCTTAAGATCGAATTCACCAGAGCGAATATAATACACATCACTGTATTTCCTTATTCACCATTGCCGAAAGATAGGGGCCGCAACTACTGATTACATCGGAATCATGAAAATATTAAGGACAACCCGGTACCCAAATTAAAATGTTTGAAGTCTCGATCATTGAAGCTGAAAAAATGTTTCAGTAATTACACGAAACGTCATTGACATACGATCCATTTCGTACAAACACAACATACCAAGTTTTTAAGATGAACTCTGAATGATCTTAAATATAAAGCTGTTTTGCAAAGATGTGTCTGCTGTTACGTTCATATATGTAAGAGACGTTACTCTAATAAATAATAAGTACTCTAATAAATAATGGAACTATGGACAATAGGACACACATACAACGTTACAGCTTGTTTTTTATACGTTCATTGAATAAAACGATTTGATGTGAGCGAGACTGTTGCTGAATATGTAAATGTTTGATATTCGAATGTCGATGTAATATCAGTCATAAAGTATTATTATACATTGATATTAGGTTTTATGTATCTTTTTCTGTATATATTCTTCTTGAATGAAGGGGGGCTTAATTGCTTGTATATCATAATATTAGTTCTAGTTATTAATCTGTCTCAAATCTAAACATACTGCAGTCAATAGATTGTCGTGAAAACACTCAATAGCATGACCGAAACTTGAGAAATGTTCTATCCTTCTCCAGTGATCTGGTTGACGCGACTATATAAAAAAAAACAAATCAATGCTGCTCATCACTCTATTATGAAAAGGTAATGTATAGCCTGAACCTAGAAACTTGATTCTATAGTAATCTTTTTTAAAACAGGCATAGTTTAATTGTACTTATCGAAGCGAAATAAGTATTGTCTAATTACAATGATATCTACCTTAATAGTGTGAATGGTTAACTTTTGTTACCTTTGAATAATCTTCCAATGTAACCAAACCTGAAACCCTACATATTTGAGATCGAGATATGCTCTTGCTAATCCTGTATTACATCATGCATAAGTATTTTTGTATTTTCAAACTTTGGTAAATGTAATGTAAATGATTTTATTCATACAACATGTATTCGTGCATAGAGATATATATGGCAACATAATGTCCCGTTTAATGTATTGGAACCGTCAGCTAATCGATCATCATAGAACCACCCATGATAAGATGTTATTAATTCAACAGGCATTAAATACCTTGTGTGGATGTGTCCTGACGCCAAAAACTAACCCAATCTATATATTAATAGATTAATTTTGTTAGAAAACTGTTTAAAGGCATATACCATAAACGTTAAATAATAGTTGCCGGTGAAACAGTAAAAGGCCGATATACACGTATCACACAGCATGTAAGTCGTATGACCGCATAAGTGATGTTAGGACCGGAAACTTAAACTCTATACGTTTTGCGGTAATTTTACAATGATCTCTTTCATCAGGTAAGTCAGAGTTCTGCAGTCCATACTGCTGTCCATTGTAGTAAATACAGCGATTTCAAATGTATCGATATATATATATATATATATATATATATATATATATATATATATATATATATATATATATATATATATATATATATATATATATTAAGGAGATTCATTATATGAAATTTCAGTTTACAGGATGTTCCGATATCAAATAATGGTAAGGCATTTTCTTTTGCACTTTCTACTTTAGCACTGGTGTGGGTAATAGAGACATGTCAGATGTAACTTATCAAATGGGGATTTCTTCTTGAAACGGGCAATGGGTCTTTCTCGTGTATTTGAATACATCACTGGGCATTACATTTACAGCCATATCTCTTTCGGATCAAGGCGATTCGAAAGTCGGGGAATGAAGGGGCTGATTACATGAGCAGAGTGTAAATCAATCTGTTAATGAAAGTTCTGAGTTTCGATTTGCACTGTATTTTTCCACATGCCTTGATTTTCCGAATCTTTCAGAATTTATAAATGGGGAGGTATTATCAAAAGAGTATGTGTTCTTAATGGCAATGTGTCATATATACACACATGAAGCTATATTTGAGTGTGTTTGATTCTCATGTTTAGCTATTTTAACACGTTTATGTTTCCGCTTACCCATGGACATACATCCATAATGCAAAAGCCAATTACATTAAACGCTATGCCCTTGGACGTTACCATAAACAGCAAATCTGACACAAGGACAAGGCAAGCAAGGTGAACCGCTATGGGGAGGATTATGCTTTGTCGGTCTGTACTAGGTTTCTCGTCACATCATATTAATCTTTCGCCTTGTACTTCTGAGCAGCATGCCACCAAAACAAGCAGCGTGTAGCAAGGGCGCTGAGTGAATGTTTATCTGATTCAGTAACTTGTCTATGACTGGAGGCGGGGAAGGATACTGACCCAATTCCAGTCAACAAAAGTTTCTATCAACAACTGCAAGCTGCTTTTTGATCTTTCATAATTACAATGTAACACTTAGATTTTACTATTGTGACAAACTTTCAAATAACCATTGCTTTTTTTTCCTAATCACTTAGTTTCATTTTTTCCATTTGCTTTCTTTGCTTTATACTTATAGATTGTTTGTTGTTTCTTGTGTTATTTAACTTAGTCATTCTACAAAATGGCATATACGAAATCTAACTAAGAGACAATTATTGAAAGGTACTTTCGCATAGATATCGATGATAAGTCAGAAGGCAGATTCATTACTGCACATAGAGATGACTTTACTCAGGAGATAGATTTATCTCACATATCTTCTAACTTAAGGCCAAATACACCGACCTTATTGGCTTTACTCACAGCAAGGGGAATTTAACCCAATGACATTGAAACCTTTTGTTACTCGGGGATAGGAACTTATCTACTCTACCCAAGGAAAAAGGTTTCCTACTCCCAATGGGAAATATTCAGATACGGTCCATTGTTGCAAAAGTGTCGAAAGCTCCACCGATTACAACCATGATCCAAAGGAAAACTGCAGATATAATAGTCTCACAGTTTCCTTGTGAGATTCCTCTCTCGCCCTTCGCTGAAGGCTTTCAGCAAAGGTTACAAATCAATATTCTTGATATAAGAAAGGAAACTTACAAAACTTTGCCAAATGTCCAAACAGGCAAAATTGTAGTCAGAATTGATTCTAGGGACGCTAACAAAGTCCCAGAATTTTTTAAAGTGTTTGGCCTGAGAGTCTAAACATGGTATTATGGGTGTATAAACTTTAGGTTTTGTGGTATCTGTAACAAAACAGGACATCAGAGATGGAGGTGCACGCAGCAAGCTGCTAGTACCTCCACCTCTGGCGCCTTAACTCAAACAACAACAACAACAAGACAGACAACTAGACAACAAATACAACAAATGGACCAATTACAAAACCAGACACAAACACAAACTCTTCAAAGTGTTAAACTCTCAAGCATGGTATTCTACGCAAGTGTATTTAAAAAAGGAACACTAAAGATTTTATTTGAAGCAGGGACTTCTACTTTAAACTCAAAAAATGTGTCTCTCGTAGAAGAGTTGAAAATTTCAGAGGAAAGTGAACTTAGTGATCTAAGTGATTTCCAGGACATCGATTCTCTGGATTCTCAAGGAATAGAATCTATACCATGGAGTATTAAATGAGATAACAAAAAGAAAAAGCAAAAGATTTTGAAGAAAAAATGAAAGGGTATGAAAGGGAAAAAAAGAAATGAAACAGAAATAAAGATTACAAAGGGAAAGGAAAAAGAACAAGAACAGGAAAAAGAAGATGAAAGAATAGTAGAAGAAACAGAAACAGAAAAGGAAAAGGAAAAAGAAAAAGAAAAATGGAAAAAGTAAAAAAGGGAACAATCAGGACGGTTATAAATGAAAAAAAAAATGAAAGAAAGACAAGGAAAAGAACAAGGAAAAAAGGAAAATTAAAGAATAGTAGAAGAAAATGAAACAGAACTGGAAAAAGAGAAAGAAAAAGAAAAAGAAAAAAGGGAACAACTAAATTAACTAAAAATGAAAAGACAAAAGAAGTAAAAGAAAAAGAAAAGGAAAAAGAACAAGAACAAATACAAAAGCAAAAAATGATGGATCAAAAAGCAGAATTAAAAGAGAAAGAAAACGAAAAGAAAGAAGAAAAGGATAAAGAAGAAGAAATAGAAATGGAAATTCAAGAAATAGGACTTCATTGGGAAATCTCCCCAAAACAAACAAGAAGACTTTCTAAAGAAAAGTTCTACTTAATTCTCCTACAATTACAAGGAAAAAGAAAACGATTCCTGTACAGATTGATACAGAACAGAAAATTCCTGAAACTTCTCAAACTCCTCAAACTCAACCATTATCTCTGTCAGAGCAGCAAGATACTCCCCTGACAGCTATGAGACGTGAATTTGAATTCAGATAAACACTACCACTAACTTTTGAATTTTTAGATTCTCCTTTTGATTTGTCTTCCATGTCAAAGGGAAACAGATGTTTTACATAGACAATCCGTAACAATAAGAAATATATACAATCTATGTTACAGATACTTTAGAAATTTATATTTTTTATCTTTTCCAAATTTATTCAAAATTTATCTTTTAGATTATATTTTAATACATAATGGTTGAGACTCAGAGCATAAAACTTGCCTCCATAAATGTAGGAGGACTATCTTTAGAAAAGACTCAAAAACTTATAAATTTTATTGCTGATTATGATATTGTAGCTATACAAGAGCTACATAATGTCCACCAAAAAACCATAAATCTTATTGAAGACAAATTAGACGCTCTTTTTTGGAGCCATTTAAACCCTTCTGAGATATCTCCAGGAGTAGGTTTCATAATTATTAACAAAATTCTTCAAAACAACTAGAAACTATGTGAAAACCCTACCCACCTTAAAGGCAGATTGATACCTATTCAAATACATAAAACAGATATAATTAATCTTTATGCTCCAGCTAAAAAAGCTTATAAAAATACAATATTATGAAAATCTCAGCGATTCTGTCTCAACTTTAATCATGAAGACCTAGTAATCTGTGGAGATTTCAATGCATGCAGAGAAAACGTTGATAGATCAAAGTATACAAAATATAGTAGACAAGTAGCTTCACTTAATGATTTTATTTTCGGTAATGATGTGGTAGATGCTTTTCGCTATCTACACGCAACTGCATTAGAATATACCTATACATTTTTAGATACAAATATAAAAGCAAGAATTGACCACTTTTATATATCAAAAAAGAACCAAAACAATATTTTAAAATGTGATATTACTGATTTTGTGATAGCGGACCATAAAATGATAACTTTGGAATAAAAAACCTTTTTTTTTTTATAAAATGGGATAAAAGCTATTGGAAATTAAATAATAGTATCCTAAATTTACCTGAACTAAATTTTGAGATAAAGAATAAAATTGAAACTTTTGAATTACAAGATTTAAAATCCTGGGATACCTTCAAATTAAAAATTAAAGACATTTCCCAAAAATATTCTAGAATTAAGAGTAAAAATAACCAAATTATTAAAAATGAATATAAAAGAATTTTAGAAAATACAACTACTTCTGAAGAACAAAAAGTTAAAACCACTAATGTTTTAGAAAATCTCAAAAAAATATGAAACTAATGGAGAAAAACAAAAATCTGGTCTTTACCACGACATTTATAATATTGGAAAGAAAATTTATAAAAAAGAAGATTGTAGAAAAGGTAGTGAAAAAGCCCTAACTAAACTTAAGAAAAATAATACTATTATTGAAGGAAAAGAAGATATTTTAAAATATGTAAAATACTTTTATAAAAATTTATGTCAAAGTAAGCACATATCTATACATTCAATTCATGTTTTTTTTAATAAAATTACTTTATCAACTATTTCAAATGAAAATAAAGATTTTTGTGATAAAAAAAAATAGAATTACATGAAATGGAAAAAGCAATTGATAAATTATCAAAAGGGAAAGCTCCAGGCATTGATGGAATTAGTGCAGAATTTTATAAAAAATTTAAGATACATTTTCTACCAACTTTACAAAATTTATATAATAAAATATTTAGTAAAGAAATAATGACTGATACTTTGAGAACAGGAATAATTACATTTTTGTACAAAAATAAAGGAGACATTGCAGACTTAAAAAATTGGAGACCAATCTCCTTATTAATTTTGGACTATAAGATACTAAGTAGTATCTTAGCTAACAGACTTTCTACAACTCTTGGTGAAATAATAATGGAAAATCAATCCTGTGGTGAAAAAAAGACAAATTTCAGATAATATTCTATCTATTAAAACCATTATTAAATATATGGAAAATAACCAATAAAATGGGTCTTAATCTTATTTGACCAAGAAAAGGCCTTTGACAAAATCGAGATCAATTTTATTATTGAAACTTTAAAAGAAAAATGGATTTGGTCCAATTTTTCTTAAATGGATTAAGATATTATACAACCAGAATAAATCTAAAATACAAATAAATGGTGCACATACAGATTCATTCCCTGTCACAAGATCAGTACGACAGGGTTGTCCAATCTCTATGTTGCTATACATAATTGGAATAGAAACTCTAAATGTTACAATTCAAAATGATGAAGATATTACAAGTGTTAAGATACCTAATATACCTAGACAAACAAAAACTTTTCTACATGCTGATGACATATAACAACTGATATTTCTTATAATAATCTAATTAGACAATAAAAAATTTTTTAGTCAAGCTTCTTGATCAAAATCAAGATAAAACTGAAATTCTCTTAATTGGAAATTGGAAATATAAAAGGTATTTATCACTTCCTCAAGAAAAAATAAAACCTTATGTAAAAGTATTAGGTGTTTTCCTAGGAAAAGACAATAAGGCTAAAAATGTAAAACAAATTTTAGATAAAATCCAAAGTCATAAAAATATTTGGAATTCTAGATATTTTCATTTCATGGAAAAAATACATATTGTAAAAACCTATCTCTTCAATTGTAAATGGCACGAATTGAACATAATTGATTTTGGAATATTTTATTTTCAAAAAATAGAACGTTCAGTTTATCAATTTATTTGGAAAAACATTAAAAAACTGCGTAAAACTACACTACCATATGACTAAATTAAAGGTGGATTAAACCTTCCTAATCTTAAACTTAAACAAGATTCAAATTACTCATATAGATTTAACTCACCTGAATTTTCTGCTAAACATCCATGGCAAGGCATTTACATTTATTGGTTTGGCTTATCTCTATCTCAAACTAAAGGAATGTTGAATAGTAATAAAATTATTAAAACCTTGAAACCACCATATATAATGTAGACAAATTAAAACACTTAAAAGTTACAAAAACTTAAATTTAATTTGGCAACTTAAAAAATCCACAGAAATATATAATATTAAGCAAACAAAATTTCCAAAACATAATATTAAATTTTTTAATCCACACCTTAATTGGGACGTAATATGGAAAAATTGGTCTAAAATTAAAAAAATCAATAAAGCTAACCTAATGTATCATTATTTACATAATGTGTGGTGGACTGGTGAAATAGCTTATAAAAGGAAAATTATAAGAAAACTACCTAAATGTCCATTATGTAAGAGATATTTAGATAGCAAAAATCACTTAATTTTAAAATGCGAAAGTTTTAATCGAAAAAGAATTTTAATTATAAACAAAATTAAAAACAAACTTAAAACTTTTTTAAAAAATTTCTTATTATATACCAATAACATTGAAGATAAAGATTTATAAAGGATGTAGTTGATTTCCTAACTGAAACTGTAACTACAAGAAATAGTAATATTTGGGTACTAGGAAATTAATAACACAACCATAATAAAAACTACTTTTAAAATCAATAAAGGGAATAATGACAGAATTGCATCATATTTTGGACAGCCGATCGGCTCGTTCTAAGACACCAATATAGAATGTAATTTTATTTAATTTTTTCCTTTATTTTACCTATAATGAAACCTTTTTAGTATATTCATATACTTTTATCCGAACAACTTAGCCTTTTTACAACTAATTTACTCTCTATAAATATATACATGTGCTATTCTCTATTAAAGAGAATAAAACCAAAAATCAAAAGTTCAGTTGTTGGCAGTTTTAGAGCATAAGCGGCTTATGCATTAAAGCACTTCCAGCAATAGAGATACCACGTGACTAAACCCAAGCTGATGGGTCCATCTTGACAGGACTAAACCCAAGCTGACACCAAGCTGATACTCTCTTTCACACGTTTGAAAACAACCACGTGCAGACAATTGTCGCGCTCTCAACAATAAAATGACCACGTGACTGATTTCCAGCTTTTGGATTTTCGGTCACATGCTTGTAGCTTGTAGCAGTTAGAAACCACGTGACTAGACTTTCATGGACAAATACATTGCAAAATAATTTAGATTATACAATAAAACCTGGAAAACTCTACAGGTGTTTACTAAATGAGTGGACAGGGATCCACTACACCTCTTTACTACATATTCGCTATAGACGGTGTTCCTCTTATCAACTCAAACCAGCTGTATGTGTTGGGGAGAGTCACGAGGACCAACCAACCCCCCACCCCCCCCCCCACACACACACTAGATACAAACACTTGTAATGGGACGAGAGTACGATCCTAAGTTCAGGAATCAGAATGTAAAGAAATCAGTATTCTCTTCAGCTCGTTTAGAGAATATACATCGCAAGTTAGCTCTTACTTATGATTGAGAGTATTATCAGACGGAATTCCTTAGTGGGTAATCTAACTTTGACATATTTGATGAGCAAAACAAAGATTAACCGTCACAAAATTTTAATAAAATTTATACTTATAAAATAAATAACACAGAAATATACATTACTCCAACACTCATGGCGTGGACAGGGATAACAGTACACCACCGTAAGACACTATTGGCTAACCGACGGTGTTTCCTCAATCAACTCGAACCAGCTGTTGTGCTGGGGAGAGTACCGAGGACCAACACCCCTCCCCCAACCATAAAGACTTATAAGGAAAATAACTTAATGATAAATACAATTGAAAACAAAATTCTTTTGTTGTACTTTTAACAAAACTTCCACGTGATTGATTTCCAGCTGATGGAGTTCCTTTTATAAGTTTGTAATAGTAAAAATTACGTAACTAGACTATTATGAACAAATACATTGTAAATAAATTTGACCTTATTACAAATTGGAAAAACTCTACAAGTGTTTACTAATATAAACACTTGTAAAATAAACAAATGAAATAAAGCAATCATGCAACAGTTATTTACATATAATTGTCGCGTTTTCAACAATATAATGACCACGTGACTAATCTCCAATTTATCAGCTTGTAATAGAAAACCATGTGACTAAATTTTTATGAACAAATACATTAGACTATACTATAAAATTAGATAAACTCTACAAGTGTTTACTATTACAAATACTTGTAAAAATAAGCAGATTAAAAAGAAAATAACTTTATGGGAATATTAGTTAGTACCTTTTTGAAATACTTTCAATAGAGTCACCATATGAATAAATTATAGCTAATAGAATTTTATTCACAAATCTATAACAACAAACAATTACATGCCTAGACTATTTACAAAAACTAATAAGTCATGAAAAGACTTATAAGAAAAAACAACTTATTTAACTAAAGAAATTATCATAAACGAAAAATATTAACCATTGAAGAAACCATCTTTTCCCCCTTGAACTTAGATGGACTCCATCTCTGCGAAGAAATCTATGGGAGGGTCCACTACTCTCAAAGAAATAAAAACCTGGGATTGTCCCCACAAATCTTGATAATGAGATATAAATGAAATGGGCTCTGGAATAATATTCTCTCTTAGTCATTCCTCTTCTAGGCCTACACTGAGTAAAGAGGCTTCCAGTTATAATATATCTTACTCCCACACTCCTACACTGTAAACATAGTTCTTGAATTTCAGATAAAATTTCAGAGGGATGTTTTATCCCTATTTCATCTTCTCCCATTTGTATAAAGACAATGTCTGGCACAGGGGTAAACTCCAAACCGAAGAGCGTAGATACTCGTGCATCAGGTATTGCAATAAATCCAATATTTAATTCGCGTGGCATTCTAATTGAATCTCTAACAGAATTTGAATTCAAGCTAGCAATAATGCTATGTCCAAGCTGAAGTAAGCGCATTTTATTAATAGTTACTGTTATAATTGAACTTGGTTATATATAAGTCCCCCCAATATACATAGAAATACACATCTTTGAAGTAATACTATGACTAACTAAAAATAGACACATTTTCTTTGAAGTAAGATTAATAAGCATTCTCTTTGTAGGTTGCTACTAAGAAGTTAGCTTATTACATAATTTTCCTTCAATCTGTGTAGGAATACAAAGAATACAAAGAAAGCAAAGAAACAAATTCCTTTTTTTTCTTTTTCTTTTATTCTTTTTTTTTTGGGGGGGGGGGCACCAGACAGATGCCCCCTCCCCCTATTGAAAAAACTAGAAAAGTTTCATGTAGGTGTGTGTTCCCCCCGATATGTAGTTATGTGTTTTTCATAAATTTCATTTAAATTATCCTAACCTTAATTTTTCCCATCGGGATTATATGGTAATAGGAGGATATTTTCCCTTAGTGTTTTTCTATGACAGTTTCACCCGAACCACAAGGTCCATCATGGGTCTCTGTCTTATTTCATAAAGTTAACCCTGGCTAGGGGTCTCCTAAATCCTGTGTCTGCTATTAGTGTTGTGCTATATGTATGATGCTATATTCATATGAATATTATATATTTGTTAGGATAGCCATTCTTGTCAAATGTCCCAGTTTTTCTAACCATATAAATACCTTTAAGAACGGTATTTATTTCAATACATACTTTATTTCCATTAAAATCATATATGTTCAAAAATTTTGAATTTAGTACAAAACATGGTGTCTTAAAAATAAAACACCCTATTGTTTTACTGTTTGTTCTATGATGTTCCATGTTTGTAATTTCCTTATTTATATACTAGATTACTTTAATCGAAATGGGATTTGTGCAATTTTTTTATTATTTTTCGCACTTCACCCTTTTCGATCCATTTGTAATCTTTATTTATTTATAATTAAGTCCTTATTCCATTCCAAAATTGTTTATATTCCCTTAAAACGGGCTTTCTGTGTAGATTCATGATCTCCACAGAGTAAATACATATACTAACCAGTGATTTCTATATGATAGCATGCTTCCCTTAAGAAAAACAAACTTAACCATATAATCTATCTAATCCATGTTTTGTTGTAATGTAAATGTCTCTAGGTGAGCTTTATTCCCAACTCTTGCACGGGCCTGTCCACTTCGCGTAGCGCCATGTGATATAGCCCCATGCTTTCATTGCTTGTACTTTTCTCACCTGAGTTCCCTGTTCCCTCCTTATCTAAAATTTTCCCCATAAGTTCTTATCGGTCCGCATGCTATCATAGTCTTAATAAGGAAATCTCTTATTTGCTGTAAAATATCACTTGACAAATTTCCATCCAAATATAATAATTGTTTTGCTTCATATAACTGATTTACCGTAATATTTGTGATAATTGTATTCCTATCAGATTGAGTTTTTGAACATTCTGTAATAACATGCTTTTTTGTAAATAAAATTTTTTTGCATAGTGGACATTTTGGCGACACTTCGATCATATGCCGTCACACTGCTGTTTCCCCTGTTAACCACGCATCATGCATGTATTTGAACAGGGTACTCCTTTTCCTGATAGATTTAAGTTTGGTCCAGTTCCCCCATGCCCTATTCCATTGAATATTTATGTTTTTTTGTTCTATTCTATTTTTTTCCTTATTTATTGTTTCTTTTGTTAGCCATTTGTATGTGCAGTTTGTTTCAGTGTCCCAGAATTCCTTAGCATCCCTATATTTGAATAATAAATCTTTTATATACCTTAATTTCATTGGCACTTCTACAGTTTTAGTTAATTTATTGTTCCTACGTATGTCGTTTCTCTGCTTCATAGAGAAACCAAAGTAATATATATAGAGCCCTTGCCAAGCTATTTTAGGCTCTTCTTTAATCTCTTTAAATCTGTTCAAAATGTTGGTGTGTTTAATGAGGATTGGGTGAGGGAGATCTAAACCTCCTCTCACCCCTTCCTTATATAAAGTATTTTTGTTTGTATAGTGTACTTTATATCCCCATAAGTATTTAATAATTTCGTTATCTATCTTTTTTAGTGTAGTATCTTTAATGTCTATTGTTTTTAATTTATAATTAAGGTGCACATACATAAAGTTTTTTGCTATTTGTGCTCGTTCCAATAAGCATATTGGCAAAGGTGCCCAGGTTGCCACATTGCTCGTAATTTTGTCTTTAATTTCTTTCAGGTTTTTTTCCATTTCGTTTTTTCCAAAATTTATTCCTAATGTTTTGATATTATCTTTAATCAAAGGAGTGGGTAGACCATGTTTCTTACCCCACCAGTTTCCTATAAGTAAAATTTCAGTCTTTTCAGGATTTAACTTTGAACCTGAGACTTTTCCAAATCTTTCAAATTCCTTTATAAGTTCATTGTAGGATTTTCCATCTTGGATAAAGTTTGTGCAATCATCAGCATGTTGTAACATCTTAACTTCTTCTCGAATATTTGGAACTTTAATCCCTACAATGTTAGGGTTATTCTTAACTTTGGTACTTAGAATTTCAATTGCTATTACATATAATAACATAGAGAGTGGACAGCCTTGTCTCACTGATCTTTGAATTTCAAATTTTCCCGTTTTTGCTCCATTAACCTGTACAATCGAGTTTATATCATTATACAGGATTTTGGTCCAATTTTGGAAATTTTCTCCAAAACCAAATTTTTCTAGTGTCTTAATTATATAGTTTTGTTCAAGTCTATCAAAAGCTTTCTCTTGATCAATTAGTACCATAGCACTAGTCGTACCATTTGTATTTATATGATCAATGATAATGATCAATGATCTTTTATTCTTAGTGCTAAGGCACTCTCAAACCTTTAAACAATATAATTTTAATAGGGCTAAGGTCCTATAAAACAACTTTAATATTCTACGTAAAACTATTCTAAATTAGGATTGTACTCTTTTTCTTTAGAACTACAAACTGCATTCATGGGTGGACAGGGATCCACTACACCTTTTACTACATATTCTTAAAGACGGTGTTTCTCTTATCGACTCAAACCAGCTGTATGTGCTGGGGAGAGTCACGAGGACCACACCCCACCCCATGGGCCACGCGCTACACCAAAATGCAATATTTTTGCTTGTGCCCCTTGTTCATCGCATGCTGCCTTTTGCTCTGCATATCCTAGGGCCGGGCGTCATAAACAAAGGTATGTATAGGGTAAAATGTCATTCGTTTATCACAATACAAGTTTTGTCAGGAAACTGTCCAATCTACAGAAAAAATATTCAGCTTGATCTGTACATGAAATATAAAACTGCGATCTTTTTTGGAATCCGTATTAATTGATAGACATTTTAAAGTGGATATTTTACAATTTATTCTAAATTTTACAGATAGTAAGACGTGTGACACAATACCATGAAAATCAGATACACTATTCTATGTTTCAAGATAGCTATTGTATAAATGAATATATCGAAATAAAGTAGACGTTCCATGTGGTAAAATGTGTGTGATATTCGTGTTCGTTTTATTCCGTACAGCTTCATGTATGAACCGCGTTATTATAATAAAAATTTTGAACAGTAGTTCTAATGAAATGATTTAACATGTAATGAAGCAAATTCATGTGCGTGCATGGGTCACATATACACAGCTTTATCACGTTAATATTGTGAGTTTGTAATTTCCATAGACATACACCCTTTGCTGCACATACTACGAGCCAGTATACTACAGAGCACATGATTGTTATTATCAATGACACTATGCCGAAATATTTCCATATTTTCTATGCCGGCAATTATACCACAAACATTATCTTTTTCAGTTGAAGCAGAATGCTGCACAACCTACTTCTCTTCTCTGTAGTGGCTGCACAGGTTTCGGGTTAGTCATATATATATATATGACAACAATAAAAATAACTATTTATGAACACATACGTACAATTGATATCTTCTGTAAACATGGCAAACTTGAAAACCAAAACTATGGGGCTAAATACAATGAAAGGAGAAAACGTTAAAAAAAATAATTGTTTTGAGATGGTGTTTATATGTATCAACATCATATTATTTAATTACTATGGAAGGAATGGAATGACGCAACATTAATAAGGTAATAACTTACAAGGGCAGTAAACTGAAGTAGTTCTAAATTTGGGAGAGAGAGAGAGAGAGAGAGAGAGAGAGAGAGAGAGAGAGAGAGAGAGAGAGAGAGAGGAAAAATTATTCAACGTATCGTTTCTGCTTATTATATTGTCATTTAGTTAATGATCGAAATCAACCCCAATGTATCATCAATTTTCCTTTGCTTGTAAACACTATTATCAGCGTGAAGTGAGTTCAAGCGAATAGTGTTATCTCAGGAAAATAGTTTTCCTGTCGCATAGTGTAACAGGAACTACAAAGGTGATAATAAATATAAAAAGAAAGATCCGTCACTGATGATTGATATAGAGGAACATTGTGAAATAACTTTTTGCTCTATGATGGTTGTTTCAATTCATCTGTTGATATCTAATCTCCGCTAACAATAAATGGAATCATATAATTTCTTGATGGAGAAAATGAGAGGTAGAAAGAGACTGAGATACCGAAAGAGCCAGAGAAAGAGAAAATATGAATGAGTCATCACTCTAGAAATGCAAGTATGAATAGCAAATATAATGGCGATATACTTGAAATAAATTCATTCCAAAAGTGATTTCGCCTCTGTCGGAACAAACGTGGTATTGCATGTTAGAAGAGATCAATATTCTCTGTTGATGCATTTCGAGATCTCATGAAATATACAACAGTGTTTTAAGGGTACAGTGGTGTTTAGCTCATTATCGGTCTAGAAAACATTAACAATTCGACTTTTTTGAGGAGCTCTGGTATTAAACGGAGAAGTCACAACAATCTGAACATGAAAGACCAATATCGTTCAAACGAGTAGCAAATATTCCTCTGTTAGTATCAATCACATAGACGCAAGTGTACTGGGATCAATATGTAATTGCATTGTTATATACAAGAGGGTCAATTTCAGGAGGGTGGAGATGGGTATTATATTGATCCATACGTATTGGCTTATGATTACATGTGATACAAAGGACATTTCTGGGAATTCGCACCAGTATTTTTGGATAACACTGAACGGAATCAGAGTGTGCAGAATAGCACAAATTGTGAAGAATACTTGTACTGTTTCCTATTCAAATATTCAAAACGATTAATACGTATTAGGTGTTACTAATCCATTCAACATTGCGAATAATGAGAAAAAGAAATATAGAACTTTAGCTTGCAAGCAAAAATTAAATTTACACGACTGGGGTTAAGCGAAAAAGAACATACAATATTTAAATTAATATATTTCTTAAATGTATTCAAATAATAGTGTCAATGTAAATTGACCTTCATTTCAAAGGTGAACTTCAAAATAGCGCGTGATATTTGCAAATAATGGTGGAAGAACCATGCCGTGGTAGTGTGAGGTAAAAACATTTGGTATGTAGATTTGTTCAGAAGGTACATAATAATATGATGATATATTTAAACGAATTTTCAAATTATAATTTCCAATTGTGTACTTAACTTGTTATCACAACACATTACACCATGTTAAATTCATAATTAATATCCAATGTGTATTTGGCACATAAGCATGGTAGATAAATAATTTAGAAAGTATATACATTTTTGTGTGCAAATGGCAATAATGTAAATAAAAGTCATTTTGCTGGAGAAATCTAAGCTTACCAAGTGTCCTACTGAGATGAAAAATATGTTTTGAATTGGTTATAAGTTTGCAGGGGTGCCGTTTCAACGGCTTTTATTACCATATCTTTATTTGGTTTTGCTGCCACGATTTAGAATGACAGTTCCAAGTCGGGATCATGATGATAATGAGTTCTGCGACTTTTTAAGGCAAGGCACTTAGATTACGTGATTAACCAAATCAATTCAAGTAAACATTGTGAGCAGCCACGAGATTAAGTGGATACTACATGTGATAATATACGCAAGGAGGTGAAAACTGTAGTTGGAAGAAATACGTTTAACATGAGTTGAAAAATTAAAGCCTGGAGGAAATTAACGTGAGAAATATTGAAGTGATCTGAAATGTACATTATTGTGATATACTAATGGAAATATACATTGCGATTAACTGACAATTTGACAACAAATTATATTTGGTAAATAATGCATCTCACCACATTACATATATTTTCTTCGTCGGAATTTACAATATTTCAACAACTTTAAAGCATCATTAAAACGACATGAACAACAATAATGCAATCCAAACTGTTTTAATATCTGACGGTTTTTGCAATTTTGAAATGTTCATGAACAGAGTAAATAGAAGTATGACTGCCAATACATACAATGATACAAGCATTAAGATCAATGCTTTGAAAAACAGTTGAAATATAATCACTTCATCTAATATTTAAATTTATGAAGGTAACCAACTAGAATCCATATTATTAGCATTACGTTTCTCAAGAAACGCATCACATACATTGTGGGTGTTTACTACCATGGTATTACGATATTTTCATCCCTGATAAATAACAAATAAACGTACCGTAAGGGATATAATTAATATTTCGCTAGAATCGCAAATCTATTAAAAAGATTTGTTCCAATGTGACTTTACATTAACCGATGTTTATAGATGCATGAGCATATAGTACTACAATAGCCATATTCAGTATGATTATTAAAAATTAAGATGAAAGAGTTATAATGTTTTGAAGCAAATGCATTGAATATGCAGTCTTTTCTTTAATTTAAAATCTTCTTTGAAATGATTTTTGACTGATCCGCTTGTGTCATTGTTATTGCGGTGTGCATGTACTATGCATGTTAGAACTCATCGAAAATATTCCGCATCCTATCAATGCTCAATATGTGCGCTACACCACTGTTTGGGTTGATTAGGTTAGATCCATCTTTACCCTGTATCATACAAACACTTTTGATTACACGAAATGCTTATAACATCATATTCTATTGCAGGAAGTGTATATGATGCCATATCAGCATGCAGCGGTGAATCAGTTAAATTATTTAACATTATATCCTTTACTCCTAACTCTTCGGTTGTTTCCCTTTACGTTAATTATTCCAAATTTGACTTGATTGCAACGTGGCCTAAAGGAAAAAATGCAACAGTTATCAAAAACTTTTCTCTTGATGATCATGGAACTGTTTGGATCCATAACGTTACCCTGTCTGACGAAAGAAAATATAAAGTGGTGCACATTATGAACGCGACTTATCGTGACTTATGGAGAGCACAATTAACTGTGCTGGGTAGGTATTCTGAACTATACACTATTCTGAACGTACAATACCAACTCAATGTGCTTTATATGTCTCTTTATATATCAATCTAGCTATCAATCTATCTATCAGTCTATATATATATATATATATATATATATATATATATATATATATATATATATATATATATATATATATGTGTGTGTCTACACTGCTTATTTGCATTTAAATTGTTATCCGTATTTGGTCAGTACTTTTTATAGTTGCTACCCTTTTGTTTCTTTTTTTTAAAGAATTTACTATATGTTACACCTAATAAAACAATCAAGTTTTCTTTTTTCATTTGATGTTTTACTGTCTCAATCCAATTCTCCGTTTCCTCTGATTGTGTTTGTATTTTCTCAAGCGAAAACATTTCCTAAACTATACAATGAAGCCTGAAATTAAGACAATAACAATGGTTGGACTAATATAAAAGAACAAGCCTTGATCAGTTATGATGGCAATGATTGGGTAATAATCTTTTTCTTAACCATCTACGCGTTTCCCTGTTTTTAAAATTTTGTTACGGAATTAAGACTGCTTTTGTCAACGCTAATATAACGGTGTCGTTATATATTATCGCATCTTCCGGTGCCAGGTTATTTAACATAAAAATCAAAGATTAATTTTAAACATTTTGACCGAAGTGATGGCTAGAAATAAACGTAAAGTATTGTTAATGATAATATTGTTTTTTTTTATCCATTTGTGTTTCAGTCGCCCCAACAAATAGTTGTAGGCCGCACGTAACACGTGATGGTAATACACTGATCGCTTCTCTGCAAGTTGGAACTGATTGTGGAAGACCCGAAGCGGTTCCATATTTGCTGGAAGACCCTAATATCACCCACAATGTATGAGTTCTCATTGACTAATGTATGGGTCCTATTCGTTTATGGTCTATATTCGTTCTTATACTTAGACATCTAACAACACAAATAGTATATACATGAATGAGTTAGTATATGGTTGCAATGCTAGACCGAAGCATGCTACTTCGTATACATATGTTAGCTGAGTATTACAACAGGTGCTGTTTAGATACACATGTCAAAGTTTATTTTTAAACCCGAGGTTACCATTGCTTCTCCGATGATGTCGAATAACACTAATACTAACGTTTGCACCTGATCTTCAGCGTGACAATTCAAGCCTCGATGTCTGATCATTTTTGTGCTCTAAGTAGATAAGTAACAAAGTATGTTGATAGGCATGTAATTGTAGACACCGTATATGCAACCTATGCTTTATTGATGTATATTCTTGTTAATGAAGACAAAAAAAGATTATATGATATGCCTTTACACACTTGATATATGGAAGCATATTATAGCATCAATTACGTGGCGCATCTATTAATTCATGTGATATAAACTGGTATGGTTTAAAATGAAAACCAAATTGATTACATCTAAGAAAAAGTATAAATATAGCTGTTATAAAGTATTTTAGATATACAATACTTATGAAAACAAACTGTCGAGTGCGTCATAGAAGCCAACATTATGTAAAGACAAGTCTTTAATTATAGTCAATGTTTCTTCAATGACAACAAAATTTAACAATTAATGTATATGTTTTACAGAACAAAACTACGGCAACATTAATTTTTGGCAGAGAGGCAGGCACATATAAAGCTTGTATGGAGACTCCTGCATTAAGCTGCGCAAGAAGTTATAATATATCAGACTTTTGTTCACCCATTACAGTTCCTGAAAGTAAGGCAAAAGTAATAAAAATCTTCATGGCTGTCATGTATATCACAAATTGCAATACACTATTCCCGTTACGTGAACAAACATCGTAATGTCATTAGTTGACAGATAGGATGTTTATTTTACATAAAGGAAATTTTGTTTTGGAAACAGAATGATAACTATCATAACTAATCACACAAAACTACATACGTAAGACATTAAAATGCATTTGTTCTAATATTATCTCTTTAATACAATCAGTTCTCTTTATAACTTAAGAACTTGACTGAATAATATGTAGTACTGCATTCAGAATGCGTTTGTCTCCGTCGTTTTTTGTATATAGTATTCAATGAAACACACATTGGTATCTAACAATATTGAATGTGCCATGAAGTAATTTATATAATTTGTGCCCAGATGATGTCTAGTTCAAGAAATAAAGGCGGTTGTTACGTTTTAATGCAATGTATTTCTAACACATGTTTGCTAATATTGCAGAATACAAGATCCACTTTAATGAAGTTATTTACATATTTTTCCACAAAAAAGAAAGAAAAATACTTTGTATCTATTAATGCCAGTTTAAACAGATTTAATTGATGTCTTTGCTTCATCCATGTACATATAGGGGAAAATTCAATCGCCATTATTTCAATTACAACCAGGATATATATATATATATATATATATATATATATATATATATATATTGGTTTCATTGAACTCTTCCTAATGTTAGACACAGAGAATGCAAAGACCTTGAGCGTTCTAGCTTAGTTTATGGTTGATTAAATTCATTCTACCCGAATTTTGTCTCACTCAGACACTGATGCACTCAATTTTACAGGTTGCTATCCGACATTATTCCTCCATTCCACACTTATTGCGATTGCAGTCCTGATCTGTATTGGATTATTTATGACAACTTTCATTTTGATTCTGTGCAGAAAACGTAAGTATAATTTTCAGTCAAAACTACGAATTATAATTGTTTGGATAATATGTTCTCAAGTGCGATAAACAGACCCTTTTATATATTAATTTAATACATTTAGGTACAATGTTAAGATATTTCCAGATGTCAATTGTGTTGAACAATATAATGTTTATTATAATAAAAGCATGTCGGGGAGATTAAAAAGTCATCAAGAAATTTGACAATGACACTAATTTTAAATATCAATGAAATTTTTTTCTGGCCTTTTCTCTTATATGATGAAATCAAAAGAGGCATACTTTTCCATTGTCTGTGTGAACTTCCAAACACATTACTGAACTTATATCAATAGGCATGTAAATGAATGCGTGTACGTATATATGGAAGGGTCTATGTATGATTACTGCACGGGTTGTCGTTTTTAGCAATCACGGAAGCAAAAATAAAGACGAGAAATCAATGTCCGATTTAATGACATTACATACATATTATTAATAAGATTGTCATAGCATTTTGTGTAAGACGAATCTTCCGAAATTTATAAGATAAATCTTCGCCTCTTTCTCAACGTTTTCAGTTTTCAATTTTTTTCTACTTTTTTGAAATTGGTGTCCGTCAGTATCAAACTAGTGCTTGTGGCTGAGGGATGTAACCGTAACTGAAATGTTAAACTATCCAATGGATGTAAACTTAATATAAGAAATCTCTTCTTTTAAGTATTAGTGTAATCACCTAGTACATGCTCACTGATTTATACGTTGGCTACAAAGGTAATAAGATCGTGAAAAGACTATACCATTTTAGTTGGTCTTGCCTACAGTAATATATCAGATGTCGGATTTTGAATTTGTCTTGCTTTGGATCCACCTTTTCCAAGTCGGTGTCCGTTAAATTAGTTTTTCTTTGGAATGTTCTGCTAGATAAGTTGCCATTCTTGTTTTGTATTCTTTTAGTGGGTTTATCTACAGTGTAATAGTATAAAGATGGAGACAATATTGACCATACATTTAAACATTATATATCCAATGAAAATGATGATGAGACCCCAACCACTGATTGAACAATTTGAACAATTTGATGTTGTAACATCAAAAATGATTTATTTCCTGAAAGCTTTAAAACATTTAAAAAAGTCATACAGTTTTTAGCATCAATACAAATACATTCTCAGTTTAAATATTGGTCATACATATTATCAATTAATTAAATCTTGATTGAAGATGTCGTATTGCACTAAGATAGGAATATAATTTCACATAAGGTTGATTGTAAGTTTTGTTAGAATATAACCATACCAATACATATTAGTGACGTGGAATAGACAAGTGTAATAAAATAATGAAAATCTCGAAACATTTGTTTTCCTATCAAGCAGATATTTCCAACGAAGATAAAAGTTCGTGTACAGTTATTAAGCACAATTGACATGCTTCCAGGAAATTTCATAAGTTTTCAATATGAAGTTAAACCTCAAAGCAGATGATGCTTGCTGGTTATCTAAAGACATCAGTGTGAAAACAACAATATGATAATTACAACCAACTGTTATCTTGACTAAAAGCCACGGTACGTGTTGGGCTTCTCGATCCTTTTATCGAATTACTGGTTTTGTACCTCTTTCGCTCACACTACACTGAATATGTCCAAATGCGTAATGCGCTGTCGTGATTTAGCTGAAGTCAACAACATAGATATCATCGAAGGGATGAAAGATGGAGGTTTCACTACAGTGTGTAGAATACGTATTAAACGTAATGACAATATGCAGGACACCAAAACATTTTTACTCACCTTCAACAAAACAACATTGCCCAAAGTGATCATGGTTGGGGTTTTGCAATTAAAGGTCGAGATAAACATACCAAACCCTATTCCATGCTATAAGTGTAACAAATATTGCCATCACGAGGACGTATCTTCAAAGGTGAAAATAGGTGGCCGATGCGGAGACCATTTTAATCAGGAAACTGACTGCAGAGCATTTCCGCATTGTGTCAGCTATGGCAAGCAACATCATGCCAATTCCAAGGATTGTGATACTTGGAAACAGGAAAATGAGATTAAGAGGGAAAAGTTCACATCAAATATTCCCTAGGTAGAGGACAGAAAACTTGTCCAGGCAAAAATATCCATTCCTGGCCCATCCATCTCCACTGTAATAAAACACAATCCCCAAACCACGATGGACGCACAAACACAGACGGATCAACCTGATTAAACAAGAAGTGCCAATATTCCCCATTACCAGCTGCAGAAAAACACAACATCTATAAAAACTACATTTAATAATACCCCACCACCAAAATAACCAAGAAAAAACGTAAATCACAAGCAATTAAGCAGCGAAAAGGGTCAGATGATACCATCAAACTCTACATCAGGTTTGTAGACATTGAGAACATGGGATGCAGAAGAAATACTCCATGTACTCAAGCTTATTCCGCGCCCATTAAAAACAAATAGACCCCCGTACTTCCTTCAGAAAAACAACCACACAAATTTTCTACGCAAATGGTTTAACCTAGCTCCCAACTTAACGATATAATGAAGAACACCATCATGCAATGAAACTGTTGAGGACTTAATGCCAACTACAATGATATTCTTCTGCTTTTAAATGAACACTATTCTGCAGTACTGTGTTTACAGGAAACATTTGTGAAACATACAGATAACATTACGTTTAAAAAGTATCCCCTGTGTAACACATACATTCCAAACGCTGACAGGGCTTCAGGAGGAGTGTCCGTTTTTGTGAACAATCAAGCCCGTCACAGTCATCCCTTTAAACACAAAATTTACATGCCATTGCTGGAAGCGTTACTCTAAATCGAGTGATTACATTTTGCTCTATTTACCTACCACCAAACACCAGCCTAGTACCAAACGAATCAGACAATCATGTTCAACAACTCTCTGCTCCCTTTGTTTTACTGGGGGATTTTAATACCCATAACGTTCTATGCAGATCAAACTACATTAACGGCAGAGGCGACAAAGTAGAAGATTTCATTTTTAGACAGGATACGTGTATATTTAACACTAAATAATCGACATATTTACACCCAGGAAAGGGTACATACACGTGTATAGATTTGACAATTTGCTCTCCTTCGGTGCTATTGAACTATGAATGAAAGCTCGATGATGACCTTCACAGCAGTGATCACTTTCCAATCAACCTTGAAAATATCACCTCTAAAATTGATGGCGCTATTCCACGATGTAATATAAAGTAAGCCCACTGGGCTCAATTTTGAAACATTCTGTAAAACTAGACTTAAGAAGCATGCAGTATTTAACGCAGTTAATGCCTTATACCATTTTACTTCCATGCTAAGCAAGATTGCAGAAGAATCTATTCCATAGTCCTCACCGAACAGTAAAATAAACCACAAAAGCCTTGGGTAACAAAGGAATGTAAAGAAGTCATTAGACAACGCCGAGTAGAACTGCAAACATTCAACAATCGTCCAACGCCCGAATATTTAAGCAAATATCGTACTGTATTACCCAGGCTAAAACTCACCGCACAATCAAAGAAGGTAAACGTGCATCATAGAAGAAATATATTTCTTCCTTAAACTCTCGTTCCTCAATAAAACAAGTTTTGGACCCTATTCGAAAATTAAATGGAAAGAGAGAAAACAATTCTCGCCGAAGACAGAAAACAAACAGTAACACTTTTAGCTCAAAACTTGACATAGCAAATATTCTTGCAGACAGTTTTCCTAAAAATGTCTCATCATCAAATCATTCAAAAGCCTTTTGATGACTAAAAATCAAAACAAAGTCATGTTTACAATTCACATCCAACAACCCTGAAAGTCATAACCAGCTGTTTTCACTATTGGAGACTCGGGTAGGCTTTAGACAAGGCCCATGATATATCCGCTAAGACTGATGAAGTACATTACCAGTTCTTGAAACACCTCCTAGTATCGTCACTAACATCTCTTTTGAATATGTTTAATGATTTGTGGATTGCTGGTAATGTACCCAAGATATGTAATGAAGCAAAAGTAATACCAGTTCCCTAACCAGGTAAAGCTGTCGAAGATCCTAACAACTATCGACCCATTGCACTGGCAAGCTGTGTGTGCAACACAATGGAACGAATGATTAATTTTGCGGCTTGTCGGGTACATGGAAAGTAAACATTTTATATCCCCAATACAAAGTGGCTTCCGTTCTGGTCGTAGTACCAACGATCATCTGGTTAGACTGCAAACATTTATTCTCGATGCTTTTATCAAGAATGATGCTAAATGACCTACATGATCTGTGTCTAAAACAGTCATCTGCCCTCTTTCATATCAAATTTTCTCTCAAACAGAGAATTCAAAGTACGAGTGGTCTCCACCCTGTCGGATATGCACGAGCAAACGATGGTTGTGCTCCAGGGCAGTATTTTATCTGTGACGCTATTTAATATCAAATCAATAGCATCACCAAGTGTTTCGCTCCCGGTGTGGATTGCTCACTATACGTTCATGATTTTATCATATGCTATAGCTCAAAGCGTATGCATACAATTAAAAGACAACTACAACGAAATATCAATAAGATCCAAAATTTGGCTAGTACTAACGGTTTCGAATTTTCAAAATCGAATTCAGTATGCATGCATTTCTGTCAGTTACGAAGACCTCATGATGACCCTAAACTCACGCTGGACGGAACACTTATTCCAGTTGTTGTGGAAACAAAGTTTTTGGGTTATTTTCTCGACAGAATATTGACTTGTATTCCACATATCAATAATGTTAAAGCTGAATGCTTGAAAGCTTTTGATCTACTTAAAGTACTTGCGCACATTGACCGGGGTGTTGATATTAAAGTCATCCTCAATTTGTATAGAACATTTATTCGCTCCAAACTAGACTATGGTTGCCTTGTTTATAGTGCAGCTAGGAAGCCATATTTGAAACTGCTCGACCCAATTCATCATCAGGGAATAAGACTCGATCTGGAAGCATTTAAGACATCTGCATGTGAACGCCTTCTTATGGAAGCAAATGAACCATCTTTATCACATCATAGAAAATGCTTTTTGAACAGTAAGCACTCAATTTAAGATCAAACCCTCGGAAATCTGCATTTTCGACTGTTTGCAACCCCAGTACAAAACCTTATACGAAAACAAACCAGTAACAGTATCAAAATTGATCTCTCACAGTTTATCAAACGTTAGTCTCTGAAACACTACCTTGGCTCCATAAAACAACTTAAAGTTATTTTTACGTTACACGTTGGGAAAAATCTGAGACAAACCATTGCATCTGCCAAAACTCTTATGAGGAACTCCTCACCGAATTTAGAAACTACACTAGAATTTATACTGACGGATGGAAGGATGTGGAAAAGGCTGATGTAGCTAGCCTTCGTTAGAGACAAACAAATAACAAAAGTTTGTCAAACAATGCATCCATTTTTTCATTTCAGGTCAGAACAATAGACTTTGCTTTAAAATTTATCGAAGATAAACCTATTTCAAACAGCATTATCTTATGTGACTCTCAATCAGTGATTCAGGCACTACATAATAGAAATCTAGACAACCCATTTTGAATCAATCTCCTCGTCAAACATAATGAGCTTAGTACCTCCTACAACATAGTACACTGTTGGATACCTAGCCATATTGGTATTAAAGGTAATGAAGAAGCAGCTCGAGCTGCTAAAATGGCTCTATTCCAAAACGATCTGATTTATAATTACTTTTTACTGCTTTTAAACCTCGTATCAGAAACTACATATGTCAGATGTGGCAGGCATCATGGAATGATGCAGTGAATACGAAACTTCACGCCATCAAGACAACCCTGGAAGAATGGACACCTTCCTACAGACCCAGCAGTAGGGAGGTGGTAGTCATTGCAATAATCAGAATTGGTCAATTATGCATAACGCCCTCCCACATACTAAAAGGTGAAGATACACCAGAGTGAGTTACTTGCAATGAACCATTCACTGTTAAACACTTTATGACAGAGTGTTCAGACCTGCAACTTACGGGTGATAAGTATTATAAAGTGCATGACATGATGGAACGTTTTGATACTATACATATCACTTGTATTTTAGATTTCATAAAGAAAGTAAATCTTTTCTTAGAGTATAACTTGTATGGCATCAAGTAAAGCATTTTTATCTAATGTAAATACCGCCCCTTATTTTCAACATCTTTTTATATGTACTCATCAACATACACCATTTACATCTTCCGTTGATTGGGAAGCTTCATATTTTACTGTTACCAACACGTTATCTTTTTTACTTTGAACTATTTAGTTTTTGATATCCCTGGTCGATATTAAACCTTTTAGTAATTTTGAATCATGTATACATACAACCTATTGTATGTCGCTAAATAGCATAAAAGTGTTGGTGCGCCGTTAAAGATCAATCAATCAATCTGTCACAGAATTAGGCGAAAATTTAATTTATTTTCTAATTGATTTACTAACTAATCTCACCATTTTCTTTGTTTCATCGTACATGCATTACCTGGGATGAATAAGTGGTTTTTCCCAAGGTAAGCGGCGTGTAATGATTTGCATGTGCCTGATTTTGAATTACATGAAATCCGGAACATTAGTTTCACGTAGTGCACGGTAATCTTGCCGTGATTTCTGCTCACCTATTTTGAGAGTATATAAGGCAGAATATTTCTCATAATAATTACGGGACCTAAAGTATCTAATCACAAGAGAGATAAGCTCGTCTATCAATCTCCAGCTAAAGGGCTGATAACATCACTGAGAACATTTCTGAATTATAGCTGATTTATTGCGGAACATCTCTGATAACATCTGTTATCGTAGCTGAAATTGTTGCTGATTTATTGTGCAATCGAATTGAAGTATCTGACTGTCTGTCTGTCGAACTGTCTGTTCGTCTACATCTGTCGTGACGTGTAAATATCCGGAAAGCTAGAAGTCCGAGTGTCGGAGCTGTCTAGAGTTATAAACATCCGGGGCGACATCTAGGGTATTGAGGAACGTTGGTTCTAGTAGATGTTGTATGCTGTCTGTACGTATAACTGTGGTGGATCCGTGAAGGGCAAACGGCCGATAAAAGTATTGGTCAACCCTAGGTCTTTGGGGAAACTGGGCGACGATTCAACTGTGTGAATCGTACGGTAATACAGGGTCGAGACACATGTGTGTGTTGCAATTGTGTACAATTGAATACATTGTTGTATTTACATGGTTATTTCAGAACACAATAGTATTTCAAGGCATTGCATGATTCTCAATAAAAGCTAGCAACTTGATTGAATACCTGTATATGTTCGTGCTAGTTGTCGCAATCCATACGTGCGATAGTATAGTTTGATGTTTGTGTTTATTATCGTGATTTATACTAACGTTAATAGAACTTTTGTAAAGGTTCTTTGGATCTGTGTTTAGTCCAAAAGATTCCTTTGTATCTGTGTTTTATTTTGTATTAATATTTCATTTATTCATGTATTGTGAATGGTTGTGAGTGTAATTGTGGGTTGAACGCATGAGTTATTGTGTTGATACATCATTATTTTTCATTAATAATTTATTTCATAAATTTACATTATCTTTCACACTTGTGTTTGTGTTGTTCATTTAGTCCACCATCCACTCGGTAACAATTCTGTTACAATGGTATCAGAAGTGGGATCGCTGAATTAAGTGAACTGTCAATCATTTTTGTGAAGTATAAACATATTTAAAGCATTGGTTTGGTTACCTTCATCAGGAAGATAAGGTCAGCCTGTGGTATATATATATATTTATATTTTTATATTACAATTTGTCATGTCATCCCTTAAGGACTTGGTTGCCTTAGGCAAAGAATTTGGATATGAAGGTGAAAGCTTAAGGAAATTTATTCAAGAAGAACAAGCCCGGGAAAGGGAAGAAAGGGTAAGGGCAAGGGAATTAGAAAGGGAAAAAGGGGAGGCCGAAGAAAGGAAACGGGAATTAGAAAGGGAATCCGATGAAAGGAAATGGGCCATTGAGAAGGAAAAGATAGAATTTGAGAAGCAGGCCGAAAGGGAAAAGATAGAATTAAAGAAGCAGGCCGGAAAGGAAAAGATAGAATTAGAAAAGGAAAAGATAGAATTAGAGAAGCAGGCGGAAAAGGATAGGATAGGATGGGAAATGGAAGCGGAGCAAAAGCGAATAGAGTTAGATGAAAAAGCAAAGCAACGGGATCATGAGCGTAAGGTAGAATTAGCAACATCTGGAAGAGAACACGATTCTGCCTTTAGCAAATTAAGGGGCCCCAAATTACCTCCTTTTGACGATGAAAAAGATAACATGGATAGTTATCTTCATCGGTTTGAGCGGTATGCCGAAAACCAGAAGTGGAGTCAAAATGACTGGGCATTGCATCTGAGTGCTCTATTAAAGGGTAAAGCACTGGATGTATACTCGCGACTTCCTAGGGACGATGTGTTTAAGTACGACGTCCTAAAGGAAGCACTTCTCAAAAGGTACGAGCTCACTGAACAGGGTTTTTGTAAATTGTTCAGGTATAGCAAGCCCGATAAGGGAGAAACCTTTGGTCAGTTCACCGTTAGAATTGCGAACTATTTTGAGCGGTGGATTGAATGTGGCAAAGCGGTGAAAACGTTTGAAGGATTGACTGATTTCTTGCTCAGAGATCAATTATTTAACACAGTTGGGCGAGAATTAGATCAATTTCTGAAGGAGAAAGTCTTCACAAACGTAAAATATATGGCTAAGCAAGCCGATTTCTTTGCCGAAGCTCATGGGGGAACACAGAACGTGGTTTTAAAAGATTTTAAGTCTGGAAACCAGTCTGTGAGACCTATGCCTAGGGAGCTTGTAAAATCAGCTGAGGTAAATAGGTCAGTTAGGAATCCAGTTATTCAGCGTGTGCAATGTTTCTTGTGTAATGCATGGGGTCATGTTCAAAAAGACTGTCCTAAAAGAAAGGGACTTGTACATAAGGTAGCAGTGGCTATACAAAGTAAAGGTATATCCGATAACATCGTACAGGTAGAACCATGAATTCATTCGCTTGGCACGTGTCTATTTCCCGAAGCGCCTGTACCAACCGCGAGAGGGTTTGTCAACAGTCGAGAAGTCGTAGTATTACGTGACACTGGTTGCACTGGCGTAGTGATCAAACGTAGTCTCGTGCAGGATAACCAAATGCTCGGGTGGGAGTCCCCATGTATGTTACTTGATCAGACGATGGGTCGCATTCCCGTAGCAAGGATCACGGTAAAAACACCTTTCTTAACGGGAACTGTTGATACCCTTTGTATGGAAAATCCTATTTACGATCTGACGATCGGTAACGTTGAAGGTTCCCGTCTTCCAACTATGGCCGATTTTAAAATACCTTTGACTCAGGCAGTCGAAACGCGAGCGCAAACACGGCGAGAGAAAACTGCGTTTCATAAATTAATAGTCCCTGAATCAATCTCCGGAAGTTCGCGTGATGATTTCAAACAAGAGCAAGAACATGATGAATCCATCAGAACAATTGTTGAGAAAATCACGTCCAGCGCGATTAAACATTGCAAGCGTGGGGGTAGCTCGAGATTCGTACGCAAGAACGGATTAATTCATAGGGAGTTTAGCGCTCGGGAGGGTAAGAAATATTGGCAAGTAGTCGTACCCCAGAGATATAGATCTCAAGTACTTAGGGTGGCGCATGAGTCAAGCCTGGCAGGACACCTAGGTAAGGCTAAGACCACTAGCAGGGTAGTCGCTGAATTCTACTGGCCCGGTGTTAATGGCGATGTCACACGGTTCTGTAGGTCGTGCGACGTATGTCAGAGAACTGTATGTAAGGGAAGGGTCACAAGGGTGCCCTTGGGACAGATGCCATTAATAGATACACCGTTTAAAAGAGTGGCAGTAGATATTGTAGGACCAATACACCCAGTTACCGAAAGAAAGAATCGGTATATTCTTACTCTGGTTGACTACGCAACCAGATACCCTGAAGCCGTAGCGTTACCAACTATTGAAACGGAAACGGTAGCTGAAGCATTAGTTGATATCTTCAGTAGGGTAGGGGTGCAAGAAGAAATCCTCACTGATTGTGGTGCCGAATTCACCTCTGACCTCATGGGTGAAATAAGTAGGCTGTTATCCATCAAACAGCTAAACACTACCCCATACCATCCGATGTGCAATGGACTGGTAGAGAAGTTTAATGGTACCCTGAAAAGCATGCTACGAAAGATGTGCGCGGAGCGTCCGCATGACTGGGACCGTTATTTAAACGCTGTTCTGTTCGCGTACCGTGAAGTACCGCAGGAAAGTTTAGGGTTTTCACCCTTCGAACTGTTGTACGGTAGAACAGTTCGAGGCCCGATGCGGATACTACGCGAACTATGGACTGGTGATGTCACGAACGAGGAAATAAAAACGACTTACCAGTACGTTTTAGATCTAAGAAATAAACTTGAGAGTACATGCCAGATGGCACGTGACGAATTGATTAAATCGGGGCGCAGATATGCCAAGTATTACAACCGCAGAGCGCGAAATAGGAAATTTCTTGTGGGAGATCAGGTTCTATTGCTTCTTCCAACGAGCTCAAATAAGTTATCAGTCCAGTGGAAAGGTCCCTATGAAGTTAAAGAGGTAAAAGGTGACATGGACTATAAAATTGACATGGACGGCAATTTAAAGACATTCCATGCTAACATGCTCAAGTTGTATATCAAGAGACAGAGCGACAATGTCAATAAGGGGAGTTGAAAATATAGGCGCAGACTACTTGAGTAGGGCATGATGGGAAATTTGTATGAATTTGCCCAGTAATAAAATCCAGTTTGTAGTATAACCATTGTAAATGTTGTAAGATATCATCAGTAGTTATTTTTCTTCTATTCTGTGTTAGTTTTAAAAATGTGTACATTTTTATTCTTAGGGGGGAGGTATTGTCGCAGAATTAGGCGAAAATTTAATTTATTTTCTAATTGATTTACTAACTAATCTCACCATTTTCTTTGTTTCATCGTACATGCATTTCCTGGGGTGAATAAGTGTTTTTTCCCAAGGTAAGCGGCGTGTAACAATTTGCATGTGCCTGATTTTGAATTACATGAAATCCGGAACATTAGTTTCACGTAGTGCACGGTAATCTTGCCGTGATTTCTGCTCACCTATTTTGAGAGTATATAAGGCAGAATATTTCTCATAATAATTACGGGACCTAAAGTATCTAATCACAGGATAGATAAGCTCGTCTTTCAATCTCCAGCTAAAGGGCTGATAACATCACTGAGAACATCTCTGAATTATAGCTGATTTATTGCGGAACATCTCTGATAACATCTGTTATCGTAGCTGAAATTGTTGCTGATTTATTGTGCAATCGAATTGAAGTATCTGACTGTCTGTCTGTCGAACTGTCTGTTCGTCTACATCTGTCGTGACGTGTAAATATCCGGAAAGCTAGAAGTCCGAGTGTCGGAGCTGTCTAGAGTTATAAACATCCGGGGCGACATCTAGGGTATTGAGGAACGTTGGTTCTAGTAGATGTTGTATGCTGTCTGTACGTATAACTGTGGTGGATCCGTGAAGGGCAAACGGCCGATAAAAGTATTGGTCAACCCTAGGTCTTTGGGGAAACTGGGCGACGATTCAACTGTGTGTGAATCGTACGGTTATACAGGGTCGAGACACATATGTGTGTTGCAATTGTGTACAATTGAATACATTGTTGTATTTACATGGTTATTTCAGAACACACTAGTATTTCAAGGCATTGCATGATTCTCAATAAAAGCTAGCAACTTGATTGAATACCTGTATATGTTCGTGCTAGTTGTCGCAATCCATACGTGCGATAGTATAGTTTGATGTTTGTGTTTATTATCGTGATTTATACTAGCGTTAATAGAACGTTTGTAAAGGTTCTTTGGATCTGTGTATAGTCCAAGAGATTCCTTTTTATCTGTGTTTTATTTTGTATTAATATTTCATTTATTCATGTATTGTGAATGGTTGTGAGTGTAATTGTGGGTTGAACGCATGAGTAATTGTGTTGATGCATCATTATTTTTCATTAATAATTTATTTCATAAATTTACATTATCTTTCACACTTGTGTTTGTGTTGTTCATTTAGTCCACCATCCACTCGGTAACAATTCTGTTACACAATCAACCATATAACTTTAAAAGATCAGCTGGGTTTGTCCTTGTTGATGTAAATAAAATACATGTCAAAGGTTACACTCACTTCAGGCCGATTTTACATTTCTGAAGATTAATATAGTAATGATGTACAGTCCATCTTAGAAACATTATATATGTCCATGTTCATTATTATACTTTACCAGGTAAGAGACGTCTGAGAAACAAACAGCAAGAGTTAGATCCGATGACTAATGATGATAGTATGGTACGTACCGTGTTCATATTGTCCGCATTGACGTCGCTGCTTTACATCCAACATTATTCACACAACTGTATATCACTTACACAGTTTTTTAATCCCCACCCAATCCCATCTCACATGTGTTATTGTATTTTGAAAGATATTTTTCAAATAAAGCTTCAATCATTTTGATCGAAGTTTTGTTTGCAATCGTATTCAGATACAATCAGTTAATTCTCCTAATTATTGTACTGCAGTTTAGTAGTAGCTTTGGATCAAACATATCAGAGTAGAAAAACAACACACTTTGAGCAAAAGAGCAAACTTGATTTAGATTTTACGATGTTTCTTCAATACCTAAGTGACGTTGAGGGTTTGTTGCTTTAGTTTTCTTTTCCTGATTTAGAAGCTACCTTTCAATACAGCGCATATTTATTTACAACACAACTTCCGGTGACCTATACTAAACTTGTGTTCTGAAAAGAGTGAAATTTATGGATATTTTCCTTCCGACTTTAAAGTATAGTTAACATACAATATTATTTATATCTGATATGCTTATGGTTAAAATAAAATCAGTAGCGACGTTAGTAATGGTTATTGTTGAAAATAAAATTGTGAAATCTAAAACAGTAAGAATGAAACATCATTTGGATCGAAGTATTGTTTGCATTTGTTTAAAGATAATTTAAGATAACGTCTTTTACTGCTAAAAAGTTGTAGTTTTACGTCGAACAAATCAGCAACCAACAGCAACAAGTTTCGAGTTAAAGAGCAAACTCGATTTAAAGTTATACTAAGTTGCATTGATGATTTGCTGCTTTCTTTGTTCTTACATGGTTTAGGACCTACCTTTTAATGCTGCCTATACTTATTTACGACACAAATGCCATAGATTATATTGCATTCTGATTGTACAAAAGACTGCCAATTCATCCTAAGGTCACCTTAAATTTAACGGGTGCCATATTGGGCCAAACCCTTACGATAACATGTAATGCAAGTGACCATCACACGATTTGTATATATTAACATACTTAACAAAATGTTTCCAGGTTCCATTAATTCACACAAATGAGCCTTCTGCAATTCTTGTCAGAGAGTGTGTAGAAGTGAATACATGGTATCATGCTGATTGCGGGGACAACTTTAAGAAAAGGAAACAAAAGTTACAAATGAATTGAAATATATTTTTGCGTCACATTTCATCAAATTATACGTATACACAAATAATTGTCTGTACATATTTAGTTTATTCGGTCGAGTGACACAGGATAAGGATCTTGTCCTAAAGACAAATGTTTTCTTAGAGGACAAAACAATAATTGAATACAAAATACTTGGCCGTGGGGAACCATCATTAAAGGCTTAGCCTTTAAATTCCATATTCAGAACAGGCAGTTTATTTGTACATACTTTAATGTACGACTATGTAAATTTAGTGTTGTAGATGATGTGTTACGATGGAATTAATACATCGCCTAACAGAACAAAATCGTGATCTGAACGATTCTGCTTGACTTAGAAAAGATAAAAATAACATCCACAATATAATTTGTTAGACCCTAGTTATTGCGAACGTAGCATATTGTTATAGTATCCAGCAATTCAACATTAGTTCACTATTAATGTTTCTAAAACACAGTGACTAAGATAAATGAAGTCAGAAACAAGCGTATAGGGAAACTATAAGTTGTTAAAAAGGAAAATTAGGTACATGTGTCTATGATGAGTTTGTTTAATTTTTTTTGCTCATGAAGAACTTTCCAAGCTCTGATTCAAATGAAAGACAAAGAACCAAATTTCACAAAAATCAGGAGGGCTTCAACAGATTTTATAATTAGACCAATCTCGTTAATGAATCTACAACTCATTGTTTGATGAATGTAACACGTTACTCTGAAAATGTAATTGGTGTCACGTTTGGATGTTGTTACCAAATTTAATTCACTTAGATTTAGATTTTGTTTGTGCAGTTAGACTGTCTAAGTTATGGAAAAGGATTTAATTAGTGCATGTATCGTACAGAACACCATTTCTCGGCAAACATACACTTGAGGACGCGATATATGACTGTAAACTATAGATAAAATAAATTCAATTTCATGCTAAGACTGATCTTACTAATGAATTTTCGCATGTTATGTGGAACAGGAAGAAAACAAAACATCACTGAGATTTTTCTTGCTAGATTTGGCAGAGTTGAGCGAGAATTTGTAAAGTTCTTAGGCATAGGGTGAATCATATTGCGAAGGTAATGATTAGTGCTTAACAAAATAATTCACTAAAAATAATTTCAGACTGTGAAATTAAAGACTCGTTAACGAGGCTGGAAAAAAGACTTCGCATATACAATCAGAAATATATTTGAATAGAGACATATATAATTCTGTTTAATACATTAGGTGTTGTTATCAAAATAACCAATTGATACAGCTAGTCAAGAAAAAATGCGAGATTCCTTTTTAGTTTGTTAGGACGAAATATGGCCAGAGCAAGCTGTCATACAAAGGAACGATCACGAGAATGAAAATGCAGATTTCTAGATTGTATGCATCACAAAACGATAAATTGTAATGTTTCTGAAACGATGAAGATTTGCATGTTAATTGTAATTACAGTTGCTTGCAACATGTCAAGCAGTTAAGAAAACAAATAAAGCGAGAGAAAAAGGAACACAAATAGTATGTGTTCACTGTAAAATCTTCAAACATCGCAATAAGGTATATGAGCAGACACACAGACACACACACACTCATACACACACACACATTGAACGTCTTGCCGAATCTGTAATTTCATAAATCATTAGAGGAACATGATGTTTTCATACAAATTGGGAAACATTATATATTGTTGGATGCCTAGACATAGTGGAGTTAAAGATCAAACAAAGGGCAGATAAAGCAGCCAAAGCTTCCTTGCAGTCATCTGTTTCAGACTGCAAGATTGCAGATGCTGTCTCCAAATATTGCTAAATGTTTAGTAGTTTATGAAGACCTAAATATATCTGGCTTGTTTCTTTGCTGTGTAAAAGATCAGAACGGTATACGAGTCAAATGTAAGATCTTAGAATTAAAACTGGGGTAATAGCAAGCTCTCTACTAATGCATATAATTCTACATATGATGTAGTCTTTACACTCCAGTACTAATTCGTGTACGCGTAACAAAAAAAATACAATGCAGTCCACGCTTAGCAACACAAATTCGAATACACTTAAAAGCAACAAAAGTCAAGCAATAAGGTTTCGATATCACCATCTTTGTTATCACAACCCCCCAAAATTACTCACCAAAATTATATTTCATCTGATCCAATTCGAAATGTCCTGGACAAGTCATCTCTTTTAGAACCTCATATCACACTCGCATGTCCCTGTATACGGACGGTTTGTGAAATATGCACACAATCTTTAATTTTCATTAGAAACCTTAATCTCAAATTATTTCTTAGGATGAAGACACTGAAAATGCAAATACCCATGTTTAATGCGCCTACTGGTATTCAAGTAAGGAAAGAAAATAATTTTCTTGTAAACCCATATTCTAGAAGTAAATTTTAAGTTGTATGCATGTCGGGATTGATTAAAGAGAATACGCAAAATAACCCCAGAATTGATCAAAAGTTAAACGTTGAACAATCAGCAGCTTATTATAAATTTTAAATTGTGACCAAATCTTTAATATTGAATTCAACCAAAAATTAGTAACAGAAAAGCAACGCGAATTTGCCCTAGGATCATAGACTTTATAAGTATTGAAGAGGAGGGGTTTTGTATATGTACTCTATATATCCTTAGAATGCTCTATATTTCAAGAATAATGGATTGAGCGAGTTGTAAATGTTTTAAAACGGCAACTACATTAACCAGATGGAATATTCTTGATGTCAAATGGTCACTTGAAAAACGTTAGCAATTATCTGGCAACAATAACTGTTTCACTTTTGTCATACATTGCTGGGACTGGTTTTGCATGGTTGTCAGATACTGATGAAACTGACTTGCTAGCTTTGTTAATCTATCAGCATGAAGTCCGTTATTTTTCTAGTGTTGAAATTGTATTGCTTTAGATTTATCTGTATTCGTAAGAATTCGAGTGCCATCATTAATTCGATCAAACGCAAATAATTGTTTGTGTAGCTCGACAGCACTGCAACTTCCGTATATTTACTATTCTCTTCCTCTGTCATCTTTTCAAGCACCACTTATGGATGAACTAACCAAGAAAGAAAACAAACTTGAAAAATGTTTCATTTAGCTTTTCAGTATAATATAACGCCACGTGATAAAATATACCCCAAACGACAGCAATAATGCTTGAAACTGCCGTTGAAAATGTATATGCATTATTTGTATGCTTGTTTAACTATAGAATATGGCAAGCTTACCTCCACAAATACAATAGTAGACCTTTGGGAATTTCACAATCGATCTTGTAGTTACAATTGGATAACCAAACTTTGGAGGTGGGTTGATAAACCCATCCACCTAATTGAAAGTAATTGCAGTAAAAAAAGAAATAGAACGTTGTTACGATGCTTCTTGTTTTTTTTCAGGTGAGACTAGTTCATTTTCAATCTATCTTTAGATAGATTTATGGACGTTTGGAAAGCAAAGTACGTTGTCGTGTCTTTGTTGTAAGTGCTCTTATCACTGGACTTCACATGAAAATCAAGCTCCGATAATTCCCGATGGTGGTCCCAAATCAGATTGCCATGAAACATATATAGATGCGACATTTAGCTCACTCATACAGATACAAGTATTTATTTAACTCCTTTTCAGGATCGCTTTTAAGAAACAATATCTTCAACCAAAAGTCATTAGATTTCCTGTATGATGTGAAACTTATTAGCTTGGATTATATCTGTTTTGCAACATTGTTTGGAAGACTATGTAGTTACAATAAGTGTATTTGATTACCTTTTTTCGTTTTCACTTAATGCATTATGTTTATGTTGATCATGTTTACCACTGACACATGTATCCACAAAATAACATTTCAGGTAGAACAAAAATGAAACAGTAGACAGATTATTACAAATGAATTAATCCAGTACTCCATCTGGTTTCGGTTTCGGTTTCGGCGCCGAAAGTTAGCAATTGATCTCTTTCGGTATAGATTTTGCTTAGACTGAAGCCAGAAAGTTAGTTTTCGGTTTCGGCTTAGACTGATAATTGCTTTCGGTCATCAGCCGAAGATCTATTTTAACTTTCAGAATGCAACGCTAGTGCTGCGTCTATTACTCTGCTTGTCAGCCGGTCAGTCGGCGTAGGGAAATTTTACATTTAGCGAAGTCCTCTTACTGCAGGCTCTGAATGATTTCTTCTAGATTAGTTTTTAATTAGTCTAGCATTGGATCATGACCCAGGCCTATTTAATAAATCTTGTGTTCGGCAACTTTGGTCAATATAGTCTGGTTTCGTTTTCTGACGAAACGGGAAATTTAATTTCGGTTGGCCTCTAATATATATAGCTGGCTGTTCTCCATTATATGGTATATATTTTTTTTGGGGGGGGGGGGGGCAGCAGACATGTACCCCCCTCCCTAAAAAAATAAAAGTTTTTATGTTTGTGTGGGTTAGCCATTTTCATTCAAATTCTTGTCACAGTTGTCTTGCTTTGTGATTTCTCTCTATGTGGGTAATCACACAATTCTCTTTATTTGGATATAGTTTAAATTAAATTTGATTTTTATGAAAATTGAAGTGTATTTAATTAAATATTTACGATGCTTCAATTTACTTTCTAATAAAATTTAAATTTTCCAGGTCCATCTGCCTTGAGTCGTACAATGTATGAATTTATTTAGTTGTACAATTCCCGATTCAATCAGGGCCGTCCGTTGTTTATTTATATTAATTATTCAAAAAATGACAAAATTTGTTTAAGTTTACCCTTTAATGGGTTTCATGTCTAGTGAGGGATCTAGACATGGAAGGAAAAGAATGGATCTAGTATCCAGAGAAAAGGAAGTGCAAAATTAAGTAACATTAGAAGTAGTGGGGTGATTTTTCCAAACTCTGCCATAGTCCTGCTCACTTCGCGTAGCGCCATGTGATATAGCCCCATGGCGTCCTCATTAATGTACTTTTCCCGGTAAGGTTTACAATATGAATTGAACTATTTTATAAATTAGGAAATAGAAAAAATATTTTTTTCCCACCAAAAATAAAGAAAAATGTTTTATTTGTTTATATAAGAAAAATATTAAAAAAATTAAAATAAAAAAAATGTTTAAAATTTACCTAACCTTCATCAGTGGTCCGCATTTTATTAAAGTCCTCGTTATATAGTCCGTAATTTGTAGTATTAGGTTTTTATTAAAATTTCCGTCTAGGAAGAGTATTTGACGTCTGTCGTACTTGTCTACCTTCATTATTTCAATAATTAGTGTGATCCTTTCTTCCTTTGTTTTGTCACATTGAGTCATCGTATGATTTTTTGTGAACGGGGCATTTCCGCATAGAGCTTTTTCCTGGTCGAAAAGTACCATAGCACATTTTGAATTTGATCCATTTATAAAATCTATAATAGTCCTAATATTAAATATATTGTTATGTATGCTTTTACCTTTACCACCGCATGTTTGATTAGTGTTTAAAATGGGCCTCCAGTTTTTTTAAGTCAGTTTTGTCCCCTTTCCCTTTATAAATAATTGTAATCAATCCCTCCCTCATTGAGTCTGTTATTTTGTCATTTTTAAAAAGTATGCTATTAAATAATGATTCTAAAAATGGTGCCTCCTCACTTTGGAATTTCTTATAGAATTCCGCCGTGAGGCCATCTTTCCCTGGTGATTTACATTTTGCAAGTTCTTTTATTGTGCTTTGCACTTCCTCCACAGAAATGAAATCATCACACAAATCTTTGTGTGATGATGAAATCGTTTCGCATTGTATTGCATTTAAGTATTGTTGTATTATGTTATTGTCTATGTTTTCAGATGTATTTAGTATTGTATAAAAATTTTATACTTCTTTCATAATTTCTGTTTTAGTTGTCACTTCCACCCCATTTATCATAAGAGTGTCTAGTGACTAATTGTTGGCTGGCTGTTCTCCATTATATGTTATATCTGGCTGTATTTTGTACTTGAACTCTATCCAAAATCAAGTTTAAAAGTTACTGAACCAGTGACAGCATAACATATAGCTCACATTTTTATTTCGAATGTGGTCATAGTATTCGGATTATATTAATTGTTAAAATATATTTGTTTCCGCGTTAGTTAAAAATGCAGACTTGAGTCTTGTCTTGAAATTTTTTTCAAGTTCATATTAAGTTGACAAAGTGCTTCCAGAAAATGCTAAAGTCAAACAGACTGTAAACAAATCACCACATTCAGACTACCGGCACATCACACCATTCAATGTTGGAGTTTGTTTGGAATTTCACAAGATTTCAAATATAATTTTATACATTTAGATTTTCTATTAAACTCTTACGATCATTTATGGGATTACATTTACTATACTGTATGTTCTTTTTAAATGTTCACTTTTTAATAAACCATGTTTTGAACTTACAAACTTGTGTTTCCTGTGCTTTGTTCGGTTACTTAATTTACGTTCATAGAGTCGAAATAGCACGATTCCTCATACCGCCATTATTTCATCAACGCTGTTAACATTACCTATCTGATTATATATAAAAAAAAATCTCCAGCACTATGAAAATGCTTTCACTGACGTACAATAGTCCTACTGTTATAGTTGATAACCTTCTTGAAGATATAAAAAAAAACAATTTCTTACGGATCTTCCAATATCCACCACCCACCCACCCCCGAGAAAGTTGTAACCAAATTTGAATACAAATACAACAATTGTACAATGTTCAATTTAATGACCAAACAAATAAATAATCAAACTTTAAGCTAAATGTCATAAATGTTTTCCTTGTGCATTGATTGTGAGCCATTCATAAGAAAAGTATATTAAAACATGACGCACAAATGGAAACGCACCATTTGATATAATAATAAAAAAATTCTTTACCCGATTGCATGCATTTAAACGATTACTTTATCGTTTCATTTAAAATAGTGCGGCAACTATAGTTAACAATGTTTGCCGTACTGATAAGACTTTAGTTTGTGTGTAAAGACACACACTCGTACATTTGCAGCATAACATTTAAGGTGATAATATGTGCAAACAGTTTAATAACGCTATATACTAATGGTATGCCACTGAAGGACCTTAATCAGCACTATGTTCTAGGTACGATCATAATAATATCCCTCTCACACACACTCACGCAATCTCTCTCTCTGTCTTTCTTTCTATCTGTCTTCATCTCGTAGTAGCTACAGTACATGCGGCATTATGACCCAAATTAGATGCTTACACGACTCATGCAACATTTTCTCTTTTGGTTTGTATTGTATAGTGTTTGCAAATAAGTGTTAGGACAGGTTGTTCTAAAAGTGTTTTGACTGAGTGAAACATCGTGCCACTTGTCTCCGGCATGATCACCGCCGATAAGAAGGTATAGGGGTAACTGGTTATATATTCCAGGGGCCCGGACACATAAGATCCTAATAACACTTTTTACTTTTATAAAGAACGAATTTTGTTTGAACAAGAACGAACTATGCGAGAACTGGGTGTGCATGATGCCTCACTGTTTGACATCACTATAAACTGATACACTGCAGATATCGTAGCGATTTGATTGTACACGTTTTAAAGCTACATTAAAAAATCCAAACACACACAAACACATACATGTTTGCAGATTAACGTAGAGGTTATGGGGAATTCCAAAAATATGTCAAATCTTTGTCAATTCGATTTACATGAGATGCGCGCCATCACGATATGACCTGTAGGCCCCATTTCGTTTTCCGGGATGAGGAATGGAGTGTGAAGGGTTTTGGGGTTGAGACGTTTTGAGGTGATATGATCACAAATTGGATCTATCATAAGCAGTGAAACTCTTTGTTTGATTTCCTTGAAACATTATGACTGATTGTTTTCAGTTTATTCAATGTTTTGTACTGTATTTACGCGCTTTAAAAGTTCGTGCTATTTGTGAACAGAACATGTCACGAAAATAAGGTTAACACGGTTTTAAACTACTGATGTTTACACTATGAATGCATACACTCAGATCTAGTTCCTTAAGAACTAATGCAATCACATCTCTGGAAGCGTTTTAAAATTAGTACCGTAGTAGTTACATTCCCTGCTTGAACTGTATTCTAAACTTATCAGGCCTTTTTCGTATCCTTATATAATCACGAAATTTGCAAATTGCTGACCAAAACTCCTTTCTTAAGAATTACTGCGCACTCCGTATTGACTGAGGCTGTTGTATGGAATGGATCTGCAACTCAGCGTAGGTCTAATAAACATTTATTTATTTATTTTGGATTTTATCATATTTTGCACCATCGCTCCAGTTGCTCAGTGATTAGAGCGTCCGCCTCTGATGTCATGGGTTCGATCCCCGGCCGAGTCATACAAAAGACTTATGAAAATGGTACTAACAGCTTCTTTTTTTGGCGTATAGCACTGGTCGGCTTGTGTCAGAATAATGTGACTGGTGGAACATCATGCTTAATGTCTGCGACATGATGCCTCAGTGCTTAACATCACTATGAAATGCCAACCAGTAGACATCGTAGCATTATGACTGAAATATTGTTAAAGCTACGTTAAACATCCAAATCACACAGACGCACACAGATTTGGCATGGTCTCAGAAGTATTTCTGTTTTCGTGCGAAATAGAGCCCCTCATACACTTTGCTGTCCTTCGCTGCTTTTGGACTATGAATGGTGATCACTTGTCAATATCCCGTAAAAATATAAAGTCTACACTTAATGACGCAATTCAACAATGGAATTTAAAGACGGCAGACTGGACTACGTTTGAACAATCTGTAAAAATTTGACTCAATCAGGTTATAGTATTCAACGATAATGACCTTGTTCAACATTGTACTTTTATTTTAATCGAGATTGCAGAAGAATATATTCCAAAATTTACATCGAACTGTAACAATCCCCCCAAAACTTGGTTAACCAAGGAATATAAAGAAACTATTCAACAACGCCGAGAAGAATTGAAAACATTTACCAATCGTCATACGCCCGAAAATTTAAGTAAATACCGTATTCTCCTGGAAAAAGCTGGCCGCACATTGGAATGAAGCAACAGTAATAACAGTTCTCCAAACTATGCATAGCGAAGATCCTAACAACTATCGACCAATTGCAATGACACGATGTGTGTGCAAAACAATGGAACGAATGATTAATTCTCGGTTGTATGGTACTTGTAAAGTTGCAACTTTTAAAAGTGTCCTCCGTTCTGGTCGTAGTAAACATTCTCTCAGACAGTGAATTCAAAGTCATAGTGGGGTCTACCCTCTCAGATATGTAGGAGCAAGCGATGGGTGTACCCCAGGGAAGTATTGTATATGTGACGGTATTAAAACCAAAATAAACAGCACTAAGTTTGTGGCTCGCGATGTTTATTGCTCACTATACGTTGATGATTTTCTAATATGCTATAGATCAAAGCAGATGCATACAATTGAAAAAAAAAACTTCAACAATATATCACGAAGATCCAAAGTTGGACCAATTCTAACGGTTTCGATTTTTAAAAATCAAAAATAGTATGCATGCATTTATGTCAGTTGCGAAGACATCATGATGACCCTAAACTCACGCTGGACGAAAACCTTATTCCAGTTGTTGAGTAAACAAAGTTATTGGGCATAATCTTTGACAGAAAACTAACTGACTTTTATTCCACACATCAATACTTGGAAACATTATTGCATGAAATCTTTAGATCTACTTAAAGTAGTTGAACACACTGACTGGTGTGCTGATAAACAAAGACATCCTCAATTTGTATAGAACATATATCTGCTAAGACAACTAGACTATGGTTGCGTTGTTTATGGTTCGGTAAGGAAGTAAAATTTGAAAATACTTGACCCAATTCATCATCAGGGAATAAAACTCGCTCACGTATCATTTAAGATCTCTAAATGAAATCCGTCTCGCTTAAGTGAATGAAATACCTTTATCACGTTGTAGAGAAATGCTTTTTTCACAGTACTATCACCTTTTGTAATTAAGAAAACTTCAATGGGGTCGATCGGCAAACCAAAATGTGTCAGAAAATTGAAATCGTGTTGAGTGTGAACCGAACAATTCAAATAGAAACCCTCAATAAAAGAAAAACATTATTCGATATTCCAGTGACCTCTTGCGCACACATTTCAAAGGCGTGATGCGTTGTCGTAACCTGGCTGTAGTCAGCGACACAGATATCATCGAGGGGATGAAAAATGGAGGTGTGACTGCAGTGTGTAGAATACGTACTAAACGTAATAACAATTTGCAGGACACCAACACTTTTGTGCTTTAGGAAATAAGAGTACCCAGAGTAGTCAACGTTGGCGTTTTGCAAGTAAAGGTCGAGATGAACATTCCAAATCCCCTTCGATGCTATAAGGGTCCAAAAATACGGCCATCACGACGACCGATGTTCCAAAGTCAAATTATGTTGCCGATGCGGTGACTCTCATCAGTCAGGAATCTGATTCTAGAGCAACTCCGCATTGTGTTAACTGTGGCAACGAAGATCACGCGAATTCCAAGGATTGTGCTACCTGGCAACAGAAGAAGGAGATTTATGGGGTAACGTTACATTAAACGTCCATATCCAGAGGCCAAACAACTTGTCCAGGCAAAAACATCCCTTCCTGGACAATCGTTCTCCAGTGTCGTGAAACACAATCCCAATTCCACTAAGAACGCTCACACACAGACGGATCAACCCGATACAACAAGTGCTAATATCCCCCATTACCAACCACAGAAAAACACAACATCTACACAAACTACATTCAATTACAGCCCACCACCGACATCAGGAAGAAAGAAACATAAATCGCAAACAAATAAGCAGAAAAAGGGTAGATGATCTCATCAAGCTTTACAACAGGTTTGGAGACATAGCCATCCTGAAAGCAGAAGAAACTGCTCTATGTACTCAAGGTCGCTCCGAACCTGCAAAAATGAAAACAATTACACTCCCGTACTTCCTCCAGATAAATAGCGTCCCATTTATGGTCAAACCTAACTCCAAAATATCCAATTAAATCGTATAATGAAGAACACCATGATACAATGAAACTGTCGAGGACTTAACGCCAACTACAATGATATTCTTCTGCTTTTAAATGAACACGATCATGAAGTACTATGCTTACAGAAAACATTCCTGAGAAAGACGGATAACATTACATTTAAAAACTAAGCCTTGTTTAACAAGTACATTCAAAACGCGGACAGGGCCTCAGGAGGAGCTTTTGTTGTTGATAAACCTCACAGTGTCATCCCTTTAAACACAAATGTACAAGCCATTGCTGTAAGCGTCACTCTACATCAAGTGTTGTCTTTAGTTCTATTTACCTTATACCAAACACCAACCTAGTACCAAACAAATTAGATAATCTTGTTCAACAACTTCCCTCTCTCTTTGTGTTTTTTGTGTTTTTTGTGGAGATTTTATATAACATTATATGGGGATCAAATCACATAAACCCAAATACAAAACCTGATACGAAAACAATCTAAATGCCTTATCTTCATTTAGCGTTAGAATATCATCCAGAATTGACAGTAACCAAATTGATCATACTACAATTTACAAAACGTTTGTATCAGAAACACCACACAGGCTCCTTAAAGAACCGAAATTACTTTTTACGCTACACGATGTCACAAAGATATGAAACAAATACTGATGGATCAAATAATGCGAAACAGGCTGCTGCAGCCGTCATTAGTGGCAAACGCATAACAAAGTTCGTTTGCCAAATGATGCGTCCATTTTGTCAGCCAAAATCTTAGCAAATGACCTTGCTCTGAACTTTATTGACGAGAACTGTATTTTAAATAGCATTATTTTTCGTGACTCACTATCAGTGCTTCAGTCATTACACAATAGAAAACTGAAAAACCCATTATTCAAAATTCTTCTCGCCATAACTACGGAGCTTAGTATCTCCTATATTATAGTATACTGCTGGTTACTTAGCCATATTGGTATTAATGCTATTGAATAAGCGAATGGGACATCTAAACTGGCTATATACCAAGAAGCATCTGATTTTAAATTATCGTTTACTGATTTTAAACCTCGTATTAAAGAGTGCATACGCCAGAAGTGGCAGGCATCGTGGAATGATGCAGTGAATAAGAAACTTCACGCTATCAGACCAACCCTAGGGGAATATAGTCCTTCCTACAGAACCAATTGTAGGGAGGGGTAAACATTGCAAGAATTCGAATATGTCATAGCTACATAACCCGCTCCCACATACTAGAAGGTGAAGATCCAGAAGAGTGCGTTGGTTGCAATGAGCCATTCACTTTTAAGCACTTTATGACCGAGTGTTCCGACCTGCAACCTACGGGTGTTAAGTATTACATTGTGCATGACATGAAGGAACGTTTTGATACTATACATATAACTTGCATTTTAGATTTCCTGAAGGAAGCAAACCTTTGTCTAAAACTATAATAAGTAGGTAAATATTTTTTAAGCTATAACTTGTATGCCATCACTTAGAGTATTTTTATCTAATGTACATACCGCCCCTTTTTTCGACATATTTATATCTGTACTCATTAAAATACATCATTTACATCTCCCGTTGATTGAGAAGCTTTCATATTGTACTGTTACTACCATCTTTCCGTTTTACATTGACCTATTTGGCTATTGATATTGCTGATCAATATTAAACCTTTTAGTATTTTTAAACTTGTATACATACTATTTTGTATGGCGCTTAATAGCCTAAGACTGCTGGTGAGTCCATAAAATGCAATAAATTAGTAAATCATTTGGCATCCGAATATCATCCAACCTTGACAATAACACAATTTATCTTCGAACAATTCAGACAAAGTTTGTCTTGGAAACACCATTCTAGAAAAGTAAACAACCAAAAGTACTTTTTACGTTACACGACGGAAATAAATCTGAGACCAACCCTTCCATCTTCTAGAACTCTTATTATGAACTATTCACCGAATTTGGAAACAACACTAGAATTTATACTGAGGGATCGAAAGATGAGGAAAAGGCTGCTGCAGCCTTCATTAGAAGCAAACACAGAACAAAAGGTTCGTTTGCCATTGTGTGCGTCAATGTTTTCAGACAAAATCATATCCATAGACATTGCTCTGAAATGTATTAAAATGAAACGTATTTTAAATACTGTTATCTTTTATGACTCACTATCAGTACTTCAGTCACTACACAACAGAAAACTGAATAATCCATTATTAATCAATCTTCTCATCGAAAATACTGAGCTGATTACTTCCCACAATATGGTATAATGTTGGTTACCTAGTCATACTGGTATTAAAGGTAATGAAGATTCAGATTGGGCCGCTAAAATGGCCCTATCTCAAGAAGTTGATTTGAAACTTGTATCAAAGAGTATTTGCGCCAGAAATGGCAGGCATCGTGGAATGATGCGTTGAATAACAAACTTCACGCCAAATGATGCGTCTATATTTACAGCCGAAATTAGAGCAATACACCTTGCTCTGAAATGTAACAAAAAGAAACGTATTTTAAACAGCATTATCTTCAGTGACTCACTATCAGTGTTTCAGTCTCTACACAATATAAGAAGTCGGAAAAACATTATTAATAAATCGCCTCGACATAAATACGGAGCTTAGTACCTCCTACAATATAGCATACTATTGGTTAACTAGCCATATTGGTATTAAAAGTAGTGAAGAAGATCCCGCCGCTAAAATGGCTCTATTGTATGAATCATCTGATTTTAAATTACCGTATACATATTCCAAACTTCGTATCAAAGAGTACCTACGCCATAAGTGGGAGGCATCGTGGAATGACACAGTGTATAACAAACGTTACGCCATCAAATCAACCCTAGGAGAATGTACAGAACCACACGTACGAAGGAGGTAATCATTGCACGAATCCGAATCGATCATACGTACATAACCCACTCCCACATAGAGTGCGTTACTTGCAATAAACCATTCACAGTTAAGCACTTTATGACAGTGTTCCGACCTGCATCCTACGCGTGATAAGTATTATAATGTGCATGAGATAAAGGAACTTTTCGATACTATACATATCACTTGTATTTTAGATTTCCTGAAGGAAGTAAACCTTTATTTTAAACTATAATTTGTATTCCATTACCTAGAGCATTTCGATCTAATGTAATTACCACCCCTAGTTTCAACATCTTTCCATGTATCCTCATTAACATACACTACTGATATGTCCCGTTGATTGTGAAACTTCATATTTTATTGTTACCAACATCTTACCATCTTACTTCGAATTATTTGACTTTTCATATCGCTGATCGATATTAACCATTTTAGTACTTTGAAACTTTTATACAAAAAAAAAACCTATTGGATGGCGCTAAATAGTCTATAAGAGCTGGTGCGCCGTTAAAAAACAAACAAATACTTGAATCTCAATTTCGTTATTTCAAATTAGATGAGATTCTCGTAATGTCACTTTCATTGTAAGAAATGACATGAAGGTCTCTGAATCTCACATTGTACAAAATTACGAGAGATTATTTGAATAATACATTTCATACATTTGTATATGAACCATTTGTTTTTGTTTTTCTATTTGTGAATGTTTGGATAGAGCAATTGAATGAGACGTATGTTTTATGGCGTGAAAGAATCACTGTATTCATAATATATGTATAATCTTTAATAATCCATTCGCAAATATTCCATTTTTGATCACATTGTTCCGTTGATAGGGAAGCTTCATATTTTACTGCTACTAACATATTACCATTTTATATTGAACTATTTCATTTTTATATCGCTGCTCGATATTAAATCTCTTAGTATTTTCAAACGTGCTTAAATACAACCGATTGCATAACGCTAAATAGCCCAAACTTGCGGGCGCTACGTTAAAAATTGATAAATCAATCAATCAATCATCACATTGCGTTCTGCCATTTGATCCAAGCAACCATTCAAGTCTATCCTGTTACAGTGTACAAATGAGTTTCATCAAGCTGACCTCGTATTTATTCTACATGATCATGACAATGGATGCATCTACAAGTACGCTTTAATCATTGTGCAATGTTACAATCAGATACAAAGAAACGGAGCCGCTGACACCAACTCATTATGAAATTAGTATTCATACAAGTAAACCTATTTGTCGTCGCGGTGCATTCGTATGACCTCACGTTATTGCGGCAGTGTAGTTGTTCATATATGTATTGTTCACTACGGCATGATGTTTGTTGATGACGGAGATTCCACCTCGTAATATCTGCTCTGTGAACATGAACATCTCTGGATCTGTGCAAAGTTCTAAGTCTTTCCGGTTTTATTGAGATTTTTCCTTGCGAATCCTGGCGATGAGAAATACCAAAGTGATGCACGTTTTCCTCAAATTCTCTGTTTTTTCCTGCAAGACGTAGCTGGTCCGTTTTAAGATATGATAAGCATGATAAGCACCATGTATTTGGCATCAAAGCACAATCCATATGTTGTTTCCTCGTTGCTACTCATCGTCGATGATTCTGATTCCTGATATATGTAAGTTGGAATAGCACACATCATTTGGTGGCAACGATGTTTCGTCGTATCTTGATTATGCATCGATAGACTTGTATGAATAAATTACTTTCTGATTAAGCTGATCTGCCTTATCTCCGAATTTCCTTTCCAGATGAGATAGTTCTATCAGCGGCACCGACATGAGGAACGGTTTTTTATGAATAATTGTAAAGGTCCAATCGAAAACAATTACTTTTTTAAAGCTTTAGCAATGCATACAAGGTTTTGGTATGCTTACAGACAGAAGAAAGTTTTTTATGCTATTCATATTATCTGGCTTACTTATGTAGCGTAAACATGCAACATTTCATATTGTCAATGCAACCAAGGCTCATCTGCATCCATAACATCGATTTTTGCTAACATGGGCGTAATGTGAAAATGCATATAATTTACTTTTTGATCCGTGGATTGGGATTTCTACTTTCATTTCAGTGCAGTTTTCATATTACTGAATACATTAAATGTGCAACACCTTTCCCACAGTTTGAGTGCCTTTATATAAATGGGTTAAGGTGGCCATCTTAGATGGCATACTGAAAGCGTGGCATGTGATAAATACAAAGGGTCAGATACAAATTTATCAAGGTGTAGAGCTTCATCTCTCCGCTTAGATCTCAAATCTGTTTAATTTTGTTTTCTTTATACGAAATATAGCGGTACTTCAATTATCTTTCAATTATTGCTGCAGCGTGTTGGGCGCAACAATGTCATCAAACAATAGATGTTAGACTAATAATGCCCTATCCACATAAGAACTAGCTAACAAAATATATATTCCTAACACAACAAACTAATGTGCCTAATTAAACTAGTTACATGTAACCTGAACGTCGCAAATATATGAGGAGGGAATTATTGGTACTGTATCTGTCAACTTGTAAACATAAACGCAGACTTATTAAACGTTCGGCACTGACAAGGTTGGTTATTCTCGCTTGAAACGAAACTTTAAAAATATATTTGAAATAGCCTATTTTGGTACAACAGTTTGAATTCACCAAATAATGTATGCATGTCTACAATTGGTCAAGTGCCATTAAGGCTATATTTATCTTTGGGTTTTATCTTTTATCATTCAGCAGAAATGGATAGGATGATAAGTTTACTTACATACGAAAGTCTCATACTACAATAAAAATATATCAATGTTTAGCTTCCTACGATTCAAGTGCAGCTGTATGTTATTTTATCAATAAAAGTGCAGCTCCTTATTTATAAGAACTCTGTCAGCTACGGCAAATCAGGACAGAGCGGTATTTCTCAGTACGGAAACAGTTCCCATGCAAACATTCTATAACTTCATTAATTGATAAGACAGGAAAAGCTATTGTGCAGTGTTTTCAAAGGGCACACATTCCATGGTACAACCTTTTAACTACTTTCTCGGTCTATAAGAGTTGCCATTACGTCCCAAGTGGTAGCACTGTCATTAAAAGGATAAACAGTCGAATTTGATCAGTGTTTATTGAGATTCAGTTGTAGACTGGACGTTCGAATCCGGTAAATTGAGTACAAGACATGGTGAAGAAACTAAACACATTAGGGTATTTTCTGTGGGAGTAATTGTGTTTACCTAGGTTATCTATCTTATTTGGAAACCCCATTCCGTTCATGTTAGCAATCAACTTATTTATTCATATGTCTTTCAATGCAGTCCATTGTTTCTCATATAGTAATCTTTGATTATATTCATCAAGATCATATTTTTAACAATGACAGAAAATACTCTCCTACAGAGATTAATTCTGAATCAATGACTAAATAGCTTTGTCTTTTAAAATATATCAATTGCAATATGTCTTCATCTATCACCTAAAATGTCCTCCTACTGAGAGTAATTCTAAACAAATGTAATGATATATTTGTCTTTCCAAATGTAGCAGGTAAAATTTATTTTCATCTCTCAAAGCATTGAAAATTAGTTTTGTTAAAGTTTAAGATCGCATAAAGCATATAGAATCACTTTTCACATAGGGTGTCTTGTTTACCTCTAGAAGAAGTATATATCCTAAAATTAATATATTTTGTATTTTATATATGTATCATAGTTTTCGATGTAATTGGATATTTATAAATCTTTCAAGCTTGCCTAACACAAAACGGTAGTATTGTTTAAGATTATTGCCGATCATTTATTGTATTCATTGACGACTGACAAACAATAAGATATGGATGTATGCATGATTTACAATGCTCGCTACATATAGCAATTCTGGAAAAATGCCCTCATAATCGTGTAGTTCAAAGAGTATCAAACGAACTGCCGGTCATTTAAAATGAATTTAGTTGACAATGTATGAATAATCTTTAACCGCCAATATCCCAAATGGTAATATTTTAAGTTGGAAATAATGGATTGTTTCCAGATTTATCAATCGACCTACGGTTTTCAAATTAAAGGAAGACATATATAAAGCTTTAGATGTAAATAAAATACAGAGAATGCAAATATTACAGCTTTCATTTCAAAGTAAAGTTAGAAATAAATACCATCTGAGACCCAACACATGGCTAAATATATATTTTCAGAACTTGAAACCGCAAATGCATGTCAACCGTCCTCATCGGAATGAATCTAATTTAAGATCTTAATGATCTGAAGACAATTAAACAAAAACTAGTCACAACAGAAGGAAACAACTTCACATCAAGTGTTCAAAGCCCAAACTAAAAATATTTCAAAAAGTACAAGCATTATATATTACCTTGAGACGCAAAAAGGTACCATTATGTGGGTCACCTGATCATTTTACAACACGTACTCCTAAATGACGCGGACAAAACCTAATCATTTTACGCTAGTAAAAACATTATAAGACATTGTTTTTTTTCTCCTGGTTGATTTCTGAATCAAGATAGGAAACTAAGTCATACATTCAAACAATGATTATATTATTAGGTGTTTATCAAAACATTCAGGTCAAAATTAATAATCGGAAACATAAAGATCGATGAAATAAACAAGATTACTTTATTATAGCATTTAATATAATAAATAAATTAAATTTGAAAAACACTTACAAATCAATATATTTTAAGTCAGATATACATAACAATATATATATATATATATATATATATATATATATATATATATATATATATATATATATATATATATATATATATATATATTAGTGTGTGTGTGTGTGTGTGTGTGTGTGTGTGTGTGTGTGCTGCGTACGAGTAAATATTAACTATCTGTTTGACATGATACATTTACATAGTTTTCGTCTTCAAGACAAATTCATGTAACGCTCATTTTCATGATTCTTTATATAATTTTCCCTGATTTGTCACAGGCGAATAACTTGTATATTAAGCAACATGCGTCCGTGTAATACTCATATTTTTTTAAAAAGACGATGGTGAACTTATATGCTAGGATAAAGTTATACTGCGCTTGATAATGTTTTTCAACAACACATTAATTTCTTCGTATATTCAACAGGGCCGAATTTGAATTGTGCATACAAAAATTATTCATTCGTAAAGGACAGTAATAGCTAAAATGTAATGTCCTCTTTGTTACCTATTATTTTGAATTCCGTTGACTTGTTGCCAAATCTATTGGTTTTGCTTAATTTTTGATTGTTAAATTTTAAATGTGTAATATTGTTCACAAGACGTTAGTTTTAGTAACGTAGACGATTAATGCAACAGTACAACACACGTCTTGACTAGAACCTAAAGAGACATAATTTAACATTAACATATTTCTGATATAGTGTTGAGATTAGTATCGAACTTAAATCATCAAGCGTGTCAAAGCAGAAACTTTATTTTCCATAAATCGTTTAAGATAACAGGATACCACAATTGATAAAAGATTGTTTCTTCACAACGACCTGCATATGACTATAAAACTTTGTAAGTTTGGTGTGGATATTTGGAATGTTACTTATGTACCGCGCTTGCCTTTTTATTGCAAGTTATACATTATTCTTTTACAGATATGTATTTTGCTCTTGTTTTCCTGTTTTGGGTCATTTGTCAACGTTAAAGAGGTCGTATCGTGCATCTAAATAACAGTAAATTATCTCATAGCTCTAATTTCTATATTTGTTTACATCAATGGAAGTACGAGTTATGAGGACAATATTTTGCAAATATATTAGTTTTTTGTTCTGAATCAAGAATGGGGTTAGACTAGATACTAGGGTATTACTTTCTTCTCATACTTAATGTATTAACAACTTGCGTAAAACTCAGTCTATTTAATCTTGGATACCACTCGTGCATTGTAATAGATTTCAATAATTAATTTTTTTAATTTTGTAATGCTCTAAAGACTGTTTATTGTTTTCTGTAGAATTTATATACCCAGAAAACACCAACATATTACCTAATGTAAATACCGCCAATTATTTTCAACATCTTTTCATCTGTACTCATCAACATGCACCATTTAAGTCTCCCGTTGATTGGGAAGCTTCATGTTTTACTGTTACCAGCATCTTACCATTTTTCTTTGAACTATTTGGTTTTTGATATTGCAATTCGATATAAAACTTTTTAGTATTTTTGAACATGTATACATACAACCCTACTGTATGGCGCTAAATAGCCTAACCATACTGGTTCGCCGATAAAATCAATCAATAAATCAATCAGTCAACCAATATAGTACCAAACGAATTAGACAATCTTATTCAACAACTTCATGCACCCTTTGTTTTACTCTGGGATTTTAATGCCCATAACATTCTATGGGGGTCAAAAAGGGTAAGTGACAGAGGCCACACAAAATCAGATTTTTTCGACACGATTGGAAACCATTAGACAACGCCAAGAAGCATTAAAACACATTATGAAAACGTCCTACGCCCGAACATTTAAGTAAATCCTGGCTAAACCCCGCCGCACAAACAAAAAATGTAAACGATCATCATCGAAGAAATATATTTTTTCTTTAAACGCTCGTTCCTCTATTATGAAAGTCTGGGACACTATCCGCAAAAAAAATGGAAAGAGGAGACACAATTCTCTTTTTCATCTGAAATTAAATAATAACAATCTTAGTTCAAAACTTGACACGGTAAATAATCTTACAGACAGTTTTTCTAAAATTCTTCATCATCTAATTATTCAGAAGCTGTTCGAAGATAAAGATATCAAAAAGAAAAGTCACGTTTAAAATTCACATCGTAGAGAAAGGCTATTTGCACAGTTTGGTCTCAAAATCAAATCAAACCCTCTGAATCCAGTATTTGAGGTTGTTTTGCAACCCAAATACAAAACCAAATATAAGAAAACAAACCAAATGCCATACCTTCATTATCTACCTTATTATCTAGACTATCTACCTTATTTGGAAACCTCATTCCGTTAATGTTAGAAATCATGTATCTGACATTTATATGTGTTTCAATTATGTCCATTGTTTCTCATATAGCTTGGCTTATTCAAACATAATATGGTATATTATGCAAAGGTATTTTCCAATCTTTGATTATATTCATCAAGATCATATTTTTAACAATGACAGAAAAAACTCTCCTACAGAGAGTAATTCTTGATCAATGACTAAATAGCTTTGTATTTTAAAATATATCAAGTGCAATATGACTTCATATATCACCTACAATGCTCTCCTACAGAGAGTAATTCTGGATCAATGCCAATATAGTTTTGTCTTTTAAATTATCTCAAGTGCAACATGTCCTCATATATCACCTAAAATACTCTCCTTATGAGATTAAGTTTGGACAAATGTAATGCTATTTTGTTTCTTTATTTTAGGGTCTAACGACATTTTTCAGCACACGATAGGTTATACATGGAGGCCAGTATTATTGGTGGAGGAAGAACCCGGGAAAAGCTGCGGAAAGAACCACCGACCTACGAGAAGCTACTGACAAGCTTTCTCACATAACTACATTAGCCGAGTCTTAGACTCGAACCCACGCAGACAGAGGTGAGACGGCAGTGATCCGTAACGGAAAGCGCTTGAGACTACTCGGCCACTCGGGGCCCCAATATATTTGTCTTTCCAAATAGATCAGGTGAAATTTACCTCAAGAAGACGTATATATCCTAAAATTAATATATTTTGTCTTTTAAATGTGTATCATAGTTTTCTATGTAGTTGGATATTTATCTATCTTTCAATCTTGCCTAACACAACACGCTAGTACTGTTTAAGATTAGTGCCGATCATTTATTGTATTCATTGTCGACTGACAAACAATACGATACTGATGTATGCCTGACTTACAATGCTCGCTAGATTTACCAATTATGGCACAATGCCCTCATAATCTTGTAGTTCAAAAAGTATCAAACGAACTGCCGGTCATTTAAAATGAATTTAGTTGACAGTTTATGAAGCATATTTATCCGCCAGTATCACAAATGTTAATATTTTAGTTGGAAATAATAAACTGTTTTCAGATTTATAATGGACCTATGGTTTTCAAATGAAAGGAAGACATATATAAGGAGTTACATGTAAATAAAATTCAGATAATGCAAATAATACAGCTTTCATTTCAAAGCGAAGGTAGAAATACCTACCAATGGAGACCCAACAGGTGGCTAAATATTTATTTTCAGAACTTGAAATACATGACAACCGTCCACATGGGTTTTCTATGAGAGTTTAAAAAACAAATTTTTACGAGGAGACCACTCAGTTTCAATATGCAAAGTACTTTAACTGGATTGTGACGGGTCATGTATTTCAAACACTGGCTGGATATTTAATAATTACAATTATTATACAGTTTCAAAAATTACAAATATTCCCCTACCAACATCTACTTCACAATATGACAATAATTATAGTGACATAAACTTTAAATTCCGTAAAATCCAAATGATGTTCTTCATCTGTGAAATGAATTGATGCTTTGGAAGCAGTTTTGTAAATAATTGGACAATACAGTACGTGTGGAAATTGTTGTAAACGTTGATGGTGAACTGCAGTACGTCCTTGGTTCAGTTTATAAGTTAATGAAAAAAGTTATTATTGCTAAAAGGAAGCAATTTTAATAACATGTATCCATTGCAACTTGTCACTCTGATTTGAGCAAAGTGTAGTAAGGGTTAATTCTATTTTACTCACTTCCTTCTTTCTTTTTATAGCCAGAGGTTGTGACTAGGTACAATTTTCCGCATCTTGAGGAGACACCAATATTCAGATGTTAGTGTTCATTAGTGCTTTCAAAATATATCAATACACGAGTTAGAAATCATTATTGATTATTATAATAGCTACATCAACTAATGTAAAACTTTGGTATGTTATACACGACATTTATCAGATTGATTTTCAAAGCTGACACAATGTGGGTTAATTTATTTTTAGAAGACATTATAAACAACTTTAATACATAATTGCCCTATTTAATTGTTTCTCTTTACCGCATAATGTACATGTTATTGGTTTCGTATTCAAAATACAAATACGGTGTTTTAACGGGAGAATATAATTTACTTTTAAGTCCTACCAGTGGAAATCTCTGACGACTAGGACTAGTGAGGTAGACTATTAAAATAATAAAATATTAAGAAAACATACACAGTAGATGGCACTCGATCATACTTTATAACTATAACTATATATATATATATATATATATATATATATATATATATATATATATATATATATATATATATATATATATATATATATATATATATTTGCGTGTTTAGGCTCTAATAAACAGTTACACAGAAGGATTGAAAGCAACAAGCTTGTAAAATTTTACAAATAATTTATTATCCTGTAAAAACAATATAATATTGGAAAAAAGAACTTACAATTTTAAAAATCAAATCTAAGCATAATCCAAGAATAATTCAGGAATTAAATTTGAAAACATCCTAGTAATGAATTGTTCTGATGCATTCAAGTTTCAATCCAAATGTAAATCCAAGCTGAAAGGCGATGATGTATGATGTATCCTGTATAGTGCTGTCGTCTACAGTTCCTTGTAGAAAAAAAAAGAATTAACACTCCACTCTTGGAAAACCTAATACAACATGTAAAAAAAAATCTCTTTGTCTAAATTTTTTTTAAAAGCACTCACATATTTCTAAAAAAACTAATTAATCTTTTAAAATCTTAATGATCTGAAGAAAATTAAATAAAAATCTAGCCACAATAGAAGGAAACCAAATCACTTCAAGTGTTCGAAGCCCAAAACTAAAAATATTTAAATAACTACAAACGTTATAAGTACCTTGAGACGCAAAAAGGTACCATTTTGTGTGTCACGTGATCATGTTTACAACACGCACTCCAGAAATGACGCTACCAAAACCTAATAATTTGACACTAATAATGAAATTATGAAAACATTGTTTATTTACCTGGTCGATTTCTAAATTAAGGTAGAAAACTAGGTCATATATACAAAAAGTATTTCTAATCTTAGGGTTTCAACAAAAGATTCATGTCAAGATTAACTTTCGGTAACAAAAAGAACAATCTAATCAACACGAGTACTCTCTAATAGCATATAATGGAAGAAATAAATTAAAACTGACAAAAACACACTTAAATTAAAATCAATATAAGTTAAATCAGATATACATAACAATATATATATATATATATATATATATATATATATATATATATATATATATATAAAAGCATGCTTGTATGTATGTATGTGTGTGTGTGTGCGTGTGTGTGAATATTAAAAGCCACTTTCTTGACATAGCATGCTTCTCAGGTTATATAACTCGCAATTATCTGGTTGACATGAAACATTTACATTATTTTCGTCTTCAAGACAAATTCATATAACGCTCATATTCGCATTTCTTTTTATAATTTATAATTTCCCCTGATTTGCCACAGGCGACTAACTTGTATATTAAGCAACATACGTCCGTGTAATAATCATAAAAAATATTGCGCTCAGTAATGTTTTTCAACAACTTTTTTTTTTTCGTATATTTATCAGGGCCAAAGATGTATTGTGCATACAAAATTATTTCGTAAATAGGGCAATGATAGCCAAATTGTAATGATCTCTCCGGGACATATAATAACGAATTCCGTTGACTTGAATTGTTACCAAATCTATAGTTCTTGTTTAATTTGTGATTGTTAAGTTCAATATGTGTAACATGTTTAAAGACGTTCGTCTATCAAGTTACTTTGTTTTAGTAATGTGAACATTGGTATTTTACTTGTGATATCAAGCGTGTCAAAGCATAGATTGTATAATGTAGTTTCGAAAATGACTTCACATCGCGCACATTACCGTTGATAAAAGGTTGTTTCCTGTTGACGACGTGCACTATCACTATAAAACTGTGTGAGTTTGGTGTGGATATTTGGAATCATAGGTATATATCATAAACAACGCTTGCCTTATTGACGCATTTTATCCATTATTCTTTTAAATATGTTTATTTTGTTATTGTTTTTCTTGTTTGGGCTCAATTGGTCAACGTTAAAAAGAAGGTATCGTGCAACAGAATAACATTAAATTATCTCATAGGTCTAGTTTCTTTTTTTATGAAATCAGTGGAAGTACGAGTTATGAGGACAATATGTTGCAAACATATTAATGTTTCTTCTTCTGGATCAAAAATGAGTTTAGACCAGATACTATCATAGTATTTGCTTTTCATACTTGATTTATATACAACTTGCGTAAAACACAGTATATTTAATCTTGGATAACACTCGCGCATTACACTACCTTTCAAAAGATACATTTAGTAATTTGTCACTGCTTTATTGACTGTAATTTGCTTTCTGTATAATAAATACAGAATGAACTTTTTTAGTTTTGTCACGGATAGATTAAGATAAATGTAAAATACCCTGACGACGAGAAAAAAAAAGTAGTCTGTACTTACATGTATCATGCAAAATTATATAAATTTGGAATCATGCACCATTCGGTACTTTCAGCAATAAATATAGATCTTTAAATTCGACAGTCATGGAAACGTCTATAAATTTTGAAGTCGAGTAAAAGGTGGCCCATGTAATACTGCATAAACTCAATAATATCATAAAAGTTTGAGAAATTCAAAAACATTGTAATGTTCTGTAATTTCAACTATCGTTTAACTTCTTTGTGTCTGTAGTTTCATCAGATATATATTATTTAAGAGTATAAAGGGCTTAGCCTAAAACCTAGTCAGTAACTTTTTTTGCATTGTTCGTATGTATGTATGTATGTATGTATGCATGTATGTATGTATGTATGTATGTATGTATGTATGTATGTATGTATGCATGTATGTATGTATGTATGTATGTATGTACGTACGTACGTACGTCCGTATGTATATATGTATGTATATATGTATGCATTGTTACGTATATTTGATTTGTCATTTATTTTTGTTTTAATTGATTTTTGTTAGATTCAAATTTGACATATTAAGTTTAAAATTCATTCATTGAGAGATATTTTTTTTAAAAGTGGGATGACCTGTACTCTACAAATAAACACCAGATGTTGACCTCATTTCTGACCTTGCTTCAGAGTTTGTAAACAAGTTTTTAAAATTATTGGTTGATTCCAAGGACATTATGGAGCTTTGTTATAAACATGTTTCTTTTTTTAGTTCTTGAGAGTAAAAATAACTGATTCTCATCTGGGTCATACTGTGTGCACGAGATGTTTTGAACGTAAATTTATTCTAAAGATTCTAGAAGATCATGTGACCCCTTCCTTGTTTACGTAAAAACAGGTATATAAATTATGTTTTGGAGCGTACTATTTAGTAGAAGTTGGGCTGTTTGAATATATAAGTTGAGTTGTTTTGAGTTATTTTAAATTACCTTGTACTGGAATTTATTTCAATTCGTTTGGATCAAGAGGATTTATTTTGTTATTTATCTGGAAAACAATTGTGCTCATTGAATTTCATAAGACCAGAACTGACTTCAACATGTGACATCGTCTTGCATCTTGGATGCTTCACTAAGACTGGAACTGGGAATAGTATATGGTCTATCAACGATTTAGATTTACCATCGATTGAGAAAAATGTAAAGTCAGGCCCTTAACAAATAGATTGACTATTAACGGATATTAAGTGCCTATCGGTCAGAAACTATTTTAGAATAGCGCTTCTAGCGTTTGTTGTTAGTTCGTTTTGGAGCTAAGCAGTGAACTTAACTGGCCATTGAAGTCTCCCGCGAGTATGGGAATGCCTTTTTTACAGAACATATCAAACTGGTCCTTTAATTCCTGCATTATTGCATATTAACTTGCAATAGGAAAATTAGTTGATGGCAAAAGTGCTCCGAATACAAAATATTTCAATTTATCATTACATATTACCTCTATCCCTAAGTTTCTATCACTGCCGACGCTCAACAAAAGATTAACACAGAGTGACTTCCTATATAGGATTGTTATTCCCCAAACCCTGTATGCCTTATCCTTTCTTCATAATTCACTTTTAGCCTATTGTCAGAGCGTGAAAAAGATTTAAACTTTGGATGTAAATTGTCTAGGAAGTTGAGTTGCTCCGAAAGAAGCCAGTGCTCAGTAAGCACTGCAATATCTACCTCATTTAAAAAAAAAAATACACGTATGGTGCACTATACATGGCTCCTTTTACGTATCATGTCATCAGACGAAATGTATGACTTGACATTTGTTGACTTAAAAAATAGATTTTCAACACAAGTATTACAATGACTATAAAGAAGTTGACCATAATTTATGCATCTGTATGCGACTTACTGGCCCTTTATATAGTTTCACCTGAACCTCTTGGAGTTCTTATCACCGTAATCCTCATACCATTCTCTTGTCCATACAAAATTTGGCCAAAAACTTTTCTCTAAAACCTTCTCAAAGTCAAAGTCATCTACCGTGCCTAAAGCAGTAAAAGTGTCCTTTCCTCCTCTTACACGCCAATGCTTTCAGATCTGAGAGTCAATTATTTCTATTCCTCTTTTCCTGGCATTTTCTTTTACACAAGTTCTCATCCCCTCTCTCGTTCTGTCAACCGGTATCCCGGACATTAGAACTCGACATTCATTAGAGATCCGCATTCTTTTCTGTGGTCTGCAATTTATGTTAGTTGTGATGACATTGATTGCTCTCTTTCCTTTATCTAAGTCTTTTGATGCGGTGGCTGAATAATTTTTGAACGGTGATCTTCTTTCCTTGTCGATATTTCTTGCATTTTCCCGTGCTGAGTATTTCTGATCATGGGGATAACCACGTTCTCCATTATCTTTAATTACTGTCAATTTTTCAGTTGAGGTACTAGGTATGGTGGACAGAGTCAGAGCCACACCTTCCCTTGAATCAGTGGATTTCAAGCCACCGCCTTTGTTCTTCTCCGTATATACCGTTTGGTCCGATAAATGCTTCCACCGTTTTGTACGATCAAGATTACGAGCAGTTCTCACATTCACCATATTTGCTGTTTGTGTTTCAATTGAAGCTTTGCCCATACGCACTATATCAGCTAGTGTTATTTGAGTCTGTGCCTAGCATTTTGTGGGTACATTTTCTTTATTTTTATCACATACCCTATCTTCGAGCAGTTGATGTAAAAAGAGTTGGTGACCTTTAATACTTTCCAACTGGTTATTCTTCTCTCTGAGTGATAATCTCAAGGCTAGATTGTCTTTAGATAACTTTTCTACCTCTTTGTATTTTTCTAATTCCGATTGTAGTCTAGTCTAGTAGAGTTAATATTTCTAGTATGCAGTTCTTTACGTATCTTGTCAAGTTCAGTTTTCAATTCATTTCTGATGTCATCTTTCATTTGTTGAATACTGCTTTGTATAAAATGTTTTAGATCTATTATCTTGTATAAATTCTCTATTGTTATGGAACTGTCATCTTTATCATTTAAAAGAGATGATACTGAATTGCATTCGGAGTTCTGCATCACATGTTCTGGTTCTGATTCTGACTGTGACTGTGTGTTAGATCCTTTTCTTTCAGATGTTCGGATCACACATGTACTGCTATCATGGATACCCGTCCGAGTCTTTTCACTTCAAATAAATTGTTATCTCCTGCTAAGAAATGGATTAGAATAAATATATCCTCAGCTAATCTCTCCTCTAGAGGCGCACTATCACATCTTACTGTCCTCTCAATAGGATAATTACTGTTTTCCAATTTAGCCAAGTCATGTAGTGATTGTCTTATATCTTTTAAATTATGCGTATCCAATTCCAAACACATCTTTTTAAAATCATCTCTGTCCAAAGTTCCAAATTTAGGATCGATTTGCAGGTATATATTTTTCTCAGTATGGATTGCTTTCAAGTCTTCTTCTAAGTCGGACTTTTCATCACCACTGTAACGCTCATCTATTTCTAGCTCGTCCGTAGTTTACAGCAATGTCCGTTTAAATTTGATAATTTCATCTACAATCTATTCCTGCCTTTGACGAACCATATAGTAGAATTATGGTAAATTGTATATATCCCTTACCCAAGACCAAGTCGGGTAACCAATACCTGTTGACAATTATGTGTGCGTCAACAAGGTTTCCAGAGGAAATTCCGTTGAGGAATATAAAGTCTAAAACAATAGTAAAAGCTTTGATAATGTTCATTACTCAGTATGGCCTACCCAAATCTGTTCAGTCTGATCAAGGTTCAAACTTCATGTCTGGAATTATCCAACAAGTTATGTATGAATTGGGCATTCAGCAATTCAAATCTTCTGCCTATCACCCTGAGAGCCAAGGGGCATTAGAAAGATTCCATCAGACTTTGAAAAATATGATCCGATCATATTGTTTTGATACGGATAAAGACTGGGATGAAGGCATTCATTTACTATTGTTTGCTGTTAGAGAATCAGTTCAAGAATCTTTAGGTTTCAGTCCCTTTGAACTGGTTTTTGGGCACACTGTGCGTGGACATTTGAAGTTATTTCCTTATTCACCAATGCCGATAGATAGGGGCCGTTACTAATGATTACATCGGAATCATGAAAATATTAAGGACAATCCGGTACCCAAATTAAAATGTTTGAAGTCTCGATCATTGAAGCTGAAAATATGTTTCAGTAATTACACGAAACGTCATTGACATACGGATATACTGAGCTACATTCATATATCCTCCCGTTTATAATTGGAATCTGCAAGTATGTCTTTGCTTGACATTACAAATTGGGGTTAAAGGACCAAACAAAAGATCCATTTCGTACAAACACAACATACCGAGTTTCTAAGATGAACTCTAAATGATCTTAAATATAAAGCTGTTTTGCAAAGATGTGTCTGCTGTTATGTTCATATATTTAAGAGACGTTACTCTAATAAATAGTAAGAACAACGGACTATAGGACACACTTACAACGTTACTGCTTGTTTTTATACGTTCATTGAATAAAACGATTTGACGTGTGTGAGACTGTTGCTGAGTATATACATGTTTGATATTCGAATGTCGATGTAATATGAGTCATAAAGTATTATTATACATTGATATTAGGTTTTATGTATCTTTTTGTATATATTCTTTTTGAATGAAGTGGAGCCTAATTGCTTGTATATTTCATATTATTAATTATATTTATTAATCTTTCTTAAATCTAAACATACTGCAGTCAATATATTGTCGTGAAAACACTCAATAGCATGACCGAAACCTGGGAAATTTTCTATCCCTCTCCAGTGATCTGGTTGACACGACAATATACAAAAACAAATCAATGTTGCTCATCACTCTATTATGAAAAGATAATGTATAGCCTGAACCTAGAAACTTGATTCTACAGTAATCTTTTTTAAAACAGGCATAGTTTAATTGTACTTATTGAAGCGAAATAAGTATTGTCTAATTACAATGATATCTACCTTAATAGTGTGAATGGTTAACTTTTGTTACCTTTGAATAATCTTCCAATGTAACCAAACCTGAAACCCTACATATTTGAGATCGAGATATGCTCTTGCTAATCCTGTATTACATCATGCATAGATATTTTTGTTCTTTTAAACTTTGGTGAATGCAATGCATATTAATTACTACATTCAGACAACATTTATTCGTACATAGAGATATATGTGGACATCATAATGTCCCGGTTAATATATTGGAAAAGCCAACTAATCAATCACCATACATAGAATCACCCAGTATATTATGTTCTTAATTTAACAGGCACTAACTACCTTGTGCGGATGTGCTCTGATGCCAAACACTAATCCAATCAATATATTAATTTATTTATTTTGTTAGAAAGCAATTTAATGGCATTCACTCTAAACTTTAAATAATTGTTGCCGGTAAAACAGTAAAAGGCCGATATCCACATACACGTGCTACACAGCATGTAAGGTGTATGAACGCATAAGTGACGTTGGGACTGAAAACTGAAAATCTATAGAATTTAAGGTAATTTTACAACGATATATTTTAGGTCAGTCAGAATGCTGTGGTCCCTCCTGCTGTCCATTGTAGTGGATACCGCGATTTCGGGTAAGGGGAGAGAGAGAGAGAGAGAGAGAGAGAGAGAGAGAGAGAGAGAGAGAGAGAGAGAGAGAGAGAGAATTTGTTTAAATCAAGATAAATTGACAATGTGGATAGCAAGAGTTGGATTATGAATAACGGTTTGCATGGGTCAAATCAAAGTGTACCAAGAAATAACACGGTCAGGTTATGGCTTTCTCGTGTAGACTTTCACATAAAAATATGTTTTGAGTTAGTGTATCATCACTGGGCGAAAACAATGATTTAATTCAAATTATTAGAGCATACAATCAAACAATATATAAATTATAACAGCTTTATCATTGCAGCAATAGCATGATTAAAGTTAAGACCATTTTTACAAAGCAAATAGCTAATAAAAATATGTATTACTGGAAATAAATCAATAGTTAAATTATGTGATTCTTGAGGACATGTTTATTTATTGACAAAATAAATAAGAATTAAGAGAAGAACAGTTTAAGCAGCAGAGAGCGCGAATCCGACAACTATTTAGAAGCGTCTATTTGGCAAACCAAGGCTTCCTCTAAAATCGTACAAAAAAGTTTTCTTTGGAGACGCAAAGTCGTTGTCGCGCACTCTGCTGCTATGGGGGTACAATTTTTTTTTTACAATGAAAGTCCTAAGACGAAAATCTTTTTTACGATTTCACAAACAAACTTGTAAAACCTCACCTCGTAAATCAATCAGATTATTGGACTGGTCAGTGAGTTTAAAAGTAATTCTCGTTAACGAATCATTATGACATTGCATATAGACTGGATTAATTGGATCCTCAATTATTAAAAATCCGGGTGGAGCTGTTGGTGCAAATCAATATAAAATATATCCTTGTTGAGCTTGATTTGACCTTTCGAGATTTATTTAGTAACTTCTTTCGATGACATCATATACTAAATTCACTGCAATCATCGAGGATATATTGACGTTTTGAGGAGCGATATGTCGCCTTCCACCATCTGGGTCGTTATTATGTTTGAGGATAGTTTAACCCTTGTGTTGTTGTCTCCATGCGGTGAATATCGCAGTAAAATTTTCACTGATAAAATCATTAACGGATATTTTAGTTCGTCTGCGTTATACCCAGGGAATTTAAAATTCGGTAGATCAGCTTCTGTTATATTATATACAGTTAGGAAATTTCGTTTAGAGTAATTATTGTTGTCATCGCTATGATCAATTATTACTTGAATTACTCGCTGGTTGATATATTTCATGTCGGATACAAGTTGATTTAATATTTCAATTCGTTTAATGATTTCACTCCGATTAGACTCACGGAAAGTCTGTTGTAGTCGTTCTAATCGTTGACTGTGTTTTTGAAAGATCTCTCTAAAGTATTCAATAATTCTGTTATGGTAAATATTTATATATGTAATTGATTATGGAGTCTGTCCAACCTTAAATCTCCAAAAGGCGGAATCCTGATCCACAAAATTAAATTAACTACCCTTCAGCGATGACTTTTTTATATCGAGGAGGTGTTCTTTATATGATGTGGTAATTTCATGGTATGATTGTTTATCCGTAACATAATCAGATTTTTTCGGTTCAGGTAGAGGTGTTTTTTCAGGCCACCCTAGTATTGTCCTTATAGAACTCTAATAGATATCGACGGCATACTCGGGTGAGTTTATCTCAATCGCGGATGATAACGTCGGCTCGTAAACTGTTATAGCGATTTTCGATAGTTTTCCAGTAATGGATTTTATTCTACGCTGAAATTCATTATTGATTTGTTCAATTTGGTATGACCCAGATGGTAGCGAAACAACGTTCCAATCTGGAGTACCATCGGGTTTATTCTTACTCGCAAACACCAGAGAATTATTCGGTTGTTGACCACCGAATGGTGCTGATTTGATATTTAGCCAACTGTGATATACTCTTAATTTTGCCAGTGCTATTTCCTTAACTGAAATCGCAGTAGGAAAATTCACACTGAATTCAGGATTGATTGAGTTTATTGAGATCATGCTGGTTTTCACCGGTGTGGTATTTTTCGCTATTCGTTGAAGTAGTTCTTGCGATGTCGCCATTGTTATTATACTCATGTTGTTTTTTCTAATTTTGACATCGCAGAATCATAAACACGTACCATCGCTGAAAACTCATTATCTGATATTAATGTGTCATCAAGTGACGACGATATCATCGAGGATAATTGGGAGTATGCGGTTGCCACAACATGGAACCTAATTATTTAATCTTGCAGTTTACGCTGGCTGCATGATGATATTTTTTTTGTTATAATGGAAATAAATCCCGCGATTGTTGTCGCCGCTGATATACAAATTGGAACAGCTATAGGGGCAATCATTGTCACCGACAATAGTATTATACCACTATTATTTTATCCGGTGATTACACCTGATACCGAGTACACGGTAACATCAACAGCGGTGATTCTTCGTCGGTATATTTTTATTTTTACTTGATACTCCTCAGTGAGTGTTTGAGTTTAGTTTGAAATTCTCTGACTTGATCATAGCGATATTGCTTTGATGACATTTTATTTATTACAACATATTTAGCTGTTTACTTAAATCCGCTACGAATTCCACATACCATGTTACTGAAACCCTAGCCAAATTATTATCAGTGGATGCTATTATGAATAGTTCAGTTGTTCCATTGTCGATGATCGTTGATATCATATTGTTGACCTCAGATGAACTCGTTGATGAAATATTAAAATGAGTCGGCGACACTAGTGTTAATCGATACCTTTGACGGCCGAGCTGGTATTTAATATGTTAGTGGATGGTGTCCACGTAAATTATCCGTATTGAATCGCGTACACGTTATTTATATTTTTTTGTTCGTGAGGGATTTTTATGTTTTCAAGTTTTTTTATCATCCTCGGTAGATCATCCCTGATGACATCTTTGGTCGTTTTAATATCTTCGCGAACAACTTCTATTCACCGATTAAGCGATGTTATTTCGTCGAGGTTTGTGATAATATCAGCGAAATCTATTTTAACATCATCGGGTTTCGATTTTTTTGCCAAAAATTTTATCAATAGAGTCATCGGTACTGTTAAAGTTTTAAGTAACGTAGTAAATTGAAATACATGAGTATGATCATCTAATCGCAATTTTATCAAATATCAATGGCTGTTTTTATCTCCGTGAGTTGTGGTGTGGTAACCGGTGGATTTCCAAAGAAATCTAATAGAGGTTTGTCAATACTGTCAATTATATTTCTTTGTAATTCAGAAAACCGATCGAATTTAGTTATATCGTCGTCGTATTCATCGTGTAGTTTTTTTTAATGGTTCTAAATTGTTAATTCTATCCACAATAATTGAAATGAGAACACCTGGTTTGAGTTTACCCTGATCGGAAAACAACGCGATAGTATCTTCTACTGCGTTGCGTTGTTTAACTAAAATATCATCAAGGGAAACATTACTAGTTTTCAATTTACCCTGACGATCTTGAAATACAACTATTTCATTGGGATCAACACTTGCGAGAATTAACATCTCGGATATTTCATCTTGTTTTTTTTTTTACATCACCGTTTGCAGATATTTCCGCGGTGAGTTTTTTTAGGCTTGATAAAGATCTCCCCAAAATATCAATCATGTTATTTTATATAATTTCTCTCTAAAAAGCGATTACTCGTATATTCGTGTACGATTTATGGGGTGGTTTTCCAGCTGATGAAATAGCGTTGAGTACATTTAATACCTTTATTCCGCATATTGGTGGGTCATTCATTTTCTGTGTTGGTAGTGTTGAATACCAGATAGGAGTTTTTAAATGATTTATATAACGCATACATTCTTTAGGCGGCTCAAACCCATATGAATCGAAAAAAAAAAACAACAATTGCACGCGGATCAATCGCGTATGCAACCCAGTGGGTTCCAGGTCAGATGCTGTTATCGAGATTAATGATACCAGTTTCAACGTTGTTTGGTTGTTGTGGTAATTGATCTTTTATAAAGACACCTCTAAAGTTTTTTTATCGCTAGTTTTTTAGCAGCATCGATTAAATCAAAAGTTGACATGGGAACTATTGTTGTTAGTAAACTGTTCCTAGTCTCGGGCCGTTTCCGCTGTACCATGAATACGGAGTTGCTGGTAATCTTAGACCCTTTCATGATCGTTTCTTGTTTTGTATCCTTGTCTGGTAGCTTTACTTAAGTGCCATACCTGCCGCTGTACCAACGGGTCATAGAGCGGCGGCTTTTGCTACCGCTGGGGCCGCTGCCGCAACCAACGCTGGTAACGCAGCAAAAAGTGGGAATATACCACCTGATTTTATCATATCTTTAATCGTGGCCGCAGGAAGAGTGATCTGAACACCTTTTTTATCTTTGATTACATCATTGAAGTGTTTAACTGACGAGCTGTCAGGGACAATTTATTCTGACCAGTATTGGCATCCAAAGTGTTAGTTTTGTTATATTCACCTTGCCATCAGCAACACCATCACCATGCCAGGTTGCATCATCATCATCACCTTTATGCACTAAGGCTACTGTATGCTTCGCTCCATAGATAACTTTTCTAACATTTATGCAGAATCCAAATATATGATGTAGTGGAATCGCGCATGAGAATAATCTACGATCTTCTTCCAACATTTATACGCGTGTTTTAAACCCTAGATTGTGATTAGGATAAGTATTTATAATCATATCTTCGATATTAACAGGAGCAGGAGGAATAGCAGGATTAGCACCAGCAGCAAGGGTACCACGATAAGCTGGTTGTCTTATTTCATTCAGAACGAGTTCAGAGTGATCATTAACGTGCTTAGAAAACATCATCAGATGGACCTGCCGATCTTGTATAATCATCGCAGTGTCTTGCCAACCCCACTGTTGTTGTGGCAACATCAACATCACGTTCTATGGATTCAATCTCTTTTCCATCAATCAAGTATCTAGCGCTGTTAAATAGCGCCATGATACCATTATTGACAAAGCCGACTTTGGCACCAAGTGCATATGGCGGATCATTAGCATCACGATTATTTGTTACAATTACTCCTTCTACTTCGATAAACGCTTAAGAGGGTAGAAAGTATTTGCTGGTATCCTGGACTTGAAGTTCGATTCTTGATCGACTATTTGGTTGTGTTGCATTATAGAAAAAATACTGATAATTAAGTATAGAATCATTCTTGGACACTAGGGCGTCCATATCAAACGCTGTATCAGGAGCCGATTTGAACATATTATTATATATTTCTTGATCTAAATCGTGATCTCGCTCGCGATTTCAAGCCACTTCCCGCTATCATATTTGCAGTAATATTATCCTGGCCGCTGCTTAGTGATACTAATTTTTCATCCACAGCGTTGTTTATTATTTTGCTAATACTTGCAGGCATAATTTCCGTAGATGGTATTGGCCCCAATGACGAAGTCGAAAATCCAAGGGATTTTTGTGGTGCTTTTCTTCGCCCCCGAATTAACTCTACTAGGTTTTCTTTAGCCGCGTAAAATGCCCTCCCGGCAATATCACCAACAGCTCTAATACCTTTATCACGAATAACATCAACAGATTTCATTCATAATTGTTTTGCGATTGGTGCTATTTTGGGAGCCATTCTTGCAAATAACCCTGCAATGGTATAGCCGAGACCATCTCCATTGTACGCTCTATATACTGGCAATTGTGAGTTTACTACATAGCCCATGGTTGGTTTGTTGTGGTTATAGTGTTGATCATCTTATTTAAATGCTATTTATCTAATCGCGAAATCGTAAACGATTTCCAATCCTACGGAATTTCACAGTAAACTGTTTCATTGCTAGCAATTTCCATTCCTACGGATTTTCAACGAAGTCATCAAATTAATCAATTTGATAACCGTAAAAATCCATAGAATTTCGGCTAGCTCATCAATAAACTCTCGGTATACACCAATATCCATGATACCACCCTCAAATAGTCGTCTGCAGATATCAGCTGCCTCATTAATTACTTCCGGTGAGTTATTTTTGGCTCGTTTTTCTCCTACGAGAACCTCTAATCGTGATATATCCCCGAGAATATTAATAGGACAATGAACTAGACCACTACCTGAAAACCCCCTTTGATATCCACTTTGAGAAAATCCCTTTCCATTTGTATTTTTAGTGATACCAGTTGCAACCTGCAAAGAGGATTGTGTTATATCAAAAAGTTTTGATTGTTCTGGTAATCTAAGAAATCCAGGATCGGATTGCTTCTCTGTAGATGATTTAACGTTTTCCATTTCTTCAATAAATTATCTATATGTATCATCTGATAATGATACCCTGCCTATTTTGGTAAACACACGATATTATCCATTATACCATAATTTTTCAGGGGGAAGTTTATAATCATTATGGATAGAATTTCTTCTCTGATAAAAACTCCTAACGACAAATTCGGCTATTTCTTTCATAGAATTAAATTTCATATCTCTTATTTCATCTAATTTACCCGGAAGAAATTTATTATTGAATACAACTCTTTTACCCCCTATTTGCCTTTGTCTTCTTCTTCTTCTTCTTCTTCTTCTTCTTCTTCTTCTTCTTCTTCTTCTTCTTCAATAATATCACCCTGATGTTGTTCAATATCGCTCGCATCTTCTTCAATAATATCACCTAGTCGTTCTAGATGTTCTTGTTCTAGTCCTTGTTCACCTTGTTGTTCCTGAAGTCGTGCAGCGGTTATTATATCACCAGGAAGTGTTTTTAAAGATTTATTTGCTTGTTTGGATCTCTTTGTTATTTTTTCAAAAATATGAAGAAGGGCTGGGTTTTTTTCTCGTTGTTCCTCAGGAATATCTCCCCATATGGCTTTTAAAGTGGTTGATACGACTATACCCGTTGCAGTGATTACTGGTTTGAATAGCAGTTCAGTGTATGTTGTAAAATCACTTTGAAATTGTTGTCTCGTTTGGAGAATATTTAGAACGGAATCACGAACTGGAATAATTTTCTTAATCGAAGCTAATCGTTCACGAGCTAATTTAGTTGTTAATGCTTCATTTACCATTATAAATTAATATACTATTTACATTGTAAGTGGAAAAACTCACCCCCCAAATTTTTGATGTGTTATATTTCCGCGTAGTGATTAAATCACCAGTGATAAATCACCTGTCTATAGAATTCTGTTCTACTTGAGTAAGCGCATACCTGTCTATAGCATTTCTGACAATGGAATTCCTTGATATTTCAAATTTGAAATCTCGTTATTAATGACCTTCATATTTTCGAAATTCATATATGAAATATTATGTATTTAGTATGAAATAAAAAACAAAAATAAACAATAGCTATGATGAGCGGTTATAATTCACTGGGTCCCTTATTGGCATTTGTATCTTTCATAGGGTTCTTTTTCTTTGAGATTTTTTGTCTTTGAGATTTCTCTATCTCTTGGACTCTATGACCGTTTCTTTTAGCCGATAGTTCATTCTGAACCATCATGTGGGGTTACCCTAGTGTGACATAGTGCTCTTTTTGCATCAAAGCTACTGTTTATTTTGGGAGCGCCTATTGTTGTTGTACACCTCCCCCCAAGAAATAATTTTTCGGGGGTGTAAAATCACACCGTCACGTATTTGACGTGACAGGAGGTGTACACGAAGTACCTTTTTGGGCTGGCGCCCCAAATATATAGAACAACCTCCAAATCAGTACCGTCAACATTAATACCTGCCACAAGATTCGAACGATGGGCCCCAGGACGAAATGGCATCTGTGAATACAATACAATACTGTTCGTAATCTATAAATCTATAATTATTAATACGATATATGTGAATCATGTGAAGGGTTTAATGAATCATTGATGAAAAATCGTAGATGGAAATCGTAGCTTTTACTGTAGTTAAAAATTGAAGACAAAATTATAAATTTTCTAGTCAAACTAACACAAAAAGCCATTATCCCATTGAGATATGTGACTACAACAAAAGAGTTATTGTTGTTTCAAAAACTACACACACAAGCCCACACGAGTTATTCCCCTTGGTGTTATAAAACAGACTTCAGACATATGTAAATTGAATTTCTATGTTCGGTTCTTTTCGAAATCGCTGATATGGTGATATTCACTGCTACTCTTCGTACTGAGGTTCTACAAATATTAAATACTTTCCAGCTTCATTTATTGATTAAAATACTCTTTCTTCTTTATTTTCTGTATTAAATGATTTTATAGGTTTCGCATTTTTCGAGTGTTTTCCAGTCCCTCATCGTTTGCAATTTTCACTTTGCAAGATAGCCTGCATATTATCTAAAGAATGATCAGTTTTTATACCATTTATGTGATCAAGAATAAAACCATCCTTGATCAACCCATTGATTAAGATGATTTTTCCCTCCAGCGGTAAACATCAAATATCCTTGATTATTCCAAAAACCGACTGATTTCTTCAGTCTGCGGTTTCTGACAATACTGTCACGAGATGCTTCATAATTGGTAATTATGGGATGTGATTCAAATTCTTGGTTCATTTATATACTATAATATTATTTGTCCAATTCATTATTTGCTTTAATTATTACTTGAGAATCTATCAATGTAGTCTTGAGGTGTTCTTAAGATTTTATCCTTGACAGAGTCATTGATGGAGTTTGTGATGGAGTTTTTAACTCTATTATCATAATAGCGCTTTAGCTCTCTGTATCGCTTACCACCACAATTAAGAAACAACTGCAACTTACCACGCACACCTAACCATATCGTATGCAAGGTAAGGGCCCAAAACTTCCACAACGTACGCTTTGCAAATGATATCCAAAGAGTTCTTTCTGCATGATTTGTTACAATCGGTTACTGATCCTATCATAAGCCATTTGCAATGGTACATTATATAATAAATTCTTTATTTGAATACTTGTTTTAATTATAATATGGAGGAGTTCGAGAGATTATTAAACATTACGCGTTGGAAAAATATTGAATTCAATCTCGATAGAGTCTCCACTGATGCACCAAAGAGACTAATAAGTGATAGAAGCATGTTGGGTAAAATCCGTGATTGTTTTAATGAATTAAGGTGCGATGTAGCATCTCACTGTTGGTCAACATTTCGAATTGATGGTAGTGTTGATGCTACCATGAATAACGAAAGAGCAGCAGTGATAATCTCAAATCTTGACAAGAACAAATATTTGTTTTAGAGTAAAATTCATTATCCGATATTGATATGATTGCGTGTTATCCAGGGAGTTTTCTTGGGTATGGAGAGTGTTCTGACTACTTTAAAAGATTTAGACATCCCACACATGAGATGACCCGTGTTGCGATTAATGAACCACTGCCTGATTTTGATTTAACCGGATTCGCTCGTGTGGTGGGGCGGTATAATTTGAGTTGGCTAAAGGATTTCATCCGTTGTTATTATGTTTGGTTTGGTAGACACATCTCTGAGAAACACTGCATGCCAATAGTGTTATTACGGTATATGATTGATTCTAACATGCTGATATCGCTGATTGTCAGTGAAGCAATTATATCATATTAAAAGCAAACTGAAATCTGGTTACCACAACCCGATAGTCTACATAGTATAATCAGCGAAAACAAAAAAACAATTCCCCGATCTCGACGAAGAATATATCGTGAAATAGTCAAAATACATCTTTGAAGTTAGAAATAAACACGCAAAAGATTTCTGTAGAAGAATAATTGGTAAATTCACACAAGGTGGAAAATACGACCACAAACGATATTCTTCGTGGTTGATTATAGATGATGCTGAATACGACTTTATAATCGCAGATGTAACATCTAGGGCTATCTTAATTGATGGAACCAAATTAGGTACAATTGTTACTTACACAGATGGATAAAATACTCAATATACGTGCTTAAGGTCGTCTATGCTGGCTTATGCTTCTATTAATTTACTTTCGATGAGAAATAGATTTCCTGACACCGCGGTTAGAGTAGCCACTGATTCATTTTATATAGACGTAAAACATAGTAGTGGCTGAATTCACTAATTCAGACGAGAGTTTGTGATCATGGAGAATTAAAATGAAATACTGCGTGATTATTCCAAATCAGCAGATGTTACGATTGAAAACAATTACTTGAAAAATAATCAGATATCAGAACTATCTAATGCACAGTCGTGTTCCGATCCAATATGTAGATATAACATCAGTTACTTAAACGGCTGTGGTGGGTCAGGGAAGACGACTCGTGCGATTGAATTATTTCGAGGGAAATCAAACATGATTATTCTAACACCAACACATAGACTTGCAAGAGAGATTAAACCGCTTGCACTTATCATAGTTTCTTTCAATGGAAAGGTGACGAATGGACTCCTTATCGAATGGGCGAGAAATATATTCCTGAAATCATCATTTAGGATGAGATATACACAGTGTCGTTAGATGTATTACAAAGGTTTCTCGATTGGTTATTGCTAGCGAATACAAAAATTATAAGGTATGGCGATCGTGGTCAACCACCACCATTGGCGGTTTATCCCCACATAATTGGCTATAGAATTTTGTAGACTAATCTGAAAAAATTAATACCGATCATAGAGCACTTGATAATGAATTACGCGAGTTCAAAAAACTAATCAGATTACAACCGGATAGAATCCAATGTGAAATAGCTCGTGAAATAATTTCGGAAACCCAATTAAATGACTTCTTGGAAGCGTGGAGATAAAACGATTTGATAGTGGCAAGTAGAAAGATAATCAGAGATACGCTTCAGATGAAGTTATTTAACACACACAGACAAATTTGCAACACTTCCAGTGCCGATGTGTTATAGGCTTACGGATACACGAAGACAAAATATCGAAGCTGATATTCCTGGCTTGACAAAAAAGCAGATTCTAGTGTTAAATGATATTGTGTTTGTTGATATCAGTGTTGTCAAAGATGCATTGCATGCTGATAAATCCCCATGGAAGCTAGGATACGCAGCAAGGCTACATTCTTCGCAGGGGTTGACTATATTCGATACAATTGTTTGGATAATAATAATAATAATAATAATAATAATAATAATAATAATAATAATAATAATAATAATGAGGACTTTGTATAGCGCCTAATCTTTAAATGCTCAAAGCGCTTTACACCATCAATAATGATATGACTACACTACAAAACAACAATGACAAAAACAATGAAATTGGAAAACATAAAAACATGCTGAAAACATATAAGATACAAAACATGATTAGATTGCGAAGGTTGTCCCTGCAGTCGAAACAGGTGAGTCTTGAGAGCACTCTTAAAAGGGACCACTGTGTCTTTGTGTCTAATTTCAATGGGCAATTTGTTCGACGTCGCCGGGCCCTGGTGTGCAAACGAACGTCGGTGTCCATTTGACTTTCTTTTCATCTAGGATAAAGCTAGTGTATACACATATGTGAGGCTGGATAGGTATGTTGGACTGGAGTCTGTCATTGAAATATAGCACAGAGAACAAGATTTGTGTTTGATTCTGTATCGAATTGATAGCCGTTGTAGGGTACAGAGCAATGGTGAGGTGTGCTCTGATCGAGGTGCTCTAAAGATGATCCGTGCAGCTGTCTTTTGAACTTTTTGAAGTTTCTGGAGTAAATATTGTGATGAACCAGACAGAATTGAGTTACAATAGTCCAGTCTTGAAACAAGTGATTTTGTGGCATCAACTGAAAGATATTTACGAATGGAACTGATACGTCTCAATTCAAGATATGAAGCCCTGCAGATGGTCATGACATGTTGGTGCAATGTGAGAGTACTGTCTAGAGTAACGCCTAGGTTCCGTACTGACTGTGAGAATTTAATGTTGGTGTTGCTGATATTTATTGTCTGAGGTAAAGGATGTGAATGAGAAAGTCTTTTGTTGTGATTAGAATAGCCTCAGTTTTATCATCATTCATCTGCAGCTTGTTACATGTCATCCATGATTTCACATCCAAAATGCACTTCTCTACTCCATGGATGGTAGCATCAACTTCTGTTGGGTGGCTAGACTTGTATATTTGGGTGTCATCAGCATACAACTGGTGAGACACTAGGTGACGATCTATGACACTTGAGAAAGGATGAGTGTATTAAATTAAGGAAACAAGTCCAAGATCAGACCCCTGTGGAACTCCATAACATACGTCAACTGGGCTGGAATGTATTCCATTTGCAGATATAAGTTGTGTCCTGTTGACTCAGTAGGACTTGAACCACTGTTAAGGTATATACTGAATCCCAAATACATGCTGGAGACGGTGAAGTAAAATATTATTGTCTATTGTGTCAAATGCTGTGAGGACTGTAATCTTCCCACTATCCAAAGCAAAGAGAATGTCATCAAATGCTTTCAGAAGAGTAGTTTCAGTACTGTGTCAAGAGCAATAAGCAGACTGTACATTGCTAAAATAACTGTTTGAATTCAAATGAGATACAAGTTGGGTTAGAAGAACCTTTTCTAAGATTTTTAATATGAATGGGAGATTAGAAACTGGGCGGAAGTTCTTTAAATCGTAATCGTTTTAATAAACAGAGACTCTACGATGGCAGTTTTGAAAAATGATGGGTATTCCGCCGATGTATTGGAAAGCACTCACCTTGTGACATATTTTGAAGCTAAGATAAAAGCTATTTTAATATACACAAATCAAATAGCCACGACAAATATTGTATTGCACAAAGTGGTTCTGGAAAAAGCAACACAAATTCTCCATATGCAAAATTATAGTATTGTTGTAATCATGTGATTAGACAGAGATCTAATAAATCTGGTATTGTTGTACAAACATTTACAACCAACTGGCAAAGGAATAAGCTATGAGAATGATATTGCATTCCTTAAGAGCTGAAATTTTTGCAGAGAAAAAATACTCATGCGTAAAGATGTGGATGACAAAATCAAATTATTACTTGTAAATGTTGATTCGATCATCGTATTATCGTATTGAACAAAGAGTATCCAGATGGACTCGATTTAAGAGTAAATGATAATGACGAAATTCCAATTAAATTAGAAAAACCAACAGCATGGCTAAATTTTTTTTACAAATATGAAAGGATTTTTTTTATATGTTTAACAATCAACAAATTTTCTGTATTTGATGACTTTTATGTATTCAGCTATGTTACAAAAGGCATGTACAATGATACTTCACAATAAAAAGCCGGTGATAGAAACTCACAAAAGACTTATAGATGTGTTTCAAAACAATATCTGATCTTTTATATTAAGAATTTAATAACACGTTTACGCTTAATTACTAATACGTTGCTTTGTTAATGTATTTGAGGAAAGAATATACACATCATATTTATGATGCAAAAGTATCATGTACATACTTTCTTGAAGAGAACAAAGTTTTTTGATAATAAGTTGGGAACGAATTGAATAATAAATACTTTATTGAATATTTATATTGAAACTTGAAGGGTCATTAAAACAGTGTTACCATCCTACATAAGAGAGCAGACATAACAGAAGAGAAGCAAGATTAATTTTAGTGGATAAATATAAAATAGTTCATTATTTACAGAATGTGTTTTAATTCGGATTTATTAGCAACAATGGCGAAATAGACACAATATTAAAGTATCAAAATATATTGACCAATTGCTAACTAAAAATGTAGAATATAACTGAACCTTAATTAAAACATTGTGTTACTTGTCAAAGAACATGATATACTTGTCTATACCGTAAAGAAGTGCAATGATTTAAATCTTTATCTCGTACTCTTCTACACATTTATATTCTGCTTTTTATAAACATAGCCACAATATCAAAACTTGGTAATTTGTGTAAGCATTCTGACATGTAAGAAAACGTTCTGATATGAAGCTACATCTGATGGAAGAAGTACCCAGAAACCATGGACTCACGAAAAGCGAATTATAGTTTTCTCACATACCCACATTGCCCAAACCGAGACTAGAAACCATTTTTATTAGGCATTAGCAGCTGTACTGCTTATAATATTATGGTCAATAAATGTCGTTAGAATAAAACAGCAGAAACAGCCTGGCTGGTATATTTGCTCGTTCGGCATATAATAACCAAAGGTGTAAAACAACTGAAATCCAGTAAAGTTGTGTTATACAAGCATTCACAGAAGTATCTAACCTGAATAAACACTGCTGGTGATAATACCTAAGATGGGACATTAGGTCATATTTGTACCTCATTGTCGTTTTCGCATCATTTGATGAAAGTCTAAAATGAAATTATTTCTATTATTCTAATTATCATTATTATCATTATTTATTTAACAGTGGTGGTTTTAGTAATAATTAAGAAATGTTGTTTGGGTATCAAATACATCGTCTTCTTTTGCAGGGATAAAAGCTTATTCCATATATGCTTGTTCCGGGGAATCCGTTCTATTATTTCAGAATATTTCAAAAGAAGGTTCTCAAACAGATACTTTTCTTTACAAAGACACTAGATTAATTAAAACTTGGTTGAAATCAAAAGCTCAACAACAAGAGGAAAAAGTTTCCTATGATGACTATGGAAATATTTGGATGCGTAGCATTACCATTTCAGACGATGCAACGTATGCAGTTATGCAAGATACACACCACCAGCAGAATAACAATATGAAAGAAATTAGATTGATTGTTTTGGGTAAGTAATCAGAGCTGATGAAAAAACATTCACTTACAGGCTTTATTTTCATGATATTAAACCTATATGCCCTTATATATAATATGATAAACGTTTGGGATTTTTTTTTTTGTCAATTAAAGAGTGGCGTACATATTGCACGTAAACAATCAGGTCACATTTTCGTTTTCCATCTGATAATCTTACTCTATCGATGTTTTCTTTTTAACATTCTTGTAGTTACCTGAAAGTAGGCATTACCTATGATTTACAATGAAACTGAGGTCAGTCACACAAAACTAGTAGGCATAATCCAAGAAAGAAATCCTTTACTCCAATTACTGTATTAATAAATTATGTGTCCAAGTCATGTATCTAACCATTGCTGACGATATTCGAATTAAAATTTATGTACATGGACATTACGCATCAATTATTTAGAAAGAAGAATCAAATATTATAAGAGATTCTTTTAGCATAATGTCTTTGACGATTCTAATTAGAATTATTCGGTTAGGCTTTTTCCAAGATTCATTGGAAATAGTTTCCTTTTAATATTGAGTTTCAGCATCTTAACCACTGTGTTTTGAAACAAGTGGTCAAAAGCTTGACATAACAAAATATCTAGCTTATGCATTAAAAGGGAAACAAACATACGGTTGTATTTTCATTTTTTCAGCTGCACCAGAAAAGAGTTGCAGACCGCAAATAGAACGTATTGGTAACACTTTGATCGCTTCTCTGAAATCAGGTGCTGCTTGTGGGAATTCTGGAGTGACAGTATTTTGGCTTGACTACCCTTATGAAGCCCTTGAAGTAATAATCTTCATATCGTTTGGAAACTAGTAGCACTAAATCTTAGTTAAATGAATGAATAATTGTACGGCCGCAACCCTTGACCAATAAATTTCATGACATGCACCATGCCAATAGCTTACATAATAAATGCAAAATGTCATACTTTGCTTAATAATCCAATATAAACAGCATTGCCAACATGTATTATGCCATGCTTTGTGTCCATCCTGTCGCCATGTTTTAGGGTTTCCGAAATATCACACGTATCAGCTGTGTACGTTTTAAACATAATTTGCCTTTGTTATATTGGTATTACGTTACTTGGCTTATGTCATTATATATGGACGCAAAGTTTTATTTCCAACAGTCACATGTTCTTCTCGCGTGACATCTGCAAGGTATATCCGCGTGCCAGTTAGGTACAGTGTGACAATACAAATAAATGTTCAACCCTTGAACTTAGTAAATGTGTAAAGACAGGCATGTAATGAGACACCAGGTGTGTTTGCAACATAAAATTTGTTTAAATTGTTTTGAAGTTATTTTGCGTTGTTTCAAGAACAAATGATTATCCGCTGTCCATTAACTTACATTATAAATTGCTCTACAATTTTTGATCGATGATTTGCACAATATGGTCTCAAATCAAACCATTTAATCGTACTGAAAGACAATAACAGGGATCTAAACATCTAAAGCATTTCCCATGGAACGTAAAGTCAAGAAAAAAATTTATATAATACTTTCTAAATTATGTTTGCATACAAAGCACACAACTGTTAGAAGTGTTTCAAACTATTGTTTCCCCAATACCCCAGGGTTCTTATATAGGTGATTCCCTGGTCTGCACCTAATAACATAGCAAAGCATAAATATGTGAAGGTAAACAAGTGAATACTGGACATAGGTTAATATTAAATAATTGTTGTCAGCTATGGCACATATATTTAGGTTCATGAAACTTGTAATGGAAAATGTGAAATACACTTATGGTCAAAGATTTCATCTCAAACTAGTAATCTACTGAGTATGTACTTTTGTAATCTTTTTTCATTCCCAAGCAGTATACTTGTTCTTTGCCTATATAATTAGTGATTAAAACATTTTCTATTTACAAATTTGTTTTACATAGAAAGAACTTTTGAAATAACATGAGATATTAGCATAGCAAACAAAATTAAAAAATTACAAGTCGTAATGCATACTACTAGCAAGTAAGGATTTTTCAGGATATGATTAGAAACCAATTTATTTGAAACACTTAATATGAAAGTAAGCCATTAACGTATACATTGTTACAGAGCCAAGCGAAGGCAAACCTATCTCCTGGAAGAGAGAAGGGCACATATTACGCTTGTATCAAGACACCGGCATTACGTTGCACAGGAGGAACTAAATCAGTGGACTTTTGTTCATCTTTAACCATTGACGAAAGTATGGTATTTTGTCTTGGTTTGTTGTACAGATGTGATAAATATATTTTTCATCTTTGTCAGTGTAACGAGTTACATGTACGACCATAACATTTATGTTTTCCAGGAAATTAAAAGGAGTATAGACTTCTACAACGATTACAAGGTAATTAATTTGCAAACAAAATAACAAATTTGATCATTAATACAATCCCTGCTTACAATAGTAAAAGAATATGTCAGCTTAAAGAGCAAAAATAATTACATGTCATTCGTCGTCAATTTTGACCCTACTAAAAGTTAAATAATTAAATGAATTTAACATTTCAAAAGCCATATCAACATAAAATAAACAAGAATTATCACATACATTATGCACAAGTGATTCATGTACAAAGCAATAGAACTGCTTTGTATGTTTTTTACAGCAATATAATCTAAAAGATGTTTCCGATCAGCACCAACAATTAACTCACTTTGTATTAGTAAACATTAAGATATTGTGTTCTCTAGGAGAACAGTATTTAAATGATTTTAAACTAACCTATTTATCAGCTGTAATCGAGAAACAAAAACTTATTTAAAACATAATACATTTACAGGTTTAATTACTGGCGAAATAGCCAGGTACAGTGTGCAAACACAAAGGTATTTGTGTTTTATTTATTTGTCCTGTTTATCTTTTGTATTTGCCTTTGCAACATGTCTCATTAAGAGTCGAAAGAGCTTATTCTAGTTATTTACTAGATTTGCACAGCTCGTTGTTATTGTATTGCATTTATCTTAATCAATCCCTTACACAAGTGATCCGTTGCTGGATCCAGATCACTTTTGAAAGTTATGCTAATCGCCAGAAGATTTGTTCTCTTTATACATATATATGTATATTCTATTTTGCAGGTGATTATCATATTCATACACATGCAGTTATAATAGCGTTCTCAGTCATGGGCTGTCTTCTGTTCCTTATGATTGGTGTGGCTTGTTGGTTTTTGATACAGCTCAAGAAGAGTAAGTTTAAATTCATTGAAGTCAAAAATATGATTTAAAGTCAATTACCAGATATGCGCTCAAGTCTCAAGAAAACATTTGCTGAATAAATTCATGCCATTAGATAACATTTAACAATACGTCGAGTTTAATGATATATATATATATATATATATATATATATATATATATATATATTACATGCTTACAAAAGCGTTAGCGAACAAATGCAGTTAAATTAAATATTCCCATTAAATTAAAGAAGTGAAAAATCATATTTACATTCTGTGCAATTGCATGAACAAAGACGTTGAAAACATGACATTCTAACACAAACATTGGGTCGAATATTCATTAGTATACTTGATCTATATGTTGTGTCTAGAAAAATGGCAGCCCAACTCGAGCAACCAGAGACAAGACGGTATGATCGCACAACCTCTGATGGTATCGGCATAAATAAAGTAAGTATATGTTGAATTGTCCCCAAGAGCGTTGCTGCTGATAATCAAAATTGTATAGAAAACTGCAAACCCGTGAATCAGTTTTTTAAATCCTGAAACCGTCTCCAAATAGACGGTAACGCTTCATGATACATATTTGCATTGAATATATCTACTCTTCTTAACTTGGATAACACCTTCCTTGGATCTAAGCTAAGGTTCATTAATAAGAAAACGGATAACTCTAGAGAAGGGTCGATTGACCTCCCATTCTATTTGAAATACAAGTTATGATTTTTACTGTATTAGTCAAATAAAATCAATTATTTTTGCTATTGATGATAATATTGTTGCTGTCAGATAATTGTAAAATATACAACAACAGGAATTAAGCACATATATAAAAAGCATTTAGCCGAGTATATAATGAAAGACTAGTGACTAATTCAGGTTTCGTACGAAGCCCAAACATTAACGTGTATACATTAAAGAATAAAATTAAAATGTAACAGAAATATACATAAGCAGATTCAAGGTAAAGAACGTCTACAAAACAATCCTTAATCTTTTAAAGTTAGGAATAAAAGAACATACATTTTTCAGTGGTTAGAAACTTAAAGGTTAAAAATCATTTGTGTTCATTGCTACTATTTTTGAATATGATGCAAGATTAAGTGCAAAATAAAATTACACAATCTACACGAATCTGAATTAAGTTAAAAAGTCTAGTCAAGATTGTGAAATTTAAAATTCATATAAAATAAGTAAAACAGATACAATTAACTTTGAAATATGTAGACTGATGATACTATAAAAAACCACAACAAATAACACATTTGCGAGACCATCACTTATCATAATGTGTATTTTAACTTATACTTATGCTTCACGTCAGTACAGTTGGAAATATTATACTTCATGTGTGCTATTTAAATAAAACTACGTTTAAACAATTTAAATGTCTCTACTGTAAATATATAAATTATTGTCTTCGTTATTTAAACATTCCTTTATAAATGTATCATGGTATAATGCTGCATACGTCACGATAACAAATATTTATATGGGTTCAAATGGCAAAAGTATATATAGCTTTAATATAAATATTGCATCAATCAAGCTATGATGAGAGTTGCTAAAACAAAGTCACCTCATTCATTGCGCAGTATGTGACATTAGAATGCGAAACATTATCCAGATTAGGTTAAAATTCTCAAACTGAATGTCGATGTTTAGCGATACCTGTTGAACAAGTGCAAGCTAAACAAATTAAAATATAATATAAAATATGGAAAACGTAAAAATAATGTTTTTACTTTAAGTTCAACTGATGTAGTTGCATTCAAACATGGGTACAGTTTTGTTACCTTTGATTGCACACAAAGGAATCCTTTTGCCTGATCAAAATTTATCATTATATGATAGAATTAAATCAGCAATTACAGAGAAGTTATATAACTTGAAAAAGCCTTCAAAATTGAAATTACTGAAAACGGAAACACGCACATGAGATAGTTGAGTGCAGTTGTGAAATATTGGGACAGAAAAGCTAGAGAGAGGTATCTCCTTGCAAACATATACAAGATTATTGAAGGATAAAGCTGCTTTATTACATTTTTGCGTCATGAATATTTAACCAAATGTACCCTTGATTAGATATATATATTTTCAGAACACAAATTCAAAAGCCAGATTAAATATATTATACAGTTTAGCAATCGCTTAGAAATCCTAGCAAATATTTTGTTTTCTCTGTTTCAGCTTTTACCATGAGTTGAGAAAGGTATAGAAAGGTTGTAAAGCATTACCACAAACGGATGATCAGTCCGAGCAGCATTATTGTTATTTTCATTTCGTTCTTGAAATTGTTACGTGTGTTTTCTTTTGTGGGGGACTGTTTGATGAAAAGCAGAACAAAATCAACCCAACAATACGTACTTTTCATCATTTTAATATCTTGATATACTCTTATTTGCAATACACGATAATTATTTGCAATACACGATAATTATTTTCTAGCTATTTAAATGAGTTGTTCTAGTTGTTTCATTTATAGTTTTAAAATGAGAAGAAAAATCAATTGCGTAAGAAATTTATTGTGATCAACCAATCTAAGCAAATAATGCAATTAGAGCAGGAAAATGAAATCACACTGACCTAAGTTAAATCTTTTAATTGCTGACTTCCTTGAATTCTACCAGAGATACATCATTACACCAATTTTCACTTTACTAGATTTTACTGTGTCAAGTATATTCAGTGTATAATGAACCAGAAACAAAGAATCACATGTTGAGTCAGTTTAGCATTTTACTTTCACGATTTACAAAAGACAGGATTCAGACTCTCACAACATCATTAATTGTGCTTAAATGCCCACAAGTTTACCGGGTAAATCAGTTGCATTTGACATGTATTTGTATCTCACATTTTAAATTTATTATCTTGATTTTATCTACCCACCTATCTACCTATCTATCTATCTACATATCGTTTAAATAAGGAATGAATGTTATGATGTATATTATGACAGTACAATAAATGCACAACCATTTAGTACCTAAGAATCTAACCCACATTATTTCTTAAATAACTGTTTTGAAGGTACATTATTTTAATAAATTGCTAACTTTGACCTGGAGAGAAAGCAACCTATATTCCCATATATGAAGAAGCTTGTATTGTTTATATACTTGTAAGGTACTGTGTCAAAAAGATATGTACATTTTGTTTTCTCTTGTGCTCAAATTTGATCACAAGGGAAAAATAAATGTACATATCTTTTAACAAATCCATTTAAGCAGTCAAGAGAGACATATAGTTGTCTCTGCTTTGCATAGAAAATGGCATAAAGGAGCAAGAAGGGTGAACAGATCGAAACTATTTCAGGCAGACGAGACTAAAGAGAGAAAAGTGTAAATAGACAAGTTTTCAAATAAAAATACGGCATCTACGGAGACCGAAACTAATTCAGACTACTAAAAGGGTGAACAGATAACCTCTACTGAGACCGAAACTATTTCAGACAAATTAAAACTGCTATGGTTTTAACCGAATATTTTATCAAGTCCGATACGATATCTTGATCTAGGGCCATGCAAATTTAAATCCATGTGGGATCGACTTAGCGTGACTAAAGAAATTTCTGAAGAGATTATAATCCAGGTCTGGTGAATATTTCGTTGCGCATGAGTTTCAGCTCATTTAAATACAGCAAGAATATTACAGTTATTCCTGATCACTTTTGGTATTTGTGTATATCTCTGAGTAACATATATCACATCAGTATTTTAATGTCTACCTCTGGAAAATATCCTGGCAGGGTTTGCTTATTTATCCAGCATCACATGACCATATACGACTAAATTGTTAATACTTCCATCAAAAACATCAACACTCGGTGCTTCTTCGATATCGGTTATAAATTCAATAATATCCTCATCGATTTCTGATTTTCCTTTCTCGTTAAAATCTTTTAACACCCCGTAACATCGCTGATCATCTACACTTGAGGCTACTAAATATAGTTTATTCCATTTCATCCATCTCGTTATCAAATTAAGTAACAACTGCGTCTTGTCACTTCCAGATGGTCCAGTTATAATCATGCGAATAGAATTTGGTAGCGCTGCATGATGCTTAATGGGTTTTCGTGTTTTTGTCGCCAAAAATCAATTGCACTCATGTTTTTTTTAAATCAATTATGGATCTATATTGTGTGAAATGTAAGAAGCGTACTAGCACAAACAACTGGACAACAATTACAACAAGCATTAACAGATCAGCACTTGCTGGTAGGTGTGTACAGTGTGGTACAAACAATTTAGAATTGCTTCCCTTGATAAAATCAAGGATTTTAAAAAAAAAAAAACCAGGAGGTGATATTTCAGCCAAACTAGCAAAAGTTCCCTGGACTCCATGAACAAAACATCCAGGAGAAAAATACTTTCCAGGGTTTTTGTGAACCTGGAACCAGACTCGATACTCGATGATCAAGACCAACCCCGACCCGGTGAATATCCAAGAAACGCTATTGGTAAAGCGTGTCATGCTCATGATGTTGATTATAAAAGCAGCAATCTGCAACACAGACATATCGCAGATGTGAAATTGATTCATGCGTTAAATTATATCACTGATAAATCCTTCAAGGAAAAATTAGCTTAATGGTTGATAAAATCGGTGATGAAAAGTAAATTAATGCTGGGTGAAGTAATTAATAACATCATGGAATCTATTTATTATTCCCCAAGAGGATACTGGAGAGGTAAATCTGCAATCGGTAAACTCGCTAACGCTGCAAAAGTAAAATATACCACCGCGACGGATTGGTTATTCAAACAGTCGATATGGCAGATTTATCTACCACCGCCTGAACAAATTAACTTTGCACATTTTGATGTCAACGTCCTTAATGAAGTTCATCAGGCTGATATATTATTTCTGCCGCATGATACTGTTAATAAAGCAACCTACAAGTATGTGCTAACCGTAGTTGATGTTGCGAGTAGATACAAACAAACAGAGCATCTAAAGACAAAGTCATCAACTCAAGTAGCTTCTGCGTTTGTAAGGATTTATCGGCGAGGTTCTCTGCAGTGGCCAAATCTATTACAAGTTGATCCTGGCAAGGAATTTCAGGGTGCAGTGTTATCAACAATGAAACATCATAATGTCATCATCAGACAAGAACATACTGCACTACATCGCGATCAGGCAATTGTTGAACGATTTATCTGGACACTTGCTGAGCGGTTATTTAGATATCAATACGCTAGGGAATTTATCCATGATACAAGATCTCGTGAATGGGTCAAGAGATTACCAGATGTAATTACCGCGCTAAATAATGAAATTACTCGAACAATCAATATGAAACCTACTAACGCCATCAAAAAAAAGTATATACGCGTACAAAAATCACAAACTAATTTTTCAAAACAACCAATACTCGGCAATGTCACTGTGCGATATTTATATGAACCAGCAGAGCTTGAAGGCGGTACACTACACATAAAATATCTAACATAACAAGATCCACGGGTAGACCCGCAATCTATAGATTAGATTCAACTGCTCCTCAGCGCGGATGTACACTGGAACAATTACAAGTGATACCCGATGATACGCAGTTACCACCGCGTGGTCTTAACTAGCACCTCTGCGTCTGTTACACACAAGACGAGTCAACATCGCATTATCTTTGGTATGACCAAGGCTATTATCTTTTCTTTCTGCGGTAAATTGGCGAAGATCTTTATCCGACCAACACCAACGCATTATACAATTACAACTGTCGCAGTGATTATTCTGTCGTTGTTTCAGCGTAATTATAAATTCAGCATCAATATTAAATTCTCTGTTATATTTTTTTATCCTGTTGTTTATAACCAACGAGGTTTTTTCTGATTATGTCATTGCTAACAATATCACTGATTGTGGTGTAAATTCGATCACTCGATGCGATCATCTACGATCCAAGCAATTGAATCGGATATAGTCAATCCCTGCGAAGAATGTATCGTCATTGCGTATCCTAACGTCCATGGAGATTTATCAGCACGTAATGCATCTTCAACAACACTGATATCAACCGACACAATATCATTTAACACGAGAATCTGCTTCTCAGTCTGTCCTGGAATATCAATTTCAATATTCTGTCTTCGTGTATCTGTAGCCCTATGACACAATGGCACTGGAAGTGTTGCAAATTTTTCTTTGTGTCTTTTAAAAAACTTCTTCTGAAGTGTGTCTCTGATTATCTTTCTACTTGCCACTAACAAATCGTTTGGTCTCCACGCATGGCAAAAATCATTTAATGGGGTTTCTAAAATTATTTCACGCGCTATTTCACATTGGATTTCATCCGGTTGGAATCTGATTAAATTCATTTAATTCTCTATCACGAGATCTATGATCAGTATTAATTTCTTTATAATAATCTACAAAATTCTTCAGCCAATCATGCGGAGATAAACCACCAAATGGTGGTGGTTGACCATGATCGCCACACAGCTGCATTCTTTAACAATAGCCAATCAAGAAATATTTTTAATATATCTAATGACACTGTACATATCTCATCCCAATTAATAATTTCAGGAATATATTTCTCAGCATTTGATCAGGAGTCAAATCGTCACCTTTCCATCGAAAGAAACTGTGATAAGTGCATACATTAACTCCTTGCTGCTTCATCTTTCTTGCATGTCTGTTTGTTGGTGTTAGCACAATCATGTTTGATTTCCCTCGAAATAATTCGATCACACGAGTAGTCTTCCCTGACAAACCGCAAACCGTTTGAATAACTGGTTTTATATCTGCATATTGGATCGGAACACGATAGGGCTTTTGATAGTTCTGATATCTGATTATTTTTCAAGTAACTGTTTTCAATTGCTGCTGATTTAGAATAATCACGCAATACTTCCTTTTTTATTCTCCATGATCCCTAACACTCGTCGGAATTTGTAAATTTAGCCACTGATTCTCTGTGTTTTACATCTCTGTAAAATGAATCAGTGGTGACTCTAACCGCGGATTCAGGAAATCTATTTATCATCGAAAGTCAATTGATAGAAGCATAAGCCAGCATAGACGCCCTTAAATATGTCTACTGGGGATTAATTCCATCTATGTACGTAACAATTGTACCAAATTTTGTTCCATCGGACAAGAAAGCGTCTTTACGATTGACATATATACCTTTAGATCTTGCATCTGCAATTATAAAATCGTATTCAGCATCATCTAGAATTAATCGTGAATAATGTCGCTTGTGATCATATTCACCACCCTGTGTGAATTTACCAATTATTCTTCTACCGAGATCTTTTGAGTATTTATTTCTAACTTCAACTATCTCCTTGGACCATTTAACAATATATTCTTCATCGAGATCAGGAAATTTTTCTTTGTTTTCGCTAATTATACTATCTAGACTATCGGGTTGTGGTAACCAAACTTCAGTTTGTTTGCGATATGATATAACTGCTTCACTGACAATCAGCGATATCAGTATATTAGAATCGATCATATACCGTAATAACACTATTGGCATCTAGTGTTTTCCAGATATAGGTCTACCAAACCAAACATAACAGCACAGATGAAGTCCTTTAGCGAATTCAAATGATACCGGTTAGATCAGAATCGGGTAGCGGCCCATTAGTCGCAACACGGGTCATCTCGTGTATAGGATGCCCAAATCTTTTAAAATACTCAGAGCATTCTCCGCACCGGAGAAAACTCCCTGAATAACAGGAACCTTATCAATAATATTAAAAAAACACTTTTAGGATCATATTTGGTATTCCATAATCCACTATGTCCATATGCTACACAGCATAATTGGACATCTGAGAAAAAATGTTCTTTCTCGTTAAATGAGCTACAACTGACGAGATTGTAAAACAGTTTGTTATTAATTGTTCGTCGTTATCCGTTGAAATATTGTTAACACAGAGGTCCAAGCGTGTGCATTATGGTCAATAATTTTGATTGGATATCCCCTCGATTTATATTTTGGTTCGTATAATACTTCTCCTGTTGTTGTCTCTAAGGTTATTGGAAATTTTAATATCTTTTCTAGCTCAGCTACATTTTGAATTGTTTCACCGCTATCCCGGACTGCAAACTCCCATTTTTTTTTCCGTCTTGGATCATGATTTTAAATTTCTTAATACTCCGTTTGTTATTTAACGGATAGATTCCATAAACAACCGCAGTTTCAGGATAAGATTTCTCGTAATACGGTTTGTCAATCACAGTCAGCGTTCCTGGTTTGGAATCCTGACTCACAGTGACAGCTCTTTCATCTTTCAAGATGGGGTCAGATTTATCACAAATAATCCAATTTCTTGTTTCTGAACGGATAATAAATTTCACTCTACAAAAAATACTTTCTATTTTCAAGATGCGAGATTATCACTGCTGATCTTTGGTCGTTCATGGTAGCATCAACACTACCATAGATTTGAAATGTTGACTAACAGTAAGATGCACCATCGCACCTAAATTCGTTAAAACCCTCATGGATTTTATCCATCATGCTTCTATCACTTATTAGACCCTTGTTTGGTACATCTATGGATACTCTATCGAGATTGAATTTAGCATTTTTCCAGGGTTTAATTTGGATAATCTCTCTCAAACTCCTCCATATTATAATTAAAACAAGTATTTTTTTTAAAATTATATATAATGAATCACTGTAAGTGGTTTATCATAGGATCAGTACCCGTTTGTAACAATCATGCAAAAATGAATTCTGTGGATATCATTCACAGAGTGTGCGACGTGGAAGCTTCGGATCGTTACCATGCATAAGATGTTGGTTGGGTGTGCGCGGAAAATCTCAGCTGTGTCTCACCTGTGGTTGTAAGCGATACAGGGAACTTAAGCACTATTATGATAAGAGAGTTCAAAACTCCATCCAAAACTCCAACCCTGATTCTGTCTGCATCAAAGACAAAATCATAAGAACACCTCAAGACTATATTGATAGATTCTCAATAAGTAATAATTAAACCAAACAATTAGACAAAAAATATAAATGTATATAAATGAGCCAGGAATTCGAATATCCCGTGATCATCGATTATGAAGAATCTCGTGATGGTGTAATCAGACACAGCAGACTGAAAAACCAGTAGTTGTTCTTGATAATCAATGATATCTTAGATTTACTGCTGGTGGGAAAAAGCATCTTAATTCAAAGAATCGCAAATGAGTGTATCAATAGATTGATCAAAGATGGGTTTGTAATTGATCACAAAAATCGTATAAGAACTGATAATTCTTTAACTAATCTTCAAGCTATCACTCAGAGCAAAAATATTTTTTAAAAATCTGATACTTCTAAAACAGTTGAAAAGAGCCCTGTCAAATCTTTCAACATAGAAACTAACGAAGAAAAAATATTTCAATCAATGAATAGCGCCGGCAAGTATTTGATATTTGCCAAACTTCGGATGGACGTGTTGCAAAGGAGGTACAAAATTCTGTTTTTTCAAAGAGAATTGCACAAAAATTAAATTTACATACATCTGAATTCCATTGTAATGTTTGTAACACCAAAAGGAAATACATTGTGTAGTAATGTTTATGTAACACCAAAGGGAAATAACTATGATCTCATAGGAAATAATCACATATTCGTTCTCTGATCTATTCTTTTTTATTTTTTCAAAAAACGAGTAAAATAAATAAACATTTACAAGTATGGAATTCTTTTTTAATACAATTGTCGGGTATCTTGTTTTGTTTGGATGTTGTCAATAATCACAATAAAGATACACGAGAGTAAAAATCACACATCGCTTTTGTTAATTTCCGTTTATTAGTCAGCTTATATTACACGCAGACGGTTTTGTTATTGGGGCTCCAAGCCTTGAATCTAAGTTCAACTGAACCACTCTACGTCATAATGTCACGCGGTTTGAATGTGTTTTTGCATTCTTGCCAGCAGATTTTGTAACGGAGTGGTTCAGTTGAATGTAGAGTAGGGACCCGTATGTAAATAATTGTATTGTCCTATATAATCATTTGTATGTGCCGTCCTTTGTAAATATATGTACCTTGAACCTGCTAGAACACTCGAACCTAGAGGTTAAAGGTTGTGCCGTTATATATGTATATATCTAGACATGAAAGGATGCGAAGGCACCTTAACGCGGATGGAGATTGATACCTTAATTAAGAAATATATGTTGTGACGTTACACACCAAGCACACCATCTTGTCAAGGGACTGTGTTTCGTGTTGCCCCTGGGCCTGCTCAGATGCGAAGGCACCTGATGGGTCCGCATGGGGTTGTGTTGTCTTATGTATGTGACCTCTGGACTTCTAACGTGTGAAGGCATTTTAGGAGTTCTCATGGGGTCTTTCATATATACCATAATTAAAATTATATGTATATATCTAGGCGTGATAAGATGTGAAGGCACCGTAACGCGAACAGAGATTGTGCTGTCATATATACCTTAATTAGGATTGCATGTATATATCTAGGCGTGAAAAGATGCGAAGGCACCTTAGCGCGAATTGAAATTGTGCTGTCATTTATAATTGAAAGAAAACGGGTTAAAATTTACCCCATTTTTTGTATATTTGATATATTTTATATATTAAAGATATATATATATATATATATATATATATATATATATATATATATATATATATATATATATATATATATATATATATATATATATAATCGAAAATACAAATGATATCATAAGCACAATTTCAGATTTAAAAAATCAAAAAATACAATTATCTGATAAATTAGATTGTAATCAGATTCTCTCTGATTTTCAAGATTTCGACGATATGGCTCAAAATAATAAATATGTCCTTCCATGCCAATATGCCCTTATTAAACGGATACAACAAGCCGTTAACGAATCAGTAGCATATGACATGGAAGAAATTAAATTCATTCCGTTATTTACCGCAGTCGAAAAGATTAGGGGGGAACTCGGCCAACAGTATGAAATTAAGCGAACTATATTTGCAAGAATAAAAACGATAAAGGAGCTTATGAAACAGAACAATACACTGCCTTGAAAAATATAAATATCTTTGAAACACGTAGTGTTTAAAAACATGTAAATGTTTTTAATTCAGGTATGATAAGTGTTATTTTTTTGGCACCAGTGTTGAAAACATGTAAATGTTTTCGAATACAGAAATAACTGTTATAATTAAACCATATCATATATATACATGGTAGGAGAATCATTAACAACTAGACTTGCTCGCGAGCGATTAGACGCAATATAAATGTATGCCCGTAAGGGATTCTGTCAGATAAAAATTGCAAGCGCGTCAAGAATTTCAAACTGGTTTTCAGTAGGCACTGAACAATTATTCAAACCTGTTAGTACAACCACCAGGGAGGTTACATACGGAAATGAACGAGAAGAAATAAATAGAGGTGTTCTTCCTGAACTCGAAAAAATAGCAACGAAAATTTAACAAACATCAGAACTGCTACAAAATCTTCCTCTAATGACAGAGTCATCAGTGACAAAGTCATCAGTGGCAAAGCTTCAAACTGGTCCGATAAAAACTGGTGAAGTAATAATCAAAGACAAACGTGATAGATTTACTGAGGATGTGTTTAACAGCAATCGACAAAGGTAATCCAAAACAACTTTCTGCTCTTGTTGTTATGACTAATGAAAATAGGGAAAAAATGTTGAAACCAGGACATTAAACATGCATTAGAAATGTAAAACAGTGGGCTGATATATTTTATAAAATCAAAACTAACACAAGTCGAATAGATACAAAAAATGTATCGTACATGGGATATGTCGAAGCGGTGAGTAAAGAGCATGATGAATATGAAGAACTAAAACTAAAACAAAATGCGCAAAGATTGCAGCGAAAAAGACAACAATCTTCAAAGAAAATGTCTTTCTCACCTCAACGACAACCGCCGCCTGAGCAGCGCAAAGATCATGATGAACTTTTTATATATTTACAAGATCAGGAAAAGGACACATAAGGTGCAACTGGAAGCGGATTTTCTCATGGTAGTGGTCTTGTTCGTTGTCCTAATAATGTTCTCGGAGACATTGCACGATTAGAAATTCTCATTGGGGGAAACGAGCCGGAAATAACTCACCGGAAATAATTAATGAAGCCGCTGATATCTGCAGACGGCTATTTGAAGGTGGAATTATGGATATAGGTGTATATCGAGAATTTATTGATGAACTAGTTGATGATTACCACAGTGATTGATCGTCACCGGTGACTAATTGTCATTGGTGACTTTGTCATTGGTGATTGATTCACTGATTTGATAAATATCATTTAAATAAGATGATCATACAATACAACCACAATCAACGAACCATGGTCTACGTAGTAAATTCACAATTGCCTATGTATAGGGCGTATTATGGAGATCGTCTCGGTAATGTTATTCAAGGGTTATTTGCAAGGATGGCTCCAAAGATAGAAAGCTATTGATGTTATTCGTGATAAGGGTATAAGCGCTGTTGGTGCTGTTGCCGGTAAAGCATTTTCCGCAGCCAAGACAAACTACTAACACTATTTCGAATACGAAAGAAACCGGCACCAGAAAAACTACTATCTACGGAGATTATGCCTGCGAATATTAGCAAAATAATAAACAACGCAGTGGATCAAAACAAAACATCGCGGATAAAAGGGGGATTTGACACTCAGGGAAAAGTTACTGCAAATATGATAGCGGGAAGTGGAATGACAAAGTCATCAAGATCGCGATTTAGATCAAGAAATATATAATAAAATGTTCAAATAGTCACCTAATATGGCATTTGATTTAGATTCCCCAGTGTGCAAAGATGATTCTGTACGCGATTATCAATTTTATTCCTATAACGCAATACAACCAAATAGTCGATCAAGAATCGAACTTCAGGCTCAAGATACAAGCAAATATTTTCTACCCGCTGAAGCATTTATCGAAGTAGAATGAGAACTTGTAACAAATGTTGCAGCTGATACACCATATTCAGATGGTGTCAAAGTTGGCTTTGTCAATAATGGTATCATGGCATTATTTAGTTGCGTTAGATATATGATTGATGGAAGATAGATTGAATCTATAGAGTATGATGTTGATGTTTCCACAACAATAGTGGGGTTAGCAAGATATTCTGATGATTATACAAGATCAGCAGGTCCATCCATGATGTTCGCTATTACTGATCACGCTGAACACAATAAGGACACCAGTAGCTACTGCACCTGATCCACAACCAAATGATGTTGACCTTGAAGCTAGACCAGCTAATCCCTATGATGTTATAAAAAAATCGTTACAACCTAGGGTTTGCAAGAGGCGTATCAATGTTGTATGGACAGCGTAGATTATTTTCATGCGCAATTCTATTGCATCATATTTTTGGATTTTGCAGAAATGTTAGAAAGGTTATCTTTGGAGCGAAACATACAGTAGTCCTCGTGCGAAAAGTTGATGATAATGATGCAATCTGGCGAGAAGCAGGCCTTGTTGGAGCTCTACTCGTTGCTGGTAAATAAATATATCAAAACTATCACTGTGGATGCCAGTAATGACTCCATCAATCAACGTTGAGGAAAAATTACTATCATTTATGGATACAGGTGGTAAATCATTGCTATCGTGGCTAACAACAACAACAGATATCATGGAGACTTTTGTTAATGGTATATTTACATGGCACATGGCATCAAAACAAGGAGTTTCTGCGCCGCAGCATATATTTGTTGCATTACATGATAAGGCACGATTAAATTCACAAACACACAGCTATATGATATTTGATCAACTCTGTGTTACTGAAGTCTCGCTGAGGATAAACGGCCAACAATAACCATCCGATGATATTTTACTTGAATACAGACAAAAACAAATAGCACAGGCGTATCATCGTTTGCTATCATTTATGGGGCGTGATTTGAATGTAGATACTGGTCTACAAATATCACAATTAGATTTTAAAAATCGATATCCAATATATTACTTTTCGTTGGAACATATTGACTTAACCAGACAGTCCGTCGTTGACATACATTTCCGAGCTCGTGTAACAAATCCTCCTGCTGGTGGTTACAGAGCAGTTGCTAACATTCTCAGTGACAAATCAATGATACCCGAAGGTGTTGGTGGACGAATGAGGGTAGTTGATGCACCAGCAGAAAACATGTAGACAATTAGATCAATCTCATATTAAATAAAATGATATATAGTCATGTTAGAGTTACTCTGAATCCTGGTCAAATTAAAAAGTTGCAATCGGAATCAGCTAAAAAATGTGGAACTACGATATCGCTAAAACATAATCAGATGTCTGGTGGTCAAAATAAACTATCACTGACAACTCGTCAAATTAAGCATTTCAATGATGCTATCAAAGATAGAAAAGGTGTTCAGGTCAATCTTTCTGCGTACGCGATCAAAGGCATGATAAAGTCAGGTGGTATATTTCCATTTCTCGCTGCGATTCCAGGGTTAATTGCCGCCGCGGCTGTCCTTGTTGATAAAGATGCTGCGCTAGGTCTGTTGGAGCTCTTGGTGCAGCTGGTACAAATCAAATTATTGATTCGTTTACACCAAGAAAGACCGGAAAAGGATACAAAAAACGAGGAGGAAATATATTAGTTAAGGGACCTGCAGCACTTTTAGGGGGTATTTAAAAAACTTTAATTGGTACGTCTGGTAAACTTGCTCAAGCTCATATGATAGGAACTGCACGAAGGCTACCAAGGAAACAGGGACTTCCAAGAACCATCCGGGAGGGAACTGCACAAAGGCTAGCAGAACTTGAAAATACTCACGGTGAAGGACAAGGATACAACAAACGGAAAGGGTCTAAGACTACCAGGAACTCCGCATTTATGTTACAGCTGAAAAGGCCTGAGACTACCAGGAACAGTTTGCTTACTCCAACACCGATGGTTCCAATGTCAAATTTTGATTTACTCGATGCTGCTAAAAATTAGCGATACAAAGTTTTAGGGGTATTTTTATGCGAGATCAATTACCACAACAACCATAATGCGTTGAAACACGTATCATTTCAACGGACCTGGAACTCACTGGGTTGCATACGCGAATAATCCGCGTGAAATTGTTTTTTTATATTCATATCGGTTAGCGACACCTAATGAATTTATGCGTTATATACATCAATTCAAAATTCCGATCTGGTATATCACGCTGACAACACAGAAAATGACCGACCCAACAATATGCGGCCTAGAAGTATTAAATGTTCTCAGCGCTATATCATCATCAACTAAACCACACCAGAAAACCGTACACGAATATACTAGTAATCGCTTTTTAGAGAGATCTTAAAATATAATGGTTGATATTTGGGGAAGATCTCTCTCAAGCCTAAAAGAAAACCCACCGTGGAAATACCTGCAACCATAGAAGTGCTTGATTTCACCGGTAAGATTAAACCAGGAGTTATTTTACCAACTGTAATAGATAGTATTAACAATCGAGTAAAAAAAATCCGGTGACACAATGACAGGCCCCTTCGACGTGAACTCTAATAAAATAACCACACTTGGCGATTCAACACTGGATACTGATGCTATGACAAAAAATATGTAGCTGATAAACTAACGATGCTGCATGACGAGAATAAAACCACAGATGGTAAACAAACAACACTGAACGACAAGTATAAAACCACAGATGGTAAACTATCAACGCTGCGAGCTGAGTATGATGTTCATGTAAGTGCGTTTGCAAACCTCCGTAGGAATTTTAGAAAATCGGATGAAATCATGAATAATTTCTTTGGTGATCCGATTAACGTCCCAACGAAACTTTCTGATATTAAAACAACTATTGATACTATTAAACAAAAACAAGACGATATCAGTTCTGATTTTCCTGCTATCGCGACCCGGTTTGATAAAATCAAAATACCGTATAAACAAAATATCAATACCGTGTACTCGATACATCATAGCTCTTTCACCTGGACACCTCAAAATAACATCATTGGAGTGTCTGCAGATTTTAAAGATATCTATATATTGACTCTAATTTCACCGTTGCAATTTAACGTATCAACTAGTACTTCTGCTGGTGTGAATACTGCAAGTGCAATAATAGATAAGGGATCCAGTGAAACATTTACAATAACTCCCCTCAGTGGTAATTTAGGATCAGCGTCATTTACGGTTTATGTCGAATTTTTAATTCATTTAAGTAAATAGTATAATGAATGTCCAACCGTATCGATATGATCAAGTTCGTGAATTTCAAACTAAACTAAAAACTCTTATTGACGAGTATACAGTAAAAGTAATAAAATACCACAGGCGAATTACCAGCGTCGACATAATCGTGTATTCGGTTTCAAGTGTAATTGCTGGAACGGGCAAATTGTTATCAGCGATAACAGCACTGGCAACTGTAATTGTTACAATTTGTGTATCATCGGCGACAACAATTACAGCAATTCTTAGCATAATCACAAAAAAATATCCACATACAGTCAGAATAAACTAGTATATAATTAAGTTACATATTGCATAAACCGCGTATTCCAAATTATTGTCGCTGATATCATCTAGTCCCGATGACACAGCAATATCAGATAACTAATTCTCCGCGATGATGAACATCTATCACACAGCAACATTAAAATTAGAAAAACAACACAATAATAATAATGTCAATGTCAACAACGGAATTACTTCAGCAGATAACGACAAACACAACTCAGCAAAAGAAAACTAAGATCTCAATAACCGCAACCAAAATTACGAGTATTAGATCAAAATCACTTGGTGGTCAGCAACCGAATAATTCCTTGGTGTTTGCGAGTAAAAATAAACAAGACGGAACTCCAGACTGGAATATAGTTTCCTTACCATCTGGGTCTTACCAAATCGAACAGATCAATTATGAATTACAGCGTAGAATAAAATCCATTACGGGGAAAGAATCAAAAATCGCTATAACAGTTCATGAACCAACACTATCATCCGCGATTGAGATAAACTCACACGGGTATGCTGTAGATATCTATCAGAGTTTTATAGGTACTGTGCTAGGATGGCCTGAATCCCCACCTCGGACAACTTATCAAAATCTTCCCGAACCTAAAAAGTCTGATTATGTCACAGACGAAACATCATATCATGATGCAATGATTTCATACGAAATACATTTTCGAGTTCTGTATTTGTTTAGTGGAATAATATAACCAGGTGATAGGTGGTATCGAGCCATTCAAAGTAGAATTACTGAACATTTCATAAAAATAAATAATGAATTTGAAAAATATAAACATATACTAAGAGAAAATTTTTCCAAACAATCCCCGCGAGATGAAATCATCAAATACATTGAAGTATGTAATAAAATTATCGCTGACAAGGAAATATTCAATTTAAGAATTATTCAAAGGGTCTTAAATGATATATCTCCTAAAACAAAAAGAAAATTTGCAGAAACATATACGTGTAGAAGATATTTCAGAATTTAAGTTTCCTGAGTATAATGTAGACCAATTAAAAAAATCCGTCAGTGATGTCATAGATGAGTACTTCCCACAAATAATCGCCGCACGGAAAGAAAAATAACACAGCCACAAACAAATATCCCCAAACATAATAATGACCAAGACAATGGTGGTAGGCATATTGCTCCTCAAAATGTGAATATATCCTCGGTGATTGCAATAAATCTAGTATGTGACGCTATTGATGGAAGTTATTAAAAGATCTCGAAAGATTAAATCAAGCCCAGCAGGGATACATTTTATATTCGTTTGCACCAACGGCTCCACCCAGAGTTTTAATAATTGAAGAGCCAACAAATCTAGTGTACATGCGATGTCATAATGATTCGTTAACAAGAATCAATTTTAAACTCGCTGACCAGTCCAATAATTTGATTGACTTAAGAAATAAGACTTTAAAAATTAATCTGTATGTGAAATCCTAAAGGATTTTTATCGTAAACGATTTTCATCCTAAAAGCTTTTACTTAAAAGAAACTTCGCTTAAAACCATAGCAGTTTTAATTTGTCTGAAATAGTTTCGGTCTCAGTAGAGGTTTAAAAACTTAGTCTGTTCACCCTTTTAGTAGTCTGAATTAGTTTCGGTCTCCACAGACGATTTATTTTTATTTAAAAACTTGTCTATTCACCCTTCTCACTCTCTCTAGTCTCGTCTGCCTGAAATTGTTTCGGTCTGTCCACCCTTCTTGCTGCTTATAAACATATTCATGTTATTATTAGTTCTGCTGCCTCAAAAGCTAAAGTGCAGCACTTTTTTTGTTGTCAGCAGCATTTGTGTAAATTTCAATATTATTTTCATTTTGTGTTCAGTTTTCAATTAAAAGATAGCATGTCCAAGTTTTGAACATTTTATTGAGCAGAATGGGCTGTAATAGAAAACAATCTGAATTAGTACAACTATACTATTAAGATAGCATTTGATCAAATGTATTGTGATTACTATACAATATGTAACGACATTCCATCCATAATAACTTAATTGATGATTAGTTTGCTATTATTCTCAGTGATAATTTCCCAGATATATTCCTGAACTTAATTGCATGTATCTATATTTATCATGAAGGACTCACAGCCTGGATTGTTGATAATGAAGCTGATCCTATTTGCAATTGAAAAAAGTAGAGGCAGAGTTTTATTGATGTAATTTAAGTCTTTTACAGACTAGATATTAAAAACTGAAATTTGCACCTGATTCGTTGGTGCCAAATTGAATTCATACTTTCAACATTTCAACATCTAACATTATTGAATGTGTATTACCGTGGAGTTTGCATAGGGTACAATGGTAGCTGGACAAGTACCACAAGTCATGAAAGCAAGAGCCTTATTTTGAGTCAATGTAGGTATGTTTAATTGACATAGTTAACAGCTCTCTCCAGGCAATTATCTTGGTGTATATTTCTTTGATCATGAAATAAGTTTTCATTATACATGCTGGGTGCAAAATTTAGCTCATCCTTCAAAGTCTCCTGCTGGGAACCTAATAGCCTTGATAGAGGCAGCAGAAGGCATTCAACAGTTAAAACAGTATGCATAAGGTCAATTTTCCTGATACCGGAGAAGTTCAACTGATTTTTCTAAAGTCTGAAGAGAAGCAAAGGACAATGATTGATGCAGAAATCCTCTCGAAATGACATCAAGAAAGGTGTGTATTGATTTAAAATTATTTGCTGCTGATTTATAAAACGTCAATAGGTTTAAAATTACAGACTATTAATAAGAGTAAGTAGCTATATTATGTTAAATGTTATATTATGTTATATTATGTTAAAATATCTACTAGTAATAGGCACTTATATTTTCTTCAGTACACATAGCCCACATCTATTCAAAGAATTACTCAGCATGAACTGGTATTAAATTGGCATACTTTTGTAAATTTATAAAATAGACCCTATGAGCATCTATTACATGTTATCAAATTTAACTGTAAAGTTTCTAAAGGTATATGTTTTTAGCATTACATGCGATAATGGATTTCAGACAAGTAGATTTACATATTTTGATTAGTAGATTCACTCCTAAACCAGTAGATAGTTTTTATCCTCAAAAATGTTATGTTTCAAGGGACTGAACAGGTTTGCTTTCTATATGTTCGCTCTGCTTAAAATAATAAAGCAAGTTTTGAACATAAATCAGATTCAAATTCTGATAGAAAAAGCTATAAAAAAGATAGTTATTTATCTTACAGTTCACTGCAGAGATTTAAACAAATAATAAATTCAATACCAGTTTTAGTTTTCTTTACAAGATCCCTGTCTGGTGACCACTGAAGACAGTCAGTCATTTTATCCGAACAAAAATCTGTTTACTTAGGTATTTCTCATGAAACACTACAGCCAAATTTAATGGGCATTTGTTCCACAAGAAACCTGGCTTTGTACCAAAATATTCCTTTGTTTTGATATTTTATAAGAATTAAGTACATAAGTTTGTTCAACTTCTCTTGTTTTAAAAAGATTATGTTCAACTTAAAGCTATTATTTAAAACAGCACCAGTAAAACACTTCAAAATGTTTGCTCTGAAGAATGTTACATAGAAGCAAGTGTGTTGCATTGTAACCATGCAGATACAAAGAGTTAATGTTAAAACTAAAACGTACCAGTAGCTTGCTTTGGTATATGATGAGTTAATGGAAGTTTATATAATGTGTAAAAAAATTGAATAATCAGGAAGTTAATGGTATTAAATTTGAATGCAGCCACAGATTAATTTTATTTTCAACTAGCTTTGATTCAAGGGAAAAATATTGTACATATATGTTAACAGCTGTTACAATGGCATTTGTTATATTGTATGAAACAGATGCGTGTAACACTTTGTCAAATAACATAAAGTGATTGGAAACTCATTAAATATACTATACATGTTATAAATTGGGCTGACAAGGGTGATCATGTAAAAACTGCAGTAGGAATACATTGTTATTAAATTTGGCCTTCTTTCTTTGTTCCGGAAATGTTGGACTCATTTAAACAAATAGTTGTTTATTCGTACATCAAAATAGTTTAAAGACAGAAAAATGTTAACTTAAATGTAAAAAGTCTCATCATTTATTCAAGAAAGAAATATTGAATATAACATAGTTTGTGCTGCTGTGGAAATAACTTTCAATTTAAACTATTAAAAGTTCACTTTTTTTATTTAAAAAAAGCTGTGTTTAGTCAGTTACTTTATAACGTTGACTTAACAAGACTTGATGAAATCTAATGTAAAGCTCCCTCTTGAATCTCACGTGGAATTATTGCGACTATTATGCCATTTCTGTAAAGTGTAAGTTCTTTTTTTTCTGAGGGTATGCATTATTTAACCTAATTCTAAGAGTGTCACCTGGAACAAGCACAAGAGAACAGGCAGCACTAATTAAGGGTCTTACATACATGGATGAAAAAGTCCATAACATCTGTGTTCAAGGCGCTAAAGCTATTGTAGAAATGTCTTTTTTCCTATTTTTGCTTCATTTTAACTCCTCCGGCCATAACGTTAAGTGACTGTACGTTTTTGTCCTGTATAAGCCTTCATTCTTCCAGCTTTTAACAATTAATTTTGTATCACTCTATCATCCATATATTTGAGATAAAACATGGAATATGTGCTTATTTCAAGATTTCAGACTTATTCAATAATGACTAAAATCAAAGCATATTAATAAGGTGATCTTGCATCCGATTAGCTGAATTTGTCACCAATATTAAAGCAATACGCTTTACATTTTATAACATTTGCAGGTACAGGTTTATATCATTGAGATCTCAACAATTTAGTAAGAGTGATATCCATTCATAGTATGTATTTGATCCGACTGAACCAGTTATCGCTCAAAGGTCATATTTGTACAAGTTTTTAAGTTTTGTTAAACTTGGAATATAAGCTTATATTATGAGATCTCAAATGAAGTGGCACCTATTTGCATGAGTTTGTAACCACTTTATTAATGATATGATTTTTATCAATATTGAAACATGGGCTATTATCATGAAGATGTCAAGTAAATTTTATTAAGAATAAGCTCAAATTATATAGCAATGAAGTGATCTAGCATCAGATTGGCTATGCTTCTTATGACTTTCAACAGAGTATTGATAATCAAATTTGGATCTAACTTATTAAATATGTTTAAATCATCCAGATGTTGGCTATACATTAGGTGATCTTGTATCTCATAGACTGTGCTTGTTTGTATTACTTTATCAAACTTGGTAAATAGGTTTATCTAGTCAAGATATAAGACAAGATAGATTATGCGAAATATCCTATCATATTAAAATTGCAACCTTTATGTTTGCAGTGTGGAAGTTAATAGTGATGTCTAACACTGGGGCATCATGTCGCAAACAAGTAGCATGATGTCCAACCATTGTTCTGACAACAGAACGACCAAGTCCTAACACTAACCTCTTAATGCTGGGTGCCAGGCAGTACCATGTTTACTGATTTATAATTTCTAACCCAACTCTGACCAGTATACATTTAAACAACAGTTAGGAATAAAACACAGAGGAGGATGGCCAAATATGGCTAATTATAGAGCTTTTAAATTCTAACAGCCATACATGCACCTGTTCTTAAAAGCTGTTTCTGACATTAGCCAAATTTAGCTAAAAGTACATTGGTTGTGCATCAGCCTCACTCAGCATGAGAACAGGAATCCTTATCCAAATTTTGGCTAAGAATACATTTATCCAAAATTTGGTTTCTGCTTAAAGGACAAACGGTACATTATGAAAAGGGACAATATTGATGTTAGCCAAATTTTGGTTAATCATAGTAGCAAAGAGTTTCTTCTTTTGCAACCATATATGGGGGTTATACTAAATTACACTAGCCAAATTTTGGCTAAGCACACATTTATCCAATATTTGGTTCCTACCTAAGCGTGTGAAGAACAACTTGTAGAAATTAGTCAAAGTTTAACTAATTTAAAACTTGCCTAGCTCCTCCAACAGACCATCAAGCTCTTGAATAGTTATAGACTATATATTGATCAAAAGCTCTTCCAACATTCTCATATGTACCTTTTCTAATTTGAGTGAAGAGATTTTAGCTTACAGCAAAGGCCTGATTTGAGTAAATGGAAAAACCCAAATGCAGTCGGAAGCTTTTAGTATATAAAGATATTAGTAACATAATTCTTTGTGTTAATATTTAATTGGTATTATGTGCTTCTCTATGATGTGTGTGTGTGTGTGTGTTACTGACTTTGGTATATAGCCTACCTATCACGACATATATATATAAGCATTATAATACATAGGTAGCATTTGTCTCTCATTGTAGCTTATGTATTAAAGTAATTTTGGATTGTAAACTTGTTTACATCAGCTTAATTACTAGATATAGCTTTGATTCGGACCTTTTATAATGAATTGTGTTTACAGTTTGGAGTAATATTCAGTTAAAAAGTATATTTATAACAGGGTAATTTCAAAAAAGGTCAGGTGAAAAGGTATATAAAGATGTAAACCTCTGAATTACTTATCCGTAGTTTTAAATTAATTGGAGGAAGGTGATTTTTTGTATTTAAATTGTTCACTGGAATTACAAAGTGTTCTTTGTTTTTTGACAAAATCACTTTTTACGGATGATTGTGATTTCAAACAATGATATTTTGGATTATACTATTGTGATACTTAAAGACAAGCTGGCAAAATAGCACATTAGAGGCTTTTAGCTCATTATTACATTTAAAACTGTAATTCACTCATAGCAAATAATAGACTTCCGAACTTTCACAACTATTCGGACGTTAATTCTGTCACAGAATTAGGCGAAAATTGCATTTATTTGTTTTCTTAAATTACAAACTAATCTCACCATTTTTTTTGTTTCGTCGTACATGCATTACCTGGGGTGAATAAGTGGTTTTCTCCAAGGTAAGCGGCGTGTAACGATTTGCATGTGCTTGATTTTGAATTACATGAAGTCCGGAACATTAGAGTCACAGGGTGCACGGTAATCTTGCCGTGATTTCTGCTCACCTATTTGAGGGTATATAAGGCAGAATATTTCTGATCAATATTACGGGACCTAAAGTATCTAATCACAGGATAGATAGCTCGTCTTTCAATCTCCAGCTAAAGGGCTGATAGCATCTCTGATAGCATCTCTGATAACGCATCTGATAACATCTGATAACATCTCTGATAGCGTCTTTGAGATCGTAGCTGAAATTGTAGATGATTTGTTGCAGAACATCTCTGATAACATCGTTGATAACGTCTTTGAGATCGTAGCTGAAATTGTAGCTGATATTGTAGCGGAGCATCTCTGTTTGTCGGATTGTCTGTCCGTCTACATCTGTCGTGACGTGTAAATATCCGGAAATCTAGAAGTCCGAGTGTCGGAGCTGTCTAGAGTTGTAAACATCCGGGGTGGCATCTAGGGTATTGAAGAACGTTGGTTCTAGTAGATGTCGTATGCTGTCTGTACGTATAACTGTGGTGGATCCGTGAAGGGCAAGTGACCAATAAAAGTATTGAGTCAACCCTAGGTTTTCGGGGAAACTGGGCGGCGATTCAACTGTTGGTGAATCGTACGGTTATACAGGGTCGAGACACATGTGTGTGTTGCAATTGTAGTACAATTGAATACATTGTTGTATTTACATGGTTACTTCAAATCACAATAATATTTCAAGGCCTTGCATGAATCTCAATAAAAGCTAGCAACTTGATTGAATACATGTATATGTTCGTGCTAGTTGTCGCAATCCATACGTGCGATAGTATAGTTTGATGTTCGTATGTATTTATCGCAATTTATACTTGCTTTAATATAACTTTTGTAAAGGTTCCTTGGATCTGTGTAAAGTCCAAAAGATTCCTTTGTATCTGTGTTTTATTTTGTATTAATATTTAATTTATTCATGTATTGTGAATGGTTGTGAGTGTAATTGTGGGTTGAACGCATGAGTTATTGTGTTGATACATAATTATTTTTCATTAATAATTTATTTCATAAATTTACATTATCTTTCACACTTGTGTTTGTGTTGTTCATTTAATCCACCATCCACTCGGTAACAATTCTGTTACAAATTCATATTACTGTAAGTTCTTTCAAAATTCTTACATTTTTATTTTTGGCAAATTAATTATATATTGACATTACAAAACTTGTTGGTTTCCGCAGTATTTATTACTTACTTGTTAGACTGCAGAGTCGTAACATTTATTGAAGTTTTGTTGTGTTTCATTTCTAAATCTAATTTGTTACTTTAACATTTCCTGTGTTAATATTAATGCATTATGAAGAGCTAACTATAGCAGCAGTAACTTGTTAAAGAAAGATACGTGCGTTTGTTTCATTGTTTTATATATTTTCTTTCAGCTCATTAAGACATATTTAGTTTAGAGGCTTTGTGTATGTTAAGGAGACGAACGACGTTTAATAATTCAGTTACCTTTATCACAAAATATATAACATTATTATTTGTATTAATATTATTATTATTATTATTAATCCTCTTAGTTTATTATTAAAATTTGTATGTATTTTTACATTTGAGAGCACGGAGTCTATCTTCAGCAAGTAGAGGAATTTAAATACCTGGGGTCCATAATCCGAAGCAGATCAATAGCGGCCTCCACCGACATCTCGCATCGCCTGGGACTGGCAACGTCTGCGTTCGGGTCACTAGCTTGGTGCATATGGAGAAAAAAGGCCATTTCGGTGGTGACCAAAGTGCGTCAATACCGCACTCTCATCCTCCCAATACTCCTATATGGAGCAGAGACGTGGGTCCTCCTAGACGCGGGCATCAAGAAGCTGGAGGTATTTCAAATGCGCTGCCTCAGACGAATACTGGGAGTAAACCTTCTGGACAGAATCCCAAACGTGGAAATCCGGGCCCAATGCTCTCACCAACCGACAGTGGAATCACTGATTAGACGTGCTAGGTTTCGCTGGTTTGGTCATGTCTGCCGAATGGAAGAGAGGCGTCTACCGTATCAAGCCCTGTAGAGCACCATACCGGAAACCTGGAAGGTCTCAAGAAATGCACCAAAGAAAACCTGGATCAAACAAGTGGAAAAAGACCTGGCGAACTATGGCATCACCTCGGCACATGCCAAAGAAAATGCCACGCGGGACCGAAAATGGTGGAAGGAAATAATTGAATTCATCTGCACGGGTAATTTTCGAGCAGCACCCTCAAGCAGCACCCTCAGTTTCCTATCAACTGCGACCACGCTGATTGGATGGAAACTACGGGACCAAATTGACATTTGAGAGCTGTTCTAACATATGGGGTCTCTTGAGGGAGAAGACGAAAATTGATGTTTTTACATCCCATATGCTCTCATACGTTTAACATAAATACATCAAGAAGAAAGCTCATAGAAAATCTAAGAATGTAACATTTTGGGTCTTTATTACCTGTAACGGAAAATACTATCCTAAAAATTCCCATTGGATAACAATGTTGATATCTCTGACCTAGAACGGGAGATCGAATTTTACCTTTATTGACACTTTACGAACAATACCAACATGTTGGCTCCTGTAAATGTCCACGAGAGACTCATTCTGTTAAAAACCTTGCGCTTTCATCTAGATACTTCTCGATCTCAACGGGTAAAAAAATGATTCGTAAACCTTTAGGTACGGAAGGTTTGCAAGATGATGTGTGTGTAACCTGTGTCTTACAACCTCATTGGAAAGATTTACGTGACTGGAAAGTTGTGGTTTGAGGCATGGAATAATGAAGTAGCCCAATATGCTCAAGCGTTGTGATCCTAAAGTGCAACGTCCAATACCAGAAGATAAATCTGTCACCAAAGACAATGACTCTTTTCAGGACAGGACTGGATGGAGGCTGTGTGACTGTACCGAACGTAGAGACTGTAAGAACATTAAAAACTACGTCCAGGACACCTTGGTTACCAAACCATGTTGTACAAAGACTTGTTTATATTCCACTTTGATTATTGTAATGTGTATCGTATTGATGTGCTTATCAATCGGACCTTTATATACTTTTGTCTTTCGTGTTGTTCCGTTTTCAATATGGGTTGAAATAACCGTGTGCTAAACAAAGTATAAAACAAACTCTTGTCTGATTTCGTGTCAAACGTGACATACCCAACACTGTTATGGCTACCTCTGTCGTTTATACTCCATCTTCCTCCAATTACAAAAAGTCAACGACGAACACTTAGATCGTACTAGTAGACAGGCCTTGTATCTTCGCCATCTCTTTAACATGTTAAGTGCCAGACCTAGCGGTTCAGGCAAAACCGAATTTGTAAAACCATTGATCAAACAAAAACACCTTATAATCGATCGTCCACCTGAACACGTCGTGTGGTGTTACAAAGATTGACAATCGGCGCACAGTCGCTTGAGAGAAAATCGAGGTGATTATATCGTGTATGTGGAAGGCATTAATGAATAAGACGACGGGATTGCGAATTTGTACATCCTCATTACATTATCTACCCGTCAGTAAATCTTATTTTGACAGTTCCAAGATTACTATAAAAGGAGATCTGGAACAAAATATTCCAATTACGAAAGGGAAAGTTACAGTGCAACTCCATTTCCAAAAACGTTTGTCTAACGACTGATAAGTTATGACCCTTTGGTACCGAGCAATCGCTCGACAACGAGGACATGGTTTAGGAGATATTTCAAATCGGCCTTTCGTTCAGTGGCCCCCGTTTTGAAACCGATAATGACACGAGGTTTTAAAAATGTCATGAATTTCTTCAAAATGTCATCATTGACAAGGACAACACCAACGAAGCGTTCTTGAGAGCAGGCAAATGTATTTGGCTTCAAACGGGGAACGAGATTATGGGCCGACGAGAAACTCTGATAAATGCCTTGAACTGTACCGAATCAGGCATTCTTGCTGCCCTGACGACACCGCAAGGACTTTCGTCCCGTCTCATCTTTAAGGAATTCAGCTCATATCGAGTTTTAAATCAAAGGGCACCCCGAAGATTACATTGATCTGAATAGCAGTTGCGTTTATTGGAAAGCAAAAGTGATCAAACCGGACAACATCAATCTGGGTGCATTCATTGTTCGGCACAGTGGATTTGTACTTGGATAGCAAACTGGTCGGCATTGGCATGGATACTTACCCTTACCGAGCATGCCTAAATAATCTCTTGACGTACGAAAAAGAACCCAAGAACACAGATTACGATTGTTAAAATGAGGGTTTTAACAACCGTCGAAAGAAGCTCCTGCAAGGACGTAGTTTATAACTGTTCGATCGTTTGCATTTGGACATGTGGTTTCAAGAGAAGTGATTGCTGAACGGTCTGGAATTTATCTTGAGCCTGAATCGTAGTAGTACTGCTTTCTATTTGATGGCTTATGCCAACGAACACAAAACCATTCTCCAAGAAGTCAGGTTAAACGTGCGCGTGTGGAAGTGCTAACTAAAGTGAGAAATGACGTGAGTCACACTTGGACTAGAACGACAGCCAACTATCCGTTACGACGCGTGAAAGTAACGACTTTAACGATTGCCACTGGACTCCATTCCAAGATCTAAGATCATCTGTTCCAAGAACAGTTACCAAAACGTTCAATCATTGGTATCGTTAGCAATGCAGCCATGAGTGGTACCCACAATGAAATTCATTTCCAATTTAAGCACTAGAGAGTATTCAAAATTGAAATCAGTCGCGATGGCCAAATTTCGAACCTATCTTTACCCAGAATAATTACTTGAAGTAGTACACAGGACAGGTAGGAACCAACGCTAGTCACGGCATTTCGTACAACAATTATGATTTAGGTTACATTTTGTGTGCCTTTGATTTCACTCCAAACCAAGGCAACAACGAGGGACATTTCTATAAAATACGGTTAACTGCGTATGGAGATTCTTTGCAGATGCTCTTGCCGAGACGTTGAATGTCATTCTGTATGCTGAATTCGATAATACCATATATATATATATATCAACAGTATAAGAGAAGTCATTCTAGACTAATATGAACTATTGAAGACACTTATCCCTATCTGAATAGTGGATAATCGATGGAAATGGAATGGAATGATTCAGAGAAAGTAGAACCCCAAGACGCAAACGAAGAGGTAATGATCACGAACTCTAGATAGCCAGAACATGAACAACATAGTGTCTCCTGTTTTGATTCACACTTGAAAGATAACATGAAAGAATTGATCAAGAAATATTGACGTGGGTGTCAAAATGAACATGAAAGTCAAGTTGAACACAATAAATGGATGTTGATAAGTCCAGAATAAAACTTTTAAGTGTATCTGGACTAAGCCTGGTTGTCTCATCTCAGAAGAAACAGTGTTACATCAGTGGTATAAGGACTTGCGTGATAATTACTCTCATTCACTGACTGCACTAGAGCTTGCTCTCATCGAAACTCTCTTGGCTTCGAGTGAGGAGACTAAGCGAAGAAACGATTACTTTTCAGACCTTTTCAAGCAAAATGTCTGGATTGAATTGATGACTAATCATTACCTGTGAACAAAAACAAGACAACAACATGGATACCTGGGAACATTTTAACCGTTTCAACCACAGTTCATACACTGCTTCTTTGAATCATGTAGTGTGTGCTAGAGATGAGCTACCTCAAGACCATGAAACTTATGTCTTCAATACGAACGACAGCCATCTCCCAGGAACCCACTGGGTAGCCGACTACTTTCCTAAACAGGGATATATAGAATATTTTCATTCATATGGATTGTCGCCTTTGGAAGGCGACACCATTAACTTTATGAGACGAAATGCCCAGACGTCATTATTCAGTAATAGTCAGGGCTAACCAGATGTCAAAAAATAGACTGTTCAAGTTGCCAATTGGTATGAGCGTGGAGTACAGTGATAATAAACACTCACTCTTTTCCTGATATGATAGTATGTGTGTTAGTGTGTGTGTGCATGTGGTTGTGCGTGTGTAGGTGTGGTTTTGCTTCTCCTTCTGATTGTGAATAGTATATTAGTTGGTTATTTTTCCTTTCCATTTTGGATAGTAGAGTGTGTACGTTTTTGACAGTATATTGTATGTGTTGTTTTCCCTCCGTTCTATGTGGATAGAATGTTTGCTTTTTGCTTTCTCTGTGATGATATTAGATTTCTGTGGATTTTGATATTATAGTTTTTGCTTTGCTTCCCTCCTCCCCCATCTGTTTGGATAGTATGTTTGTGTTTTGTTTTCCTTCGCTTCTGTGTTGATAGTAGATTTGTGCGGTTTTAGATAATTTCTTGTGTGTTTTAAATTGTCATTCCTTCTGTGTGGATAGTATGTATATATATATATATATATATATATATATATATATATATATATATATATATATATATATATATATATATATATATATATATATATATATTTATATGTGTGTGTGTGTGTGTTTTGTTTTCCCTCCCTTCCGTAGGGATATTATCGTTTTGAGTTTTGATAGTAGTTTGTTTTCCATCTATTCTGTGTGGATAGTAGATATTTGGGGTTTTGATAGTATATTTTGCGGTTTTCTTTCGTTCCGTTCTGTGTGGATAGTAGATAGTGTGGGTTGTTTCTACTTCCATGTGTGAATAGTAAATTGTGTAAGGTTTTGACAGTATACTGTGTGTTTTGTTTTCCGTTCCTACTGTGTGGTTAGTATAGTTTGTGTTTTTTGTCCCTCCCGTATGTGATGATATTTGATTTGTGTGGCTGTATTTGCTTTACCTCCCTTCTGTTTGTATAGTATCTTGATCTTTTGTTTTCTCTCCTTCTGTGTGGTTTTTGATAGTATATTCTGTGTTTTATTTTCCATTACTTCTGTGAGGATAGTATATGCGAAGCTTGTTTCCCTCCCATATGTATGATTATTAGATATTGGGGGTTTTGATAGTGTAGTTTGTGGTTTGCTTTTCTTACCCTCTGTTTTGATAGTTGTAAGCAGTTAGGTTGCTTCCCTTTTTGGGTTGGGGTGCTTCCAATTTATTTAAATTAATAAAGAATATCCACCCTGGCTCGTTTTTTTCAGAAATTGAAGTAGTTGTAGAAAGAATCAAAGTGGTTGCGACAGTTAAATTAATGAATACACAAATTGAAATTTTCAATAACAAAATATAATATGATTCATACAGTAATCACTCAAATACTATTCAGCTAATATCAGATCACTCCACCAAGTGACGACTTAGATCATCCTTGGAGTTGGTGTGTGAAATTTTCCATTCTGCCCTAAGTCCTACTCATATATATGTTTCTTCTCGTTTCCTTTGTCTCCCTCCGTTCTCCTTTCAACTTTTTCCTCTTTCCTTCCTTCTCTCTTGTGTCTAATCAGGACAGCCGTCACATTGGTTGTCGCCTTGCGGTTAATATCGACATTTAATAATAACACGTGTGCCTGTTGGGTAATCATCCCCACTCGTGTAAGGAGCCTTTACATTCAGGTCGGTAGGCAGAAGAAAGATAGCAAAAAGAAAACAAAAAGAAGGACGCAGTTTTTGAGAAACTTACTAAGACTTTGATTATAGTTTAGGAAACGTTAAAAGCCATGGGAAATCCTGACTGGATTCCGGAGGATGGAAAGAAAAGGAAGAAGATTAAAAAGAAAGTACTCATTGGAAAAATCAATAGCTGGTGGAAGAAGAAGAAGAAGAAGAAAAAGAAGAAGAAGAAGAAGAAGAAGAAGAAGAAGAAGAAGAAGAAGAAGAAGAAGAAGAAGAAGAAGAAGAAGAAGAAGAAGAAAATGAAGAAGAAGAAGAGGAAGAGGAAGAGGAAGAAAATGAGAAGAAGGGCAAAGAAGAAGTAGAAGAAGAAGAAGAACCAAAAGGCCCTTTTGAGGGCCACTCATAGGTTTTGGAAACATTTGTTTTATTTGACTGAACCTACAAACTAATGTGAAATGTTTGTCCCTGTATAGTTTTGTATATTGTATGTGTTAGATCACTCTATACATATTGTAGGTAAATTTCTCCTCCCCACTTTGGTTAACCCGGTGAATACCTATTCCTACCATTGTTGGCAAATTGTTGCAACATTGTTACAAAGCTTCAATACTGTAACGTGACCTCACCTCTTCCATTCCTATTTTTCTTATACAACCACTCGACTTTCCCTTGTCGGTATACAGGCCCAATATTACTGTTGTTCAATTCCCCTTGTCACTAGAGTTGCCCAGGGTGATTTTAAAATCCATGTCGCTTAGAGTTGCCCGGGTGGAGAGGACCAGAGACCAGAGTAGCGCTGTAGGAGACAGATGGAAATACCCTAGTACAGTTGGTCCCACGTCTATAGGAGACAATAAAAATAAGAATGGAGGCAGACGTTAGACGGACTGGAGGGGAATTGGAGAAAGCATAATACAGATGAGTAGGGACACAGGAAATAGGAAAATCTATCACACTACTTCAGATGCTTAAATTTTCCGTAACTTGGTCGAGAGAAAGAAGAGTGATAAGGTTTTAAATATTGAACTTTATTTGAGAAATGACTATCTGTTATTGAATGGTATTAAATTGTTGTTTTATTTACTCAAACTTTGTGTATTAAGTACTTTAACTGTCAGCATCGCTGACTCGGGACTTGGAGATATGCATCTCTCTATCACTACTTTAGTTTCTAACACACACGAGCCAGTGTTGGTCTTCTGTAATAATTAAAAATAATAATGGGATCACCCCACCCCAATCTAGTTAACAGGAACCTCTATAGGTACCATAAAATACATTTCAGTATATATCATCTACAGTAACTACCGTCCCGTTGTGTGGCTGTGTACATTTTCAAGAAACAAAATGGAGATCTATTTTGATTTATTTGGATTCACTCTTACGCATGACTAGAGTACTAACTTCATACGAAGAATTGTTTTGATAACTATGCTCAATAAAGTGAGATTGCGATGATCCGATTCTGGCCTGTCAACAATAATGTATGTACTTTCTACATTGTTTAATACGATTATTCACTAGTTTTTGACACTCTTTTCTTAGAAAAAAAAAAGTTTGGTAATTGTTATTGTCTTTCGCTCAGTTATTTCATTTCCATCGATGGCAAAATAACACGATTTAAGATCATTGAAACCCTAATATCCCGATCCAACTTTATCATCGATGTAAATAAGTTCATCTTTAAATGTGCAACTGTATTTGTGTGAATTTGAGAATGAGATTCATTTGTATCTGCCTTGAGAAGATACTATCGTAAACATATATCTCCATTTGATTGTTTCTGCTTAATTCAGATGGGCTTTTTTAAGTATTGATTAAGTTCAAATATGTTTTCCTTCTTATTCGAGATTGTTTAATCAATCCTAATTTCGAAAAATTTAATTATCGCTGCATCGTTTATTCAGTCTTTTATATAAAGTCTAAGACAGATGTTTCCCTTTACGTCTACGTGTCTTGTTTGTTTACGTAACATGTGCATGGTACAATTAATGGGGGTATTTTTACCTGTTATATTATTATTACGTTACGTATATTTGATTTGAATCATTTATTTTTATTTTTGTTTGTTTGTTAGATTAGGGTTTGACATTTTAGGTTTAAGACTCACTCATTGGGATATATGTTTTTTTTAAAAGTGGGATGACTTGTACTTTACAAATGAACACCAATGTTGACCTAATTTCTGACCTGGTTTCAGAGTTGCAAACAAGCTTTTAAAATGATTGGTTGGTTCCAAGGACATTATGGAGCTTTGTTATAAACATCTTTCTATTTTTTTAGTTGGGTCATACGGTGTGTACGTGATATTTGGAACGTAAATTTGTTCTAAAAGATTCCAGAAGATCACGTGACCTCTTCCTTGTTTAGGTAAAAACAGGTATATAAATTATGTTTTGGAGTGAACTATTTCGTAGAATTTGCGCTGTTAGAATATTAAGTTGTGTCGCTTTGAGTTACCTTGTATTGAAAATTATTTCAATTGGTTTGGATTCGGTCAGTAAGTATGCATCAGACTCTGACATTAAAATAAAGAAATTAGAATTAAAATTCACGATGGAATTAGAGATGAAGAAGCTGGAATTTCAGGAAAGGGAGAAAGAAGGACAATTACAATATGAAAAAGAGGAGAGAGAGAGAGAGAGAGAGAGAGAGAGAGAGAGAGAGAGAGAGAGAGAGAGAGAGAGAGAGAGAGAGAGAGAGAGAGAGAATATGGAGAAAAGAAAACAATTACAATATGATAAAGACGAGAAAGAAAGACAATTACAATATGAAAAACAGGAGAGAGACAGGAAAGGGAGAAAGAAAAACAATTACATTATGATAAAGAGGAGGAAGAAAGACAATTACTATTTGACAAAGAGGAGAAAGAAAAGCAATCTGAATTACAAAAGAGCAGATGCACATTTGGTTACAAGAAAAAAATATTGATGAAGAGAGAGAGAAGGAAGAAAGGGAATATCAATGTCAAATGAAAGCAATAGAACTGCAAGTGAAAAACACCTTCATACTTCAAATCCATATTTAAATTTTGATTTAGCAAGGAATTTGAGGTTAGTACACCCTTTCAGAGAAAAAGAAGTAGACAAATTCTTCATTCGTTTTGAAAATGTTGCAGAAAATTTAAAGTGGCCAAAGGAGCATTTGACTCAGTTATTGCAATGTGTACTCACTGGTAAGGCTAGTGAGATTTACACTTCACTGTCTGTTAACCAAAGTGGTGACTATGATGTGGTTAAAGAATGCATTCTAAGGGGTTATAAGTTTGTCCCTGAAGCTTATCGGCGAAAATTGAGAAATTACAGAAACGAAGCTGGACAAACTCATGTCGAATTTGCTAGAGAAAAGGAGCAGTTGTTTGACAGATGGTGCTTAGCCGAGAAAGTCGAACAAGATTATCAAAATCTCAAGCAATTGATATTAATTGAAGAGTTCGAAAACTGTGTCCATAGTGACGTTAAAACGTATCTCGATGAGCATAGGATTGAAACCTTGGAGAATGCTGCTCGAGCTGCTGACGAATATTCTTTGACACATAAAGTTAATTTTGTTAACAAGACTTCTACTCAACAATATTCTGGCAGAAAAGTATTTCCGCCTAATAGAAGCCCTTTTAAAACTCAAACTAGCACAACTTTCAAAAATCAAACTTCAGAGAAGCTTGAGTCTAGATCGTTGTCTCTTTTGACGTGTACCTATTGCAAGAAAAAAGGACACGTTATTTCTGATTGCTATAAATTGACAAATAGGCCTCAGAATCAAGACAGACCTGTTCCAAATGCTCTTATTTACAAGAGGTCGAGGTCACGGTCATGTATTGAAAGCATAACATTTGTTGGGTCTATTAAATCCCAGTCTGATTTTATTATTGAGAATTATGAACCATTCATATCGAAGGGTTCTATATCACTCTTGGGTGATTCAGCCAATCCCACCCCTATAAAAATTTTAAGGGACACAGGAGCTACTCATAGTCTTTTATTGTCAGGTACTTTGCCTTTTTCTGAGAAGTCTTCTTCTGATGAAAGTGTTCAAGGAGTAGAGTGCGGCTTTGTTAAAGTTCATTTCCATTGTGTAAATTTGTCATCAGACTTAGTATCAGGACCTGTGACAATCGGAACAGTCTCGGTTTTACCCGTTGAGGGCATTCATTTATCGCAAGATCTTGACTCACTTCTATTGGCCAAAAAACCAAAGGTGATGTTGCCAAATACTGTAGATCTTGTCATACTTGTCAAATGGTAGGAAAACCCAATCAGAAGAAACCTAAGGCTCATCTACAACCTATTCTTGCCTTTGATTAATCATTTAGTAGAATTATGGTAGATTGTGTAGGTCACTTACATATGACCAAGTCAGGTAACCAATACTTGTTGACCATTATGTGTGCGTCAACAAGGGTTCCAAAGGCAATTCTGTTGAGGAATATAAAATCTAAAACGATAGTAAAAGCTTTGATAAAGTTTTTACTCAGTATGGCCTTTCCAAATCTGTTCAGTCTGATCAAGGTTCAAATTTCGTGCCTGGAATTTTCCAACAAGCTATAAATGAATTGGGCATTCAGCAATTCAAATCTTCTGCCTATCACCCTGAGAGCCAAGGGGCATTAGAAAGATTCCATCAGACTTTGAAAAATATGATCCGATCATATTGTTTTTATGCGAATAAAGATTGGGATTAAGGCATTCATTTACTATTGTATGCTGTTAGAAAATCAGTTCAAGAATTTTTAGGCTTCAGTCCCTATGAATTGTTTTTTGGACACACTCTGCCTGGACCGTTGAAGTTATTGAAAGAGAAACTTCTTTCTAATGAAGATACTGAGATCAATCTTCTTGATTATGCTTCCAAATTTAGATACAAGTTGTCAAAGGCTTGTGAGGTCGAAAGAGCAAATCTGCACTCTGCTCAATCAAAACTGAAATCAAGATATGATAAAAAAGGAGTTTTCAGCCTGGTAATAGAGTCCTGATTCTCTTACCAATGCCACAAAATCCTCTTCGGGATAAATATTATGGTCTACATTGTCTAACAACACCATCGCGAGAAGCTTCGTAATTAACAAGCACGGGATGATGTCTGAAGTCTTGGCTCATTTGTATAAAAATAATATTTGTTTAATTTATTATTTGCTTTAATTATAAACCTCTCAATATAGTCCTGAGGGTTTTTTATAATTTTTCTTCGTTGGGGTCAATGACAGTATTTTTTATTCGTTTGTCATAGTAGCGTTTTAGTTCTCTGTGTCGTTTGCCGCCACAATTGAGACATAATTGTGATCTTCCCCTTACGCCCATCCCACATCGGAGGCATGGAAGAGGGCCAAAAGAACCGTTGCGAACGCTCTGTAAATGATTACCACAGAATTCACTTCTGCATGATTTTTTACAAGGAGTCGCTGATCCAATCATAAGCCATTTGCAGTGATTCATTATATATAAATTTCTTATTTAAATACTTGTTTTAATTATATGAATGAAGAATTCGAGAGATTATCATCAATTAAACCTTGAAAAAATATTAAATTCAATCTCGATAGACCCCTCAAAGATGTGCCAAAACGGGCAATAAATGATAACAGCTTAATAAAAAAAATTCGTGACTGTGCTGTTGAATTCAAGCGTGATGGAGCATCTCATAGCTGGTCAACATTTCGAATTGATGGCGTTGTTGATGCCACCATGAACGACGAAAACGCAGCTACGATTATATCACAACTTGACAGTAAAAAATATTTTTAAAGTGAAATTCATTTTCAATTTAGAATCAGGTGATTGGATTCTACGAGACAAATTTGAACCAATTCTCAAAGACAAGAAAACAGTCGTTGTTAGCCTTGATTCTAAGCCGGGTCTGTTAACTGGAATTGATAAACCTTACTATGAACGAGCATACCCTGAAAAAGCAGTTGTTTATGGGATATATCCGTTAAATGAGAAACCTGATATAGGAAAACTAAAACCAATGAAACAACCAACGAGGATAAATTGTGTAGCAGAACGAATAACAGAACATTTACAAATGCATCCCGAGGGAACAAACTAACTGATTTACGACGTAGCAAAATAGCTCAATGGGGTTTAACAGTCAAAGAGCGCAGAGCAACTATTAGCGAAATAGCGAAATTAGAAACATCACTGAGATTTCCAATAACCGTTATGACGATAACACAAAAATGGTGCCCCAATTAAAATTATTGATCATAACGAAGACGCATGGACATCCGCTCACAATATTTCCAAGGAACAGAACAGTAGAGTATATACCCGACGAATTCTTGGGAGAAGATGATTTTCTGGGAGAAGAAAACTATTCGATGCTATTGCGCATTTGAGTAAAAACGACCCCGTGTCAGTGTGGTTACTTCGCAGCACTGATACTTTTGATTAGTTTGTAAGACCAAATGGTGAATTATACCGCACTGAAGCGTTGCACCACAAAATGAAAAAAACAGCTAGTGGTTTTTTAACGATGGGCGACGAAGCAGCCAATGATGAAATCATCAACAATGATGAACAATTACTGACAAACTGCTTTACGATTCCATCGGTTGCTGCTCATTTTGCGAGAAAAAAAAACGCATGGAAACCAACACGAACTGAATTCTTGCCAGATATTAAGTCTAGTTGTCTCGAATTTAATCATGGCGGTTTATGGAACCAAAAATACGACCCTGGAACCACAGGTTCCTCGAGTATCATTTCAGTTGATAAGGTTGCTTGTTATTCAGCTAGTTTTCTTGGTTATGGATCCGCCGCTGAGTATTTTAAACGATTTGGGCACCCCGTACATGAAATGATTCGTGTTGCAATTAATGGACCATTACCCGACTTTGATTTAACAGGTTTTGCTCGTGTAGTATCATTTAAATTCGCTGCAGGACTTCATTGCTGTTGTTATATTTGGATTGGTAGACACGTGTCTGAAAAGAAGTGGCTGCCAATAGCGTTATTACGGTTCATGATTGATACAAAAATGTTAATTTCGTTGACAATCAGTGAAGCAATTATATCATATCGGAAACAAACTAATGTCTGGTTACCAGAACCGGAACGTTTTGATAGTATAATTGACGAATCCAGAAAACATATTGATGCCGACGAAGAATATATCATTGAGTGGTCCAAACAAGTATTTAATCAACGAAACAGTGAAGCAAAAGATCTCGGCAGAAGAATTATTGGAAAATTAACTCAGGGAGGGAAAAAATGTGACTATAAAAGATATTCTTCACGGTTGATTATAGATAACACCGAATATGACTTTGTAATCGCGGATGCAGTTTCTAAAAACATATATGTGGATCGCAAGGACGCTTTCTTGTCCGATGGAACCAAATTGGGTACAGTTGTTACTTACAGTGACGGTTACAGTTCTCCGTATACACATTTGAGGTCGTCTATGCTGGATTATGCTTGTATCAATTTATTTTCAATGATAAATAGATTTCCTGACACTGCGGTTAGAGTTGCAGTTGATTCATTTTACATTGACAAAAAGTACATCAACGAGGTGGCTAAATTCACTAGCAGTAGCGATGATACTGGCGAAGCTACTGGCGAAGAGCGCTGGGGTACATGGAGAATTAAAAAGGAAACACTGAGTGACTATTCTGAATCAGCAGATTAAAAACAGTTACTTACAAGGAGATAATTTATCAGAACGTTCTAATGCACCACCGATATCTGATCCAATTTGTAGATTTAAAACAGTTTATTTAAACGGCTGTGGCGGGTCAGGAAAGACGACTCGGGCAATTGAATTATATCGAGGGCGAGCAAATATGATTGTGCTGACACCAACCCATAGATTAACGCGAGATAAAACAACGAAACGTTGAAGCTTGTACTTATCACAGCTTTTTTCGATACAATGGCGATGAATGGACCCCTGAAAGAATGGGTGAGAAATTCATTCCCGAGGTTATTATTTGGGATGAGATATGTACTGTTTCGATGGATGTATTAAAAGTATTTCTTAATTGGTTGCTGCGCGCGAATACAGCAGTGATAATGTGTGGAGATCATGGCCAACCACCACCATTTGTCGGTGTGAGTCCACATGATTGGTTGAAAGGGTTTGTTGACTATTATGAAGAAATCGATACAAACTATAGAGCACTTGATGAACAATTACGTGAAGTCAAGAAATTAATTAGATTACAACCGGATAAAATCCAATGTGAAATAATCAGAGAAATAATTCCTGAAACTCCCATGGAGGAATTTTGGAAAGCATGGAGACCAAATGATTTTGTAGTGGCAAGTAGAAAGATAGTCAGACAAACTTCAGAAAAAGTTGTTTGAATTACACAACGAAAAATTTCCAACACTTCCAGTGCCGTTGTGTTATAGACCCTCGGATACACGGCGGCAGAATATTGAAGTTGAAATTCCATACCGGTTCACAGAGTCAGGACCAGAAAAACAATTTCTAGTGTTAAATGATATTGTGCTGGTTGATATCAGTGTTGTCGAAGATGCATTGCGTGCTGATAAATCGCCATGGACGCTGGGTTATGTAACAACAATACATTCCTCGCAGGGATTAACCATCACGGATACAATTGTTTGGATAGTTGATAATCGCATCGAGTGGATAAATTTAGTCTATCTTGCAGTATCCAGAGTACGGCGAATAAATCAGCTTCGAAGAATTGTTTTCGACGACGACACAACAATGGATGATATTGATGTTAAAATCATTAATAAAAAACTCTCCGGATATAAACAACAAGACAAAAAAAAAACAACGAAAATTCGATATTGATGCCGAATTAATAATTGCACTCAAACAACAACAGAATAATCACTGCGCGAGTTGCAATTATATAATGCGTTGGCAGTATTCGGATAAAGATCCTCGACAATTTACCGTAGACAGAAAAAATAACAGTCTCGGTCATGTCAGAAACAATGTGATGTTGACTTGTCTTGAGTGCAACAGACGAAACGGCGCTAGTTAAGACCATGCGGTGGCAATTGAGTATCGTCAGGAATCACTTGTAGTTGTTCGCGTGTAAACCCCCGCTGAGGGGCGGTTGAATCCAATCTATAGATTGACGGTCTACCAGTTGATCGTGTTATAGTAGAACTTTTATGCGTAGTGACACTCCAAATAGGATCAGTAGCCCTTTTTCTACCACCTTCAAGCTCTCCTGGTTCATATAAATATCTCACGGTGACATTGCCGAGAATTGGCTGAGAAACGCTAGCGTTTCGTGGTTGTGATATATACTTCCTTTTTATTGCATTGTTAGGTTTTATATTGATTGCTCTTGTTATCTCGTTATTTAGCGCTGCAACTACTCCTGGTAACCTTTTGACCGATTCAGGAGATCTTTTTTCTTTGATGAATTCTTTCGCGTATTGATATCCAAATAACCGTTCAGCAAGAGTTCGATTAAATCGTTCAACAATTGCCTGATCGCGATGTAGCGCAGTATGCCCTCGTCTGATTGTGACATTTTGATGTTTCATTGTGGATGCAACCACACTTTGAAATTCCTTGCCAGGATCAACATGTAATAGATTTGGCCAGCTGCTTCAGTGGCCGACTTTGTTTTTAGCGGTTCTGCTTGTTTGTATCGACTCGCAACATCAACTACGGTTAGCGCGTATTTATAACCATCGTCATGTGGTAAAAATAATAAATCAGCTTGATGAACTTCATTGGGTACAATAACATGAAAATGTGAGAAGTTGCTGCTGCTGGGCAACTAAGTTCACAATTGTTTGTCTCCTTGTTGCAAACTCAAATTGGCGTTGGTTGCACTTATCACACAATATGCCACACAGATTTAGCATCAAATGATGATTCACGTTATGGACAATTTCGTCGCATCATACCCACAGGGGCTGATTTGTAGATATCGAAGAGGAGAACTCTGAAAAGTAATACGAGTAATCTTCATTTTTCGTTACCACTTGATTTAGTACAAAGTTCCTTTAAGATATCGACGTTTATATCTCCCAATATAATGGCGGGATGATGACGTCAGTAACTCAAAACAATTCGGTGTCCAGTCGGTAGATAACTTTTGTCGTAGGTGTGTTTTTTTTAGTGAGTACCAAACAAACGCTTCATGATCAAGAGCCATTTGTTTGGGGGCTTATCCGATCCTGGGATGGTAAGATTGGATACAAGGTTTAACCACGCGCGTATCACGCTGATGCACTTGCAGGAGAGTTCATTTGTACAATATTTCCACATGTATTCTTTAAACGTGCGTTGAAAACATCACGGATGGTGACTTTGGTTCCCATATTCTAGGTGGTGCAACAACAATGGATATCTTTGTTTCTTCAATCTGATGGTAAAGCATAGTTCAGAAGTATGTTGCCGTTGTTTGCGTGGATTTGTAACATTACAATATGTCATTCTCTTTCTTCTTCTCATCCTTCTCTTTCACTTGTAGGTTTGAATGTGTCATTCATCTTCCAAGTCCATGATTCACTGGCTAATGTAATATCCGTTCTTTTCTAGCCAAAGGTGAGTCTTGGCAGTATTAATGCGTTTAATACTGTACAACCTACATGTCTCTCCACAATAAATTGGTTTCACCCGACTGTTACACCCACGGTCAAATTTGTCACAATAGTATCCGTATTAGATGAAGCCCGTGAAACTGGCATTGGCATCGAAATGTTCTTCGTGATGACATTCGTTCTGATAGACGTGAAACAACCACAGCGTGTTGCCAAGACGTCTTGTACGTTTTACATTTCAGGAATGCCAATGAGCGTTTAGTTGTATAGCACTGCCTGCTGCAACATAAGTTCTGTTTCTCTTTTTTGTTTGGTTTGGTCACATTCTCTAATATTTTCCCCAAGTTCGTTTCCATTATGTTGTAGCGTACTTGTTGGCATTCGTTGGCCCCACGACGATGGACCAGGCTGAACACCTATTGGTCGTTTCGATAATGATGCGTTTGGTACTGTAGAGTTCGTTTACCAATAACACTTTTCTAAGTGACCTGCTTCCTTTTGGAGGAGACAAGTGTGTAAAGTGTAGCTGTACCATTGCTGATTTGAAACTGACCGCAGAATTGCTGAACGTGTCTAATCTTGTCGATGACTTGTGAAGTTCTTAGTTCTGCTGGAATGCTAAAGTCCAGCAAGATAGGGTGACATCCAACTATCATGATGAATGGACAGCATTCAACGACCGTCTAATTTTCATCGTCATGGCCGTTTTTAAGTGTGGTGAACAAGGAACCCCATAAATCGGCGAAGAAAACTTCAAATTTCTTCAGTTGTACCTCAAAACAGAAATCTTAAACTCCCCCTTGTAGGTGCCAGCCTTAAGTCTAAACCTTCTGGAGGAGCGAGTTTCGTCTGTCAAACATTTTAGGGTTGTACTAGCTGACTTTCACTAGGAAACCAACTCTCTAAATCTAATCGCAGATTGGAAGGTGTGGACTGGTTTGCTTATGTCGTCTTCAAAATATCTGGCATGGATCTGAACCAAGACTTCATCTCGCATGCAAGGCGCAATGTCACGTCTTGGTACCTTACTGTCTTCTTCGCTCTCATTGTAATCGTGATATTGTTCCATCTTGATTGTAGAACTGAATATGATTCGGTTTTAGACAAAACAGACCGTTTTACCTAGGTTGTTCATGTATGCATGTATGCATTCAACTAAAGTAACCAAATCTTGACCCATCTTTGAGAGGCGTTATACGAAGGTTTTCGTTAGAAGAGGCAACGAACTCCTCCTCCTTTCAAGGTAAACGTCAAACTACTTGCTATATCCGTCAGAAGAGATAACATTGGGTCACATACAATGTTCCCTCTAATTTTCCGAAGGCTGTGGGCGGCAAAAGATATTGGCTGTGCAACTTTGGAAGGAAATTTAATTTTTTGTGCGCCACATAACGGTAGATAGGGCTACTAAACGAAACATTTGTGCGCTCTGTTGTAATGTGTGCGCGCGCGCTCGGCGAGTTGTGTACGTGCGCACACGCGCACAGCTTAGAGGGAACATTAGTCACATGTGTTTGTAAACAAACTCATGAGCTGAACGCAGTGCACTCTTACTGCCTTATACTCTTGCCACACCCAAATCCTACTGCTACCGTGAATGCCTTGGTAGTGATGATGCTGGTCTCTAAAAAGTAGCAATGACTTGGTTGTAATTGTTGGCTCAGGATATATTTTTTCTCTTGGGTTTTAGTTAATAAAGTCTGATCAAATAGTTTCAGATACCTTAACGCTGTTTATCGAGGAGAAGAAGACTAGTGCTATGCTATTCATATTGGTTCGTTTGTGTTAAAAATTCACAACGGCCATTTCATGGCGCATCCATGCGTCAAAAGGATATATTCATTGCCACACTTATGTCCGTATAAAACCTTCTGTCCTAAACAATTACTATTTTACAATAAACCCAATAACGTCACCCGTGTTAAACTTACCCTTATCACTATATATCTGTTCTGACATTTTCAAATGTAAGTCTCGTTGTTTCCATTCGTCCACCATAGCTACTAACAGCTGCGAGATAAAACTACCAATACAAACGCGCGTGTTTCATCGTAGATGTTATTTGCGATCTTTCAGTGACAACAGTAATTGATCTTGGTGTGACTGGAATCACAACCATATGAACAGTCGTAGGTTCAATAACTGGAATTATTTTCGGTGATTTATTAATAATAACCAGTGACTCTGGTAGTGATAGCAAATACGCAACTATTCCAAATTGTCAACAGCCACTCAAAGCAGTCTGATATGGAGCACTAAGTTGTATTTGTTTGTTATCAATGATGAAATAAACAGTGCAGTAAAGTTTGGGATTGTACTGAACGAATGGAAAATCACAGACAATTACGAGCACAAATAAAGCACAGTGCATATTTACAGCGAAATAAAGTCAAAACAAATCGTCACTCAAAAACCCAATTGTCAATTAGAACATATCAATTATTTATTCATTGGCAGTAGTATTACCGATCGGTACCACTTTTATTTCAAAGCAAAACCGATTCTTTTTGGAAGCGCTTTGAGAACAGTGATATCAGTCCAAGACTCTACCCTATGCAAACTTTGATGTGGATAGCATGCAACAGTCACAGATAGTCTTCGTCATGTGGGAGGTAGAGTTGAGGACGGTTGGCTGGGACTCCGAACGGGACAAAAGAGGCAAAATCCTAGTTCCGTACTACTTGCTCAATCCTAACAGTCATGTACAACATTACAAATGCTTAGTGTCGACAAAAGTTGGAATATTATCTGGAATCAGAATGAAATCTCATTCTAGATAACACAATATTAAAAGAGTGGAAGAAACACATAATGGATCATTCAAAACATCCACTGATTGACTTAGAGACAAAATTAACCGAACCTGATTTTGCAGCGACGTACCGATATTACCGCTCTCTGAGACAATTTTAAAAAAGTCACTTTTGAATCATTTTATGAGATTTCCACTTAGACAAAAAAAGGAATAGCTAAAATATATACAAATGTCATAAACACATCTCTGACGCAGCCCTATGGGATTTAGTTATCAACTTAATCGTCGGAAACCTAATGACATTCGAAGCATGTCATTTTTAATAACGACAGTTATCGACTGGAATGATTTGGATGACTTTGTACTTTTCCAATAACGACATGGTGGAATTCTTATTTATCTTGAAAACCTATTATACAAGACTATATTACAGACTTTGTGAACGAATTGCAGAGCCGTCTTAGTGGAATAATGTTTCATTTTAGGATCAAACCTTTATTATGGTATGAGGAATATATATCTATTTCTTCTTACTTTATAACATATGATATATTTCCCCCAACCTGATAGAAAATACAAATGCGGATTTGGTGATTATTTATATCATATGTTGTATTTAGATGAGAAAATTTGTGTCCATCGATGGCAAGACTGTCCTTGATCTTTGGAAACCATGTCAAACTTAACAACGTCTTTAACCCTGTAAACACGTTCGTACATTTGAAATTATATTTGTGTTGGAGAGTGAACGTCACTTTCATTTTTTCATTTGTTATTGATTTTAGAACTCAAATATTATTTTTGTAGCAGAGATTATCTTGCTGATTATTTCATTCAAAAATATTAACTTCTAAAAAGACAATGTTTTAATTCTTTGTAATGGCTTGATAAATCATATTGTATAATTCGTTAATGCTCTTTCATTTTCGTTTCGATATGTGTTGACCTTTGATCTTGCTTTCCGTCACATCCGCATGTTTTATCAGAGAGGTTTTATTTATAGCATATGAAGCGTTACTTTTCTCTTTATTGTCAAATCAATGAAACAAATAATGTCGAGCATAATCAGATGATAAAATGTGGTCTGTGTGTATTAAGAGAGGGTGAAGAGCTTTATGTGACTGATAAAGGACATAGACTTCCAGACGAATGGCCAAATGAAGTGATATCTACTTTTGAAACTAGTGCTGACACAGGCGTGGAAAGAGATAACAGAACAAGAAAAGTGAGCAAAGGAGGAAACTAAACGTCTGAAACAGGGGCTGTAACAGAGAAAACTGAAACAAACAATAGAAAACCGGGTTTTTCAGAATACCAACGGCAGCATCAGTAAAATTAAAAGGGTACATTCATATCTGTAATTTCCTAACATGCAAGAGGTTTATTATTGGTATTATTATTATTATTATTATTAGTAGTAGTAGTAGTAGTAGTAGTAGTAGTAGTAGTAGTAGTAGTAGAAGTAGTAGTAGTAGCAATAGTAACATTAATATTATTAGTATTATTATCATTATTATTCATATTGGTATTAATAGTATTACTTTTGTATCATTAGTAGTATTAGTAGTAGTAGTATAGTGAACTGTGTCTCTGATGTTAGCTCGTTGATACTCTGGAATAAACTGCAATAAACGATGCACAAACTGAAGCCATGACTATTGAATCACAAAGAATTTCCCAAGCTTAACATTTATCAAAAATCAATTAATATCAGTGACACTCTGATTACATTGAGATAATCACTTACACATCAAAGTGATACATGTGATATATTTCTCTCACTATTCAGTATACCTAGAGGTGAGACGCATCAGCACTAATCGTAACCTTATTGCCACAAAAGCCATTGTGTATTCATTAGTACCCTATATACTTAACAATTTAATACTCTTCCTTCCGGTCAGTCAATTTGCCTATTGCCGAAACCTCAGATAGTTCAAAATGCTGTAGCAAGGATCATTACATAAGAACCGAGAACGAATCATACCACCTCACATCTTCAAAACCTCCGCTGCTACCTGTTTTCAGGAGAATAAAACAATATATCTTCTCTCTGTTTCATTTCGTTGACAGCCTCTAATCCGAACTACCGCTATTATCTCACCCATGTGTAGCAGCAATGAGGGCAAACATATTTTTATGCTGGAGCATCATTTTTTGCCAAACGAAATCTCTAACGAACCGAAATTTTCTCTGATTGGTTGAGCTCATTATCTTACTTAATTTGTATCTTTCGTGTCTATTTCAAACTTGTATCTGCGTTCGCACCCTCTCTTCTGCTGTAATGTGTGAATAATTATATCATTATAATATATCAATAATATGGCACTAACTATAGACTATATTATATCGAGAGCGATAAGAGACAATCAAGAAATATCTCCCCATCCGTGATTCTGTCAGACAAATATCTCACTTGGAATCTGCAGAAAGTTCCGAACGACTATTTAAACCAATTGTTGTACCGCAACGCTCGCTGAGGCCACACTGGCATAACGGCAGGTTACAAGAACAGCAGCAGCAGGGGCGAATCGGACAACTTTATAGAGGCGTCAATTTCGCAAACCAAGGCTTCCTCCAAAATCGTAACAAAGCGTCAATTGGCAAACTAAGACTTCCTCGTAAATGCTTTATAGAAGCTCATGGGCAAAAAAATAAGACGCCACAACTGTTTCCCCCCCCCCCCCACTGCTGCTGCTATGGATTTAACAATACTTGAAATCGTAAACGATTTTCACGATAAAAGTTGCTACGATTTCAACCGAATATTTTATCAAGTCCGATACGATATCTTGATCTAGGATCATGAAAATTTATCGTTACAAATCCATGCGGGATTGACTGAGCATGAGTAAAGAAATTTCTAAAGAGATTATAATCCATATCACCGCCACACCAAGAATGGCTAATATTCGTAGCGTATGTGTATCAGCTCCGTTGAATACAGCAAGAATATTGCAGGTATCTCTGATCACTTTTGGTATTTGAGTGTATCGTTCAGTGACATATATCACATCAGTGTTTTTCTGACTGCTTCTGGAAAATATTCTTGCAGGATTCTTTTGATTGTCTAACATTACATCATCATATACGACCAAATTGTTAATGCTTCCATCTAAGTCTTCTTTTGCTGGCGCTTCGTCAATATCAGTTATAAACTCTATAATACCCTCGCCGGTGATATCTGCTGCTTTTTCGTTGTAATCCTTTAAAACTTCGTAGCATCGTTGATCATCTAGAACTCGGGGCTATTAAATACAACTTATCCCATTTCATCCATCTCGTTATCAAATTAAGTAGCAGTTGTGTCTTGCCACTTCCAGCTGGTCCGATTATAATCATACGAATAGAATTTGGTAGCGCTGCATGATGCTTAACTGGTTCTCTTGTTTTTGTCGCCTAATAATCAATTACATTCATGTTATTATAAATATATTATGAATTTATATTGTGTAAAATGTAAGAAGCGTACTGGCACAGATGACGTGACGACGATTACAACTAAAAATAACAGATCAGCACTTTCTGGTAAGTGTGTACAATGTGGTATCAAAAAATTTAGATTTGTTTCTATGAAATCTGCATGAAATGCTAGCATTTCTGATGATTTTAAAAAAAACGAGGCGGTGATATTGCAGCCAAATTAGTAAAACTCCCAGGAACACCATGGGCAAAATATCCCGGAGAAAAACATCTTCCAGGATATAATTATTATGGACCCGGGACTAGACTCGATATCAAACTCGATGATCAAAACCAACCCAAACCCGGTGAAAACCCAATAAACGATATTGATAAGGCGTGTCATGCTCATGATGTTGCTTATAAAAGCAACAATCTGCAACGTAGACATCTCGCAGATGTGAAATTGATTCATGCGTTGAATTATATCACTGATAAATTTTTCAAAGATAAGTTGGCTTCATTTTTGATAAAATCGGCTATGAAAGGTAAATTGATGATAGGTGCCGGTAATTAATAACAACATGGAATATATTTCTTATTCTCCAAGAGGATACTGGAGGGGTAAAGCAGCAATTGGTAAACTCGCTATCGCCGCAAAGGTGAAAAAGACTACAGCGGCTAATTGGTTATCCAAACAGGCAATATGGCAAATTTATCTACCACCGCCTAAACAAATTAACTACTCGCATTTTGATGTCAGCGTCCCTAATGAAGTTCATCAAGCTGATATATTATTTCTGCCGCATGATGGTGCTATCAAATACGCGCTAACCGTAGTTGTTGTTGCTAGTCGATACAAACAAGCGGATACATTAAAAACAAAATCATCAACTGAAGTGGCTTCTGCGTTTGAAAGGATTTATCGAAGGGGTCCTCTGCATTGGCCAAATCTATTACAAGTTGATCATAGCAAGGAATTTCAGGGTGCGGTTCTATCCACAATGAAGAATATAATATCAGCATTAGACGAGGACATACTGCACTACATCGCGATCAGGCAATTGTTGAACGCTTGCTGAGGGGTTATTTGGATATCAATACGCGAAGGAATTTATTCAGGATAAACGATCTCGTGAATGGGTTAAGATATTACCAGGCGTAATTACCGCGCTAAATAATGAGATTACTCGAACAATTAACATGAAACCTAACAATGCCATTAAAAAGAAATATATACCCGTACAACCGCAAAAAGAATTTTCAAAACAACCAATACTCGGTAATGTCACTGGTAGGTATTTATATGAACCAGGAGAGCTTAAAGGGGGTAAAAAAAAAGGGCTACTGATCCTATTTGGAGTGTTACTGTACATAAAATATCTAATATAACACAATCCACGGGTAGACTAGCGATCTATAGATTGGATTCAACTGCTCCACAGCGAGGATTTACTCGTGAACAACTACAAGTGATACCCGAGGATACTCAATTACCGCCGCGTGGTCTTAACTAGCACCTCTGAGTCTGTTGCACTCAAGACAAGTCAGCATCACATTATCTCTGGTATGACCAATACTACTATCTTTTCTATGCGCGGTAAAGTGTCGAGGATCTTTATCCGACCAACGCCAACTCATTACACAATTGCAACTCGCGCAGTGATTATTCTGTTGTTGTTTCAGTGTAATTATTAATGCGGCATCAATGTCAAATTCTCTGTTATTTTTTTATCCTGTTGTTTATAACCAGAGATTTTTTTATGATTATGTCCTTGACAGAGTCAAGGCTGACAATATCACTTATTGTAGTGTCATTAGCATATAAAACAACTCATCGAAGTTGATTTATTCTTCGCACTCTGGGCACCGCAAAATAAATTAAATTTTACCACTCGGTGTGATTATCTATAATCCAAACAATTGTATCGGGTATAGTCAATCCCTGTGAAGAATGTATCGTCGCTGCGTATCCTAGTGTCCATGGGGATTTATCAGCGCATAATGCATCTTCGACGACATTAATATCAACTAGCACAATATCATTTAATACGAGAATTTGTTTTTCACTTTGTCCGGGAATATCAACTTCAATATTTTATTTTCCTGTATCCTTGGGTCTATAACACAGCGGCGTTGGAAGTGTTGCAAATGTTTCTTTATGTAATTCAAATACCTTCATTTGAAGTGTGTCTCTGACTATTTTATCTACTTGCTACTATCAAATCGTTTGGTCTCCACGCCTCCGAAAAATCATTTAATGGGGTTTCCGAAATTATTTCACGTGCTATCTCACATTGGATTCTATACGGTTGTAATCTAATTAGTTTTTTGAACTCGCGTAATTGTTCATCAAGTGCTCTATCATCAGTTTTTTTTTTAATTCTAGTCTACAAAATTCTTCAACCAATCATGTGGGGATAAACCGACAAATGGTGGTGGTTGGCCATGATCGCCACACATTATTACTTTTTGTATTCGCAAACAATAGCCAATCAAGAAATCTTTGTAATACATCTAACGATACCGTGCATATCTCATCCCAAATAATGAATTAAGGAATAAATTTTTCACCCATTCGATCAGGAGTCCATTCTTCGCCTTTCCATCGAAAGAAACTGTGATACGTACAAGCATTAATTACTGGCTGTTTCATCTCTCTGGCAAGTCTGTGGGTTGGTGTTAGCACAATTGTGTTTGATTTGGAAACGCTAGCGTTTCTACGAAATAACTCACGCACGAGTTGTCTTTCCTGACCCACCACAGCCGTTTAGGTAGCTGGTTTTATATCTACATATTGGATCAGATATCGACGGTGCATTAAATAGTTCTGATATCTGATTATTTTTCAAGTAATTGTTTACAATCGTAACATCTGCTGATTTGGAATAACCACGCAGCATTTCCTTTTTAATTCTCCATGATCCCCAACTCTCGTCAGAATTTGTAAATTTAGCCACTGCTTCGCTATGTTTCGCGTTTATATAAAATGAATCAGTGGCGACTCTAACCGCAGTGTCAGGAAATCTATTTATCATTGAAAATAAATTATTAGAAGCATAAGCTAGCATAGACGACCTCAGATGTGCATACTGAAGATTTTTTCCATCGTTGTAAGTAACAATTGTACCCAATTAGGTTCCATTGGACAAGAAAGCGTATTTACGATTTACATTTACATCTTTAGATGTTACATCCGTGATTATAAAATCGTATTCAACATCATCTATAATCAACCGTGAAGAAAATCTGTTATTGTCATATTTTTTCCACCCTGAGTGAATTTACTGATTAATCCATTACCGAGTTCTTTTGCGTGTTTATTTCTAACTTCAAAGATCTGTTTGGACTATTTGAAGATATATTCTTCGTCTAGATCAGGAAAGTGGTTTCTATAGTCGCTGATTATACTATCTAGACTATCAGGTTGTGGTTACCAGACCTCAGTCTGCGCTCGATATGATATAACTGCTTCACTGACAATCAATGATATCAACATTTTAGAATCAGTCATATAACGTAATAACACTATTGACATCCAGTGTTTTTCAGAAATGTGTCTACCAATCCAAATATAACAGCACGGATGAAGTCCTTGAGCCAATTCAAATAATACCACACGACCGAATCCGGTTAAATCAAAATCGGGTCGTGGTCCATTAATCGCAACACGGGTCATTTTATGTGTGGGATGTCCAAATCGTTTAAAGTATTCAGAACACTCTCCATACCCGAGGAAACTCCCTGGATAACACGCAATCATATCAACTGAAATAATACTTTCAGAGGTGTATTTTGTGTTCCATAATTCACCATGGTTATATAAGAAAAACAGCTTGGTTTGATATCTGAAAGAACTTCTGCTCTTGTTGGTTTCCACATGTTTTTCTTTCTCGCAAAATGAGCCGCAACTGACGGAATTGTAAAACAGTTTGTTAATTATTGTTCGTTGTCTTCTGTTGAAAAACCATTAGCTAGTTTTTTATCTCGTTGTGGAGGGCTTTAGTACAGTATAATTATCTGTTTGGTCTTACAAATTGATCGAATTTACCCTCTTCGTCTTCAAAACTGTAAAGTAACCACACTGACACAGGATCGCTTTTACTTAACTGATAAATAAAATCAAATAAATTTTATATATTATATGTAATATTTTATTGCTCTATCCCGTGGAAATATTGTTACTGCAGGTGTCCACGCGTGTTCATTATGATCAATTAATTTGTTTGGAGCTCCTTTTGATTTATATTTCGATTCGTGTAATATTTTTCCTGTTATCGTCATTACGGTTATTGGAAATCTTAATGACGTTTTTAATTTAGTTATATCTTGAATTGATGCTCCGTTTTGTTTTTCATAACTGTTAATTCCCATTCATTTATTATTTTACGTCTTAGATCCGTCAATTTGTTTCCACGCAAAGCATTTGTGAAGTATTCAATTATTCGCTCTGCTACACAATTTATTCTTGACGAAGTCAGCAGTACCAGTTTCATTGGTTTTAATTTTTCAATACTCGGTTTATCATCTAACGAATATACCCCGTAAACAACTGCTGTTACTAGATATCATCTTTAATAGTACGGTTTGTCAATCCCAGTCAGCAATCCTGGTTTGGAATCATAACTCAAAGTGATAGTTCTTTTATCTTTCAAGATTAGTTCAAATTTGTCTCGAATATTCCAATTTCCCATTTCTGAACGGAAAATGAATTTCACTCTAAAGAAATACTTTTTCTTGTCAAGATGTGAGATTATCGCGGCTGCTCTTTCGTTGTTCATGGTAGCATCAACACTACCATCAATTCAAAATGTTGACCAATAGTGAGATGCTCCATCGCGTTTGAATTCATTAAAACAATCGCGGATTTTACCTATCATGCTTCTATCACTTATTAGACTCTTTGGTACATCTACGGAGACTCTATCAAGATTGAATTTAGCATTTCTCCAAGGCCTAATTTTCGATAGTCTCTCGAACTCTTCCATATTATAATTAAAACAAGTATTTAAATAAAGAATTTATTATATAATGAACCATTGCAAGTGGCTTGATAGGATCAGTAACAGCATGTAACAAATCATGCAGAAAGGAATTCTGTGGACATCATTTACAAATTTCGTAACGGGAGTTATGGGCACTTACCTTGCATACAATGTGGGGTAGGTGTGAGAGGAAAATCGCAATTGTGTCTGAGTTGCGGTGGCAAGCGATACAGAGAGTTGAAGCGTTATTATGATAAACGAATTAAGAATTCCATCAATGACTCTGACAAAATCATCAGAACACCTCAAGATTACATTGGAAGATTTCCAAAAAATGTAATAATGAAAAAAAAAACAATCCATTAGACAAATAGTATTATATATAAATGGACCTTGAATTTAAATCAATGAATGAAGCCAGTAGGTATTTCGTACGATTTGTTGCAGAGAATAAAACTCAATCCGCTTTTTCTAAAAATTTCAAAACAGAATTAAATTTACATATTTCTGAATTTTATTTTGTATTATGTGTATAACACCAAGGGGAGATAACTCGTGCAGGTATGTGTACGGCTTATGAAAGAGTTACCATCAATGGGTTTAATTAAATTCCATTGGTTGGTTTTATGTCAGGCAAACTTTATTTCAATTCGTACACCCCCCACCCCCCGGTATGGGTTAAGATATTTTTTACGATAAAAGTTGCTACGATGAAAGTCCTTGTTGAAATCGTTTACAAATTTCACGACTTTACAAACAGACTAATTTGTAAAACCTCGCCTCGTAAATCAATTAGATTCTTGGACTGGTCAGTGATTCTGAAATTAATTCTTGTTAACTAATTATTATGAATCGCATATAGACTGGATTAGTTGGATCCTCAATGATTAGAAACCCTGGAGGAGCTGTTGGTGCCAATGAATATAAAATATATCCTTGCTGGGCTTGATTTGACCTTTCAAGATTTATTTGATAACTTCCTTCGATAACGTCACATACTAAATTCAATGCTATCACCGAGGATATATTCACATTTTGAGGAGCGATATGTCTACCACCGCCGTCTGGGTCATTATTATGTTTGAGGATTGTTATTTACTGTTTGCATTTGGTGAGTATCATAGAAAATGTTCTTGAATAAAATCATTAACAAATTTTTTAGTTTATTTGCGTTATACCAAGGAAACTTGAAATCAGGTAAATCGGCCTCTGTTATATTGTAAATAGTTAGGAATTTTTGTTTATCTCCGCTCATTAATTATTACTTTAATTATTTGTTTGTTGATATATTCCATGTCGGATACAAGATCATTTAATATCCTAATGTGTTTTATGATCTCATCACGTGGCCTTGTTATATAAGAGAGATGCTCTTGGAAGCTCAATCGTAGTTGTTTTAATTGTGTTCTGTGTAATTGATTAATCTCTTTCAAATAATCAATGATGTTAGTTAACGTAAATGTAATTGTAATAAATGAATCAATTTTTTTCTCAAAAACAAAATCCCATTGCATGGTATTATTATCAAGAAATGTAAATCTATCGGTTAATTTTGCTTTTTTTTCTATCAGATAAATATTCTCTATATGATGGGTTGATTTCATGATATGATTGTTTATCCATGACATAATAAGATTTTTTGGTTCGGGTATTTGATAAGATGCCTCAGGTGGTATTTCAGGCCAACCCAGTATTGTTCTTATAGAACTCTGATAGATATCTACGACATAACTAGGTGAGTTTATCTCAATCGCGGATGATAACGTTTGCTCGTGAACTGTATAGCGATCTTCGATTCTGGTGTTCCAGTAATGGATTTTATTCTACGCTGAAATTCAGCATTGATTTGTTCGATTTGGTATGACCCAGATGGTAGCGAAACAACGTTACAGTATGGAGTGCCATCGGGGTTATTCTTATTCGCAAACACCAAGGAAGTATTGACCACGAAACGATTTTGATCTAATGTTAGGCCAACTGTAATACACTCGTAATTTTGCTAACGCTATCTCCGTAACTGGAATTGGAGTAGGGAAATTCACACTGAATTCAGGATTGGTTGATGTTATTGAGATCATGATTGTTTTCACCGGGTTGGTATTTTCCGCTATTCGTTGAAGTAGTTCTTGCGGTGTTGTCATTGTTATCATACTCATAATGTCGCTCTAATTTTGACATCGCGGAATCATAAATAGGTACCATCGCTGAGAACTCATTATCTGATATTAATGTATCATCGAGACTTGATGAAATCATCGAGGATAATTGTGAGTACGCGGTTTACACAATGTGGAATTTAACTATGTAATCTTGTAGTTTGCGTTGGCTACATGATGATATTTTTTTGTGTTATAATTGAAATTACTACCGCGATTGTTGTCACCGCTGCTTTACAAATTGGAACAACTATCGGGGCAATCATTGTCACCGAGGAGAGTATAATACCAGCTCTGGTGATTACACCACTCACTGAGTCCACGGTATTATCAACTGCAGTGATTCTTCGTCGGTATTTTTTTATTTTTTACTTGAAACCCCTCAGTGAGTGTTTTCAGTTTAGTTTGAAATTCTCTGACCTGATCATAGCGATATTGAGATACCGAAGGTATCGTCGGCGATGAAATCATCGTTGATGACATCTTATTTATTACAACAGATTTTTATTGAAACCAATAGTGGTTTAATTGTTTACTTAAATCCGCTACGAATTCCACATACCATGCTACTGAAAGCCTAGCCAAATTATTATTCGTGGTTGTTATCGTAAATCGTTCAGTTGTATCCTTGTCGATGATTGTTGATATCATATTGTTGACCCCAGATGAACTCGTTGATGAAATATTAAATTGAGTTGGTGTCACTAGTGTTAATCGATAAATACCCTTGACGGTTGCAGTGATTTCTCATGAGGGATTTTTGTTTTTTAAATGATTTCTATCATCCTCGTTGCATCATTTTTGATTGCCTCGATAAAGATTTTCATCTCATCGATGAATTTCTTAATATCAGGAAGTTTTGTGTCAATTGTATCCAACGTCGTTGCAAAAAATTTATCAATGATATTTTTACAAAATGATGTAAATTTTTCAACGTGATCTTCATATCTGGATTGAAGTGTTGCAAACTCTAACATAGAAGTTTTTATCTCTGTGAGCTTCGGTGTGGTCACTGGAGGATTATCAAAAATTCTAATACGGGTTTATTAATATTGTCCATGATGGATTTTAGTAAATCAGTAAATTTATTAAATGTATTTATATGATCGTCATACTTACCATTGAGTGATTTCAATGAATTTGCCGAGGATATATAATTTTTATCGAGTGTTAATAGTTTATCTGTGATTGTTGAAACAAGTGGGCCTGGTTTGAGTTTACCCTGATTGGAAAACAACGCGAAAGTATTTTCTGTTGCGTCTCGTTGTTTAACTAAAATATCATCAAGAGAAACATTACTCGTTTTCAATTAACCCAGACGATCTTGAAGCACAACAATTTCATTGGGATCAACACTTGTTATGTTCAACATCTCAGCTATTTCATCTTCTATTGTTTTTTTATATCACCGGTTGCAGATATTTCCGTGGTGGATTTTTTCAACATTGATAAAGATCTCCCCAAATATCGACCATTCTTATTGTAAAACCTTTGATTTTCTAATTATTTTCTCTCTCTCTAAAATCATCGATTTTTAAATCTTGGTAGACGACTTCGTCGTTGCCAGCGACTACTAGTATATTCATTTACGACCAGATGAAGTGGTTTTCTAGATGATGAAATAGCGTCAAGGACATTTAATACTTCTATGCAGCATATTGGTGGGTCATTCTTTTGTTGTGTTGGTAGCGTAGAATACCAAGGCTTCAATTTATGAAAGGTGTTTAATTGTTGTATATAACTCTTAAATTCTTAGGCGGCGCTAATCCATATGAATCGAAATAAACGATTACACGCGGATCAATCACATATGCAACCCAGTGGGTTCCAGGTCCGGTGCTTTTATCAAGATTAATGATACCGGTTTCAACGCTGTTTTTCATCGCTAATTTTTAGCGGCATCGAGTAACTCAAAATTTGAACTATTCTTGTTAATAAACCGTTCCTGGGATTTTAAGACCGCTTCCTTTGTACCATGAATACGGGGTTCCTGGTAGTCTTAGACCCTTTCCCTTTTTCTGTATCCTTTCCCGGTAGCTTTCTTTAGTGTCATCCCTGCCGCGGTACCAACGGCTCCTAACGCGGCCGCTTTAGCCACCGCTGGGGCTGCTTCTGCAATCAACGCTGGTAACGCAGCTAACAACGGAAATATACCACCTGATTTTATCATGATTTTGACCGCAGCTGCAGAGAGAGTGATCTGAACATCTTTTTTTATCTTTGAAAGCATCATTGAAATGTTTTTGCTGACGAGTTGTCAGCGACAATTTATTCTGACCACCAGACATCTGATTGTGTTTCTGCGTTATCGTGGTTCCACATTTTTTTTAGCTGATTCTGATTGCAATTTTTTAGTTTGACCAGGAGTTAACGTAACACTAATATGACTATATAACATTATACAATAACAGTTTGATCTAATTGTTACATTACATTTTTTGAAACTATTACATATTTTCCACTGGCGCATTAATTACTCTCATTCGTCCACCAACACCTTCGAGTAGCATTGATTTATCACTGAGAATGACAGCAACCACTCTATAGCCACCAGCAGGAGGATCGGTTTCACGAGCTCTAAAGTGTATGTCAACGACATATTGTCTTATTAAATCAAGATGTTCCAGCGAAAAGTAGTAGATGGGATATAAACTTTTAAAATCCAACTGTGATATTTGTTGACCAGTATCTACATTTTGATCGCGTCCCATATATGACAACAAACGATGATACACACGTGCTATTTGGTTGGTATTGTAATCAAGTAGTATATCCTCGGATGGTTCCTGTTGTTTGTTTATTCTCAGCGAGACTTCATTAACACCTATCTTATCAAATATCATATGGCTGCGTTCCTGAGAGAGAAATCTACTTTCTATTCTGTAGCGCAACAAATATATGACGTGGGGCTGAAATACTTTGTTTTGATGCCAGGTGCCATGTAAATGTACCATTAATATTAGAATCCATGGTATCTGTGCTCACTGATAACCAACTTAGCAATGATTTTCCTCCATGATCCATAAATAATAGTAATAGTTCTTCTGCTGTGATTGATTGAGTCATTACTGGCATCCACAATGATAATTTTGTTAAAATGACTTTACCCTCGGGAACACCAGCACCATGTCAGATTGCGTCATTATCACTACCCTTTCGCACGAGTGCTACTGTATGCTTCATTCCATAGATAACTTTTCGGACATTTCTACAGAATCCAAGAATATGATGCAGTGGAATCGCGCATGAAAATTGTCGACGTGATCTTTTCAACATTGATACACGTGTTGCAAATCCTAGATTGTAATTAAGATAAGTACTTTTTATAATATCAAAGGCAGCACCTGGTCTTGGTTCGTGTTCAAAAGTATCATCTGGTTGATCATCAACTCCAGTAGATACTGGTGTCCGTAATTTAATATACTGAATGTGTTTAGCGTTATCGGTAATATCCTTAGAAAACATAATAGATGGGCCTGCCGATCTTGTATTATCATCAGAATATCTTGCTAACCCACTATTGTTGTGGCAACATCAATCTCACGCTCAATAGATTCAATTTCTCTTCCATCAATCATATATCTTGCACTTTCAAATAGCGCCATAATACCATCAGTAACAAAACCAACTCGGATATTTAGGTCATCTGCGTATGCTGTATTGGCTGCAACATTTGTTACAAGTTCTCCTTTTACTTCAAAAAATGCTTCAGCGGGTAGAAAGTATTTACTGGTATCATGAACTTGAAGTTCAATTCTTGATCGAAGATCAGGTTGTACTGCATGATAAGAATAAAACTGATAATCGCGTACAGAATCATCTTTACGCACTGGGGTTTCCATATCAAACGCTGGATCAAGTGTCTGTTTGAATATTTTATTATATATTCCTTGATCTAAATCGTGGTTTTCGTCGTGGTTTTAAGCCACTTCCCGCTATCATATTTGCGGTAATATTATCTTGATTGCTGGCCGCAAATGGCGGAGTCATTAACGATGCTAATGCCTGATCTACTGCGTTATTTATTATTTTGCTAACATTTGTAGGCATCACTGTTGTAGATGGTAATGCCAATGACGAAGTCATCTGTTTCTTTCTTCGTCGAACTAGCGACATTAATTTATCCTTTGCAGCGGAAAACACCTTCCCGGCAAGATCTCCAACAGCACTAATACCCTTATCACGAATGACATCAATTGCTTCCATTGATAGTTGTTTTGCGATTGGTACCACTTTTGGAGCCATTCTTGCAAATAACCCTGCAATGGTATTGCCGAGACCATCACCATAGTACGCCTTGTAAACAGGCAATCGTGAATTCACTACATAGATGCTGGTTGGTTTATCATGGTTGTAGTGTATGATCATCTTATTATAAAAACGCTCGTGTTTTCTAAATGAAAAATCCTTTGGATTTTCAGTCACTGTAATAACCATGATTGGAAAAATCCGTAGGATTTTTTACTAACTCATCAATAAACTCTCGATATATTTTGATCTTCATAATGCCGCCTTGAAAAAACCGCAGCTGCTTCATTAATTATTTCCGGTGGGTTATTTCCTGCTCGTTTCCCTCCGATGAGTACTTCTAATTGTGCTATATCGCTGAGAATATTACCAGGACAACTAACTAAACCACTACCTGAAATTCCACTAGAAATTGCCAGCAATTTCTGGGAAAATCCACTAGCGAATTTTTCAGTTATACCAGTTGCACCCTCTTCATCATCATCATCATCCAATTGAGAGTCTTCTTGTAATTTTATTTGTCTTCGTGTTGTTGTTATTTGAAGTTTTCTTTCTTCTCTTTTATAATCATCAATTTCTCCTTTGAAGGTTTTATACTCCTTCCTCCTCCTATCTACCTCCCCCCCCCCCATCTTGTTTTTGTACAACTCATCAGCCCGATTATTGAGTGATATTGGCTCGTCTTTATACTCGTCTGTTATAAACGCCTTTCTTGAATTATATCTGTTAATAACAAAACTGCTTATTGCTTTTGTTGTTGTATTCGTGTTATCGCCTCCTCGGTAAATTTATCTGCTAAAGGAACAGTCGTTTTTTTCAAGCCAGTTGGGGTTTTTGTTAACAACGCTGATGTTTTTCCAGTTTGTTGTGCAATTTTTTCAAGTATAGGAAGAAGACGACCTTCTTTCCTTAATCCTTCCTTGGGAATATCTCCGTATATTGCTCGCTCAGTAGCTGATTTTACATCTTTTGTTGCCGTGGTTATTGGCTTAAACATTTCTTCAGTCCATGTTATAAAAGCAGTCTGAAGACTCTGTCTAGCTTGTAGTTTTTCTCAAAAAGAATTACGAATTGGTATGAACTTCTTAATTGCAGTAAATCTTTCACGCGCTAATCTAGTCGTTAGTGCTTCGTCTACCATTATTGAAATTACTTTGCAATTTCCAATTAATGTACAATCTAAATATGGTAACTTTATCACAGTGACAAAAGTCACCATAAATGATTTTAAGATCAAAAATAGCAAAAAATGCAACAAAAACAACGAAAAAAAGACTAAAATGACCAAAACTCCATAAAAATAGCCAAAAATAAACAAAATTCATTAAAACAGCAAAAAAACGACTAAAATAACCAAAAATACAACAAAAAAACAATGAATAAACAACTAAAATGACCAAAAAATTATAAAAATAGCCAAAAATAAACAAAATCCATAAAAAAAAAATGTATAAATAAATAAAAATAGCCAAAAATCCATAAAAACAGTATAAATAAATAAAAAAAGTAGCTAACAATCCATAAAAACAGTATAAATACATAAAACATAGCTAAAAATACAACAAAGAAAGAGCGAAAAAACGAGTAAAATGACCAAAAAACAATGAAAAAACAGCTAAAATTACTAAAAATGATCAAAACAAAAAAAAACAGCAAGAAAACGACTAAAATGACTAAAAGTGATCAAAACGCAAAACAAAAATAATCCCTAAAAATATTTCAATAATAAATAAGAGTAAATACATAAAATTTACCGGATATTCACTTCCTTGTATTTCATTGATAAAAACTTGTATAGAATTTTGTTCTAGTTGAGTTCAACAGTAGAAAATCTATGATTTTCATAAACATGTAATATTTTCTAAATAAAGTAATAATGTAAACAGTCAAATTGTTGGTTAAAACCTATTCTGTTGGAGTAACCAAGGGGGAAATTTCGGTTTTGATGATAATATCTTTTATTTTTTAACCTCCAAGTTAATTGTATGTTTGATTTCATATTGCTGCCGCAATTCTTTTCTGATATTTTCGACAACAGTGAATAACGGGACAAACTTACTGACGTCGTTACATAATGCAAGGGAGTCGCGAACAGCATTCTATATTTTCTTTATAAAAGCGTACCTTTTTGGTAAGACGTATTTTTTATTCATAGCGCTGTATTCAATATCTTATAAATCAGAAAGAATCTGATCACAATTTAATTTATCTGATAAATGAATTCTTTGATTTTTCAACTTTAAATTTCAGTTATAATCTTTTGATATTTTCAGAATTCATTTATATATAATAATATATATTTCTAATTTGAAAAATTGATATTGATATTTATATATTTTTTAAAAATAAATAATAGCCATGATGGATGTATAAAAATCACACCGTCACGTATTTGAAGTGACGGGAGGTGTACACGAGGTACCTTGGGGCTGGCTCCCCCAATCATATAGAGAAAACCATCCAAATCAGTACCGTCGACAGTCTGTTACGGAAATCGAGCCTTGGGCCTCTGGGCGAGACCGCAGTGCGTTATGAATACGCCAATCCGATATCTACAAGTAAATGTTTTTGAATACGATATATGTGTATCAAACCGAATAACAATTTAAACAGTAAAATATGGTTAAACTGTCTTCCTTCTGTATTTGTTCTAAATGAACAATTAAACAACAAGTCTTATTATAGTGAATAGAGAGACAGTCTGACGGAAGGAGACAAACAGACAGACAGATTGATGGATAGACAGATATATGATTGTTTGTTTGTTTGATTAGGATTTGTAACGTAGCTTTAACACTTTTTCAGTCATAATCCATTAACCGTGGTCATAACATTTATATCACGGGTCAACATTAGTTTGTTACAAGCAATGAAAACATAATGTAGACTAGATCTAAAGTTATAAAATGACTAGGATATCCAAGTTTGTTTGAGTGCATTTATATTTATCCCCAGCCGACTAACTGACAGACATATATTATTAATAGCTGTGTGTGGGAGTGCAAATCGATAAAGGGATTGCCGTAGCCTATGGTTTTGCTGAGACATCAAAAGTATTATTGATTTGTCTTAGAACAGGTGCTCAGGGCGCAGTGACTTGATAAAATATTCGGTTGAAATCGTATCGGACTTGATCAAATATTCGGTTGAAAAAAAAATTAAATCCATAGCAGCAGCGCTGGGAAGGGGGGGGGGGGCAACAATTGTGGCGTCTTATTTTTTTGCCCATGAGATTCTATAAAGCATTTTCGAGGAAGTCTTAGTTTGCCAATTGACGCTTTTTATGATTTTGGAGGAAGCCTTGGTTTGCCAAATTGACGCCTCTATAAAGTTGTCTGATTCGCCCCTGCTGCTGCTAGAACATTACCAAAACAAATTTTAAAAACCCATGGAGTCTGCGGACGAAACACAAACTTATTAATAATAATAATAATGAGGACTTTGTATTGCCCTTAATCTTTAGAAGCTACAAGCGTTTTACAACATACATAATGATATGACTAGACAACAGAAAAATAAATAACAAAAACTACAAAATTGGAAAACATCAAAACGTGCTGAAAACATATAAAATACAAAACATTAATAGGTCTCTAAGTTTGTTCCTGCATTCGAGAAAGGTGAATTTTAAGAGCACTCTTAAAAAGGACCACTGCGCCTTTGTGTCTAATGTCAATAGGCAATTCGTTCCACATCGCCGGGCCCTGGTACGCAAAAGAACGTTGTCCATATAACGTCATTTTCATAGAGAGAACAATGAGTATACAATTGTCAGAAGAGGAGCGTAAGTATCTTGTTGGTGTATACACATGAGTGAGGCCAGATAGTTCTGTTCGACTGGAGTCTGTCATTCAAACATAGCACAGAGAATAAAGATTGTATTTGATTCTGTATCGAATGGATAGCCAGTGTAGGGTACAGAGCAGCAGAAAGGTGTGTTCTGATTGAGGAACTCTAACAATGATCCAAGCACCTGTGTTGTGAACATTTTGAAGTTTCTTGAGTAGATATTGTGATAATCCAGACAAAAATTAGTTACAATAGTCCAGTTTTGAATGTACTAATGAACACACAAGTGTTTTAGTGGAATCAACTGAAAGATATTTGCGAATGGAGCTGATGCGTCTCAGTTCAAGATATGCAGCTTTGCATATGTGCATGACATATTGGTGCAATCGAGAGTACTGTCTAGAGTAACGCCCAGGTTTCGTCCTGACTGTGAGAATTTAATGTTGGTGTTGATGATATTTATTGTCTGAGGTAAAGGATGCGAATGAGGAAGTCTTTATGTTGTGATCAGAATAGCCTCAGTTTTGTCATCATTCATCTGCAGCTTGTTACATGTCATCCATGATTTCACATCCGAAATACACCTCTCTACTCCATGGATGGTAGCATGAACTTCAGTTGGGTGGCTAGACGTTTATATTTGGGTGTCATCAGCGTACAATTGGTGCGACACTTGATGATAATCTAGGAAACGTGAGAGCGGCTGAGTGCAGAGAATGAAGTGAACAGGTCCAAGAACAGACCCCCAATTTGCGTCCTGTTGCCTAAGTAGGACTTGAACCACTTTAAGGCTATATTCATTATGCCAAATACATGGTGGAGACGGTGAAGGATTATAGCATGATCTATTGTATGAAATGCTGCAGGTAAATCAAGGAGGGTGACGACTATAATAATTCCACTATCCAAAGCAGAGAGAATGTCATTCAATATTTTCAGAAGAGTAGTTTCATTACTGTGGCAAGGGCGATATGCAGACGGAAAATTGCTAAAATGACTGATGGAATTCAAATGAAATACAAGTTGAGTTAGAACAATTTCTTCTAAGATATTCTTTATATGAATGGGAGATTAGAAACTGGGTGGTAGTTCTTTATATCGTTATAGCCAAGTGTTGGTTTCTTCAGCAGAGGCTTCACAATGGCAGTTTTGAAAAAATGATGGACATTCCCCCGATGAGAGAGAGATAATAATAACATCAGTTAGTGAAGGCAATATTGGGTCTAAACACTCAAGCAGCAGTGATGTCGGAATGGGATCAAGTTCACAAGACTTTGTTGCACTCTTCATCGCGATTTTCCGTACTAAATCAACAGAGACAGATTCAAATGCTCCTAATGGTTGTCGCTGAAATTCTGCATCATAAACTGTATGGTGACGAGTCAATTAAAATTGTGTTATCAAGCTTATCTCTAATGGTTGGTACTTTGTCACGGAAGAAATTTTCAAATAGGTCCACAAGATCTACTGGAGAGGAGGTAGTTGAATGTGGTGTACATTTGTTCCTTGACATTAGTTTGTTAGTTATCTCAAAGAACTCTTTGCGACTGTTACTCTCCGTGATCTTAGTACTGTAGTGCGATAATTTGGCTAAATGGACTATGTGACGTTCTTCTTTGCTGCTTCATAGATTTAAATAGTGAGTGTGGTAGAAAGCTAAAGCCTCTCTGCTTTTCGGCGATGTCTTTAGCAGTGCGATGCTGGTCCCTAACACTGCTATACCATGGAGAACACGTATTTATTTATACTCTGCATTTGGTGGCTTGGGCATGTTTTTCAAGCAATGAACGCTGTCAGTTATCGAGTTTTTCTACTGTAGGATGTAAGTAAGTTGTTAGGTTTTCTTGGATATCATGCATGAACATGATTCTATTTATTATACAGAGGTTTCTCTTGGTAGCAAATAAAGGTGGAGGGTTAGGGACTGATATGTCGAGATGGCATATAATGCAGAGGTGATCTGATGCAAGTTCGTGAGATTCAAGGGTGGATTGCAGAATATTATCATCCGATCTATATAGAAACCAATCTAAAATGTGACCAAGTTTATAGGTGTGTTGGTTAACTGAAAGTTTAAGATTAAAAAACATGAATGGAATCTAGGATTTTTGACGAGTATGGGTTTCCAGGACAGTCAAAATGAAATTTGAATTCTCCAAAAATAATTAGGTTGCCACCTATCAAATTTCTATACTCCAGAAGATTCGGAAACTGCTCAAAAACGAGAGATTTAGTCAGCTTTTTTTCTACTGGGAGGAGGGCGGTAGAGACAGAAAAAAATAGACTGTCCTTTGTTCCAGTGTCAGTGTTGTTTGAACTAGATAGTTCAAATGATGTGTGGCAGAAATTGAAGGTTGTATTGTACTTAAGTCATTTCATCGTGTAATTATTTGTGATGACAGCAATTCCACCTCCGCGAGAGTTGCGGGGGAACGACTTGATGGAGTAATCGGTGGGTGTTAAATCCGCACTATTGGGCTCATCGCCTGATGCTTTGAGCCATGTTTCTGTCAGGAAAAGGACGTCGATTTTCTGGTTGTTGATAAAAATTAACTAAATATGTTCGCTGTTCCGGTGATCCTACTGATTCAGCGTTGAATAATGCAATACGTAGTAGTACCTCTAGGACAGCTGAAACAATGGTTGACGATTTAACACCAGGGTATTAAAATTAACGGCTGAATTTTTAAATAACTGGAATTCTTTTTCCTGTTCTACGCCAGCCAGCTTTGAAACAACGTTTCTTTTCTCGCTTCCGTTTACATTTAGGTAATGATGAATGTAGTCCCAGTTCGTTTAGTCTTGAGCACAATGTAGTAGCAAGAGCCACGTTGTGGTCATATAATGCAATTAATAAGAGTCAATCATAACGTAAGTGGGTTGACTGGCGATCACGTGATGGTGGTTTATTCAAAAACAAATGATGTCTTAACAATGGAACAAAACAGGGGCCCCGAGTGGCCGAGTGGTCTAAAGCGCTGTCCATTACGGACTACTGCCATCTCACCTCTGTCTGCGTGTGTTCGAGTCTAATATTCAGCAAATGTAGTTATGTGAGAAAGCTTGCCAGTAGCTTCTCGTGGGTGGGTGGTTCTTTCCCGGGGTAGTCCGGGTTCTTCCTCCACCATTAATACTGGCCGCCATGTATAGCCTATATTGTGCTGAAAAATGGCGTTAAACCATAAAAAGAAAAGAAAGGAACAAAACAGGTGAAAAAAAGTTATAATCGTTTTCGTTTCCAAAACAAGGAGATGATGAAACACAATCGAACTGAACATCTAATGCATGATGAAACACAATAATGTAGACGAAGATAGACAAAGAGCACATATATCGTGAAAAAAAGCACAAAAACGGAAGAGCCTTCGTCTAGCAGTTAAGCGATATGGCCATCTTTTCGGAAGTTCAAAAGTATTCAAGATGTTAAAAGTATTGTAGAGAATCTATCTAAACCACAATTAAAAACCTACTTACTTTTACTCAGCAAGGCTATGTAGACACAGTAGGTTGCTACTGTATTTCTTAAGTACAAGGATATGTCACAGTTATAGAAAAACAAACAAGATAAGACAGCTATGATGATTTTATTGATGAAGTTTACGAAATAAAAAGTGTTGGAAAACGAGTTATGTCACCACGAAAGCACCAATCTTGACAAAGAAGACAATCATCACTTGACCCCAGTGCCACTGGTATTTTTTTAATTTCCTAACAACGTCCTTGCAGACGTTGAACGATTATAAATTGTGATTAGCGGAAAACGAGCCGGAAATAATTCCCCAGAAACTATTAATGAAACGGCTGATATTTGACAACGATTATTTACGGGCAGTAACTTAGATATTAGAGTTTGTCGGTCTATCATTGATAATATTAACGATGATTATCACAGTGATTAAATAAAAAGATAACAATAAGATGATTATGCATAATGTTCAACGTGGACCGATCAAGGTCAGGATGATAAATTCACGATTACCAGTATACAAAGCAGTCTAAGGTGATATTGTTCAGTGTTTATTTAAATTTAAAGCCCTAAACGCAATACCGATTGCAAAGCAGCAAGGAATGAACGATATTGGCATTGTTCATGAAAAAATCTCCTAGTGATGTTGGTAATGTTGTCAGCAAAGCATTCTCATCAATTAAGAATAGATTAGCGCGATTGATACGACGATAACACGGCCAGTAAAATTAAGCAGCAGTGAAGTGATGTCTGTAAATCTCAGTAAAATAAAAAAAGATGCAGATAAAAAATTAAGCATAGTCGGATAGTGAAACAAAGTATAAGTACAAGTCTGATAGCAACGTGGTCTTTGTGTTAGTCGATAACAATTATATAACAAATTTCAAACTTATAATCTGATCCAGCATTCCACATGGATGCGTCAGTTCTCAGGCATGAGTCTATGCGCGATTATCAACCATATTCTTATGACGCACGAACCAAATCAGCGTGAAAGGTATCGAACTGCACGTTCAGGATACAGACAGATATTATTGAAGTAGAAGGGGAATTGGTAATACAGAATACGAAGCTAATATCAGAGCTGCTTGTGTTAATAATGTTGTTATGGTGTTATGTGGAAGTGCTGAGTATATGATTGATAGAAAAGAGATTGAAACAAGTCAGGATAATGTTGACTTTCTGCAGCAATATTATGACTTGCACGATATTCAGATGATTCTTAAAGATCAGACTCGTCCGTCAATGATATTGGCAAGGATACGTCCAACCATCCTAATAGTAGACCTAATATTGTAAAGACGACCACGCAACTTTGCCGACAACGCTGACGCTGATATATGCCGGAGGTTCATGACAACCCAAATTTTAACTTAGGTTTTATAACGCGTCAGTCAATGTTAAAAGATATGCGTAGAAGATTTTCACCTCTAATTATATTGGCACATACCTTTGGATTTTGTAGAAATGTCAAAACAGTTATTTTGGGAGCCAAGCATACAATTGGACTTGTTCGAAAGGGTGATGATAATGATGTTATCTGGCGCGAAGGTGGCGCCGTTTTTGCTGATACATAAATATTATTTAAACTTTCGTTGTGGATGACTGTAATGACTCCATAACTTGCTAAAGAACGAAAATGGCTTCATTTTATGGACTCATGTGGTAATCAATATTATCATGGTTGACGATGACCACAGATAATGACAAAAGTGCTCTTGATGGTTATTCGCATGGCATATAGCATCACAGCAACGTGATTCTGCGCCGCGATATATATTTATTGCTTACAAAAATGTTACAGGATTAAACTCACATGAACACAATCCATTGGTATTTAACAAATTTGGAATTAATGACATTTCCCTAAGAATTAACGGACATTAAGAACTCTCTGAATTTTCATCATCGTTACGTTGGTCGTGTATACATTCAATTAACGACGTTCGTTTGATATCATCAAAGATATATACTGGTATGCAATTATCACAGTTGGATTTTACATCATTTTATCAAATCTATTATGCCTCGTCGAACATTTTGATTTATTTAGACAATGTTCGCTGATTTCCATGCTCGAGCTCACGTATCCGCAGGTGTGCTCAGTATAGAGCAATCGCTGTTATACCCAGAGATAAATCAATGATACTAGATGGCGCTGGAGGGTGAATAAGAGTCGTTGATGCCACAGTGGAAAATAAATTAGATCGAACATAATATAATGGCATATCATCAGGTTAAGTTAATCTCGTTAATTGCAATGTCTAATATTGATTGTATTAATTCAGCCAAATAACGAAACACATAATTATTAGAGGTGTTTTAATGCGTGATCAATTACCTAACCAACACAATATAGTTTAAATCGGTATCATTAATCCTGACAATAGTTATGTCAAGGAATTCATTTGGATGCATGCGAGATTGATCTATGGAGAATTGTTCATTTTCATTCTTACGATCGTCCTCCGCCGAAATAATAAAAGCTATATACAAAATCTATTTCGATCCGCCAAAAAGTTGCTATAAACTAATTTCCGTACTCAATGCTGCATCAAAATCAACCATCTGACCTCATAAAGTTGTGAATATTTATACATGTAGCCGCTATCGTTTTAACCAGATCTTAAAATACAATGATTGATATTTACAGACTATCTTCATCTAAACAAAAGCAAACAACTGACGGAATATCGCACTATCATATAAATAAATATATTAATGACGGAATATCCATATTATTAAATCTTGCAAATCTAGATCCAAACAAAGTGGTTGTGTTTCAAGATAAGAAAGGAAATTTAAAAACCGGTAATCGTCCATTGCATAGCTGTGTGTGATAGTGGTGAAAAAATTAAACCAGTGTTACTATATCAACGATATCGGATAATATTTGCAATCGAATACAAACGTACGGTGATACAATGATTGGTTTTCTCAATATGACAAATAATAAAATTATGGTATTGGAGAACCAGAACCAAACAATGCGCTATAGACATACGACGATGATACAAAACTCCCAATGATGAATTCGTTAAAGACAATCAATAATGGAATGACCACATTGAAATCTGAATGTTCTAATATTGTAGTTGTTTATGAATTTTCTTGGAAACATTAATCGAAGCAGCAATGACTTTTTTGGAAGTCTAACAGTCGCTGATTTTAAACATGAAAAATCACGGACAACGTAGTATATACTGTAGAGTCTGTATATGTATTATGTTATCCATCTAATAAATGTATTAAACACGGAGCTGATGTTACCGTTATATACAGGTTCTCAATACTAGTGTTACAATATTTACGATATATGCTTCAATTCCACGGCGTTATCCATTAACAGCATCTTCTGGATCTATACCAGTATTACTAGATCAAAACGACAAAATAACATTTGAAGTGGAATGCGAAGAAAAACAATCGGCTTACAAATAATAATAATAATAATAATAATAATAATAATAATAATAATAATAATAATAAACATAATGTCATCATCACAGGAACTAATGCAACAGATCGTCATTAGATGTCAAGGACGTGTTTAAATCATTGATAGTTGCTTGCTAGATTGAGTAATAATGTGTGTTGTTGACTTTATCAGGATCCGATCCGTCGTTTATTCATTGTTTTCTAATTGTTATTTTGGTCCTTTTCAGTACCATGTGTTCCAAACTTGTTGGCACATATTGAATTCCATTCAGTTATATAAAAATCCATAACCTTGACCAAGATTCCAGTTGAACAACACCATACCATCCCAAACGTCATACATATTAAGACGCATGACGTTACAGTTCCATAAAAAAATTGTTAAAGATATTTAAGACCCAAAAAAACTTCCATACCTACTGGCGTTAACCTATTGATCGCATCGAGTGACTGAATTAGAAGAAGATATTCAGATTGTTGGCCAGGACATTTGGTTAAATTTACAGGCAATTAAAGTAAAAACAAAGATTAATGTTACAAGTTAAACCTTAAAGTGCATATTATTACTAACTTCCTTCATTAAACTAAAACCGGTTGTTTGTTCCGTTTATAAATCCCGAAACTTGCCTGCTACATGGATTGATATTAAATTCTAAAAATAAACATATTTCTCCAAGCATAATATGGGACGTATCATAATAGGCAATTTTAGCTTAAACTATGTAAAACGAAATAATAAATAGCGGGAGAACATAATTCTCTCCTCGTTTAACTTGCTATCGCCGCTCAAACATAATCCTTACACGTACTCATTATACCTCACTTATCTCTACATAACAATTATAAAATCTTCAAATAATTAATAAATGCAAATAATATGCTTTATACGATATTTCGATCATTTTTGCAATGCTTTGCTTCTTTATGAACAATTAAAATATCATTAACGGTTTGGACAGCATATAATCAATATCCTCGAATAGAAGCAGCTGGGTTAAGTTAGACCCATAACGGTTGAATGATTTCCATCACCAACTACTGGCAGAATTCGTATTAAAACATCTGGCAAAACATTACAACGTCTCACATAGACGAATATAACATCAACTAGTATTAAGTTACAATTTCTAGTCATGACTGAATTAGCAGAAGTTTTTCAACCTAGCATGACAAGGTTATCATGTAGTGTCTTCAGCAGCCGCACACAAATAATTATCTTCTAAAACTTAATTGTGGTCACAAGAAAGAGCCCACTGGTACTTGGGTGGTTGATACCAGATAAAAAGGCAGATATTTACGTCCCTGTTCTGTCCAACTAAGCCAATGACATTAAAATGAAATCGTTACTGATCCTTGATACATACATGGAGATTAAATGCTCAAATATACCAGGTCAAAACCTGGAAATAACTAGTGCACAACATGCACAAAACAGTAAACATGAAGGCAAAAAGAGAAGCAAAGAAAGATGAGCTCAAGGAATATTGATGATTAGAAAGAACCAATTCCAGACGTGTATAGCTAACAAAGAAGAAGGAGGAGCATATAATAACACATAAGAATGAAGACATATTACAAAAGAAAATGTCAATATCAATATCAACTAGGTTCATTGACATCGTGGCTGGTTCCATCAGGTTCGCTGTGATGATTCCAGAGGAGGCAGATGATGATCCATTCACAATTCAGTTCTAGATATAACAGTATAATCTGTTTACAGGGGTTTGCGGAATTGGTAGTTTGAAAAGTAGTTAACAGCTTCAACTTTGGGACAATATATTTCCTGGTTTTAATTCTTATGATCGGTAACTAAGGATCATAAATGGCGTCAAAATGTTTTTTAAATTACAAAGTCTAACTAGTATATTTACTACGCCTGATTATTTACATCAATACATCCTTTTAACCACTATTATGTATATTAATTTACAGTGTATGTTTGACCTTTGGAAATGACTGAGGATAAAATTATGTAGGTTATAAATAAATTATTTACTTATATTTGAGTCTATGGTAAATCTTTTGTATAGAATATTTAGAATTATTCTGGAAATGAACGATTCACCAAAGTTGGTCGTATTATTGTGCCTTATATTTTATATCAGTTTCATAACATTGACATTTTTCATTTCTCCTCTTAGTTCAGTCTCTGGAAATTTACTTCTATGTTCAGAATGAATTTAAGGGCGATCATTTTTTAAAAATCTATTCATTGGACTTAAAAAAAGTGTTCATTTCTTTATTTTGGAACAAAACACAAGTTTGTGAATATTGTGAATTCACTTCAAGACATTAAGGATTATATCATTGTATTACAGCAAGACTATCAGCATATTTGCACATTCAATAATATTGATACATGCTATATCAGTACATTTATGACATGGAATTCATTCAGAACATTGTATAATTTTGGACCTGTGATAGAACATTTAGGATTATTTGGGATTTATTTCACAATAATGAAGGCAAATATCTTAGAAAATAGTTGTTGAATTGTACAACACGTGCTGGTTTTGTTTTCTTTATTTTGCTTGGTGGAGGACTATATAATCTTAATACCACGGATCAACAAATTATATCATAGTAACAGTAGATGTTCTGTTCCAACATCGTTAGTACACATCCAGGTGACATACTTCACTTATTTATCTCTTTAGCTTCATATATATCTCAACGTTTATCACTAAATAAATCTAAGTAATGAAGACTCCAGCTGATGTGTGGCAATAACTTTTTTCATGAGTGTGGGTATGCCATTGTCTATTAAGCGATGTTGTCTTGTAAACAGCAGAACATATATAATGTAGCTAGCAATCGCTAACAAATTGAATGACATTGTCATCCACAAACACATCGTTCAAAATTAAAATAGTAGTATTTATTTTGAAAGTTGATTGTCACAGTAGTGGCTGAAATTAGTTATGTGAATATACAAATTTAAAATAAATACCGCCTAAGTAAAAGCTTCCTATTAATAGTCATTTACATGTGTGATGAGAACGGAAAACATAGATCATCTAACGAGCCTATTGTCGTACAATAGTTTGCTTTGAAAAGGTACGGTAATTATTCCTTTATAACTTCCAAAGATCTCACCAAACCTGACCACATATGGCAACAGATCGGCTATTTATCGTTGGGTGTGCAAGTCGCGCATTCAGAAAAACTCATAGTTTTGGAGCTATATGACCGACAAACTAAAAAACGAAATAAATCAATATATATTTCATGCGCCAATATACAGTTCCACACTTTGTAATATAACTTCAGTTAATAGAGGAAATTCGGGAACTCTTAATAGGGTATATCATTACCAAGATTTATTCATAATAAACAAGGCGGTAAAACTGACGAGTCGATACATGAAACAGTCAAACGTTAAAGGGAGTCTTTTTTTAAAACACTTAGTAATTCTATCAAATATATAAATAAAAAAACATGTTAGTACGACATACCTTAAATAACTGACTGTGGTAGGGTAAGAATTCTGGAAGCGATTTGTTTAAAATATGTTACTTTCTTTGAATGATTCATGCTTTTTAGACATAGCATGAACATTTGAATGTGGAAAACAATGACCGAACTGACAACAATGAGCCATGGTGAACCAATGGTCACATACATAAATGTTTAACCTGGGGAATAATTGTATCTAACAAATGTTTTCCTGTTTCGAGATACATTTTTTAATTAGTATTATACATATGATGTATATTTCTTTTAAATGCGGTAAATTCTTTTCGGTATGGCTAGCACGGTTTATAACAAAAGAAAATTTTACTGGAGGAATTACGATTGTATTTTTTATCTTAGTGACCAGGTTTAGTTTTTAATCTTTGTAGGTTGAATTGATTGATGATACAGATTCAAATTACTTAGAACACTCCCCTGCAGATACAAATACCTCAGGACTGTGTCATTATTAAAACATAAAGAATCTAAGTGTTCTTTTGTACTTCCAGACATTTAGGTGATTTTTTTTGTTGAAAATGTAATAAGCACAAAGCATATGGGATCACTTGTCGTGTATGTAGTACTATATAGATGCAAATATTACTGATTCTTGTGACAATTATTTGCTCTTCTGTTATGCCAATTCCCTGGAATGGCAAGTTTTCCTGGCAATCCAAAACCAGAGGTGTTTAATACCTGGCACTAAAGGACTAGTATCGCAGACTAAATATCAAGTAATGATTACAAAGGAATATTATCAACCTTGGCTTTATCATACGTCATGTTTTATATTTTAGTCCTTCATTATGTGAATGTGATATTTAACATAAAGATATAATAATAAAAATTTTCTTAACATTTTACCCTTTATAAATCTAGCTAAGGCGCGCCCAACTACACTAGTTTATTTTCAAATGAAATTATTACTTCGGTATCCGGCTAAATCAGACCAAAGTTAATATGCATGCTCAAAATGGCGTCTATTGTTTTACAATCTTTTATTTCGCATTTGAAAGAAAGTAGACTGTATCGTTTTGAAATAATGAGGACTGGTACAGTATGAATAACGGACATTGTGCATATAGCTGACACAAACAAACTTGACATTATAAATTTAACAAGTTGACAGGTTTGGCAAAAACTGGCGTACTGTAACGGCTGATATTGTGAATATGATTGAAAACTACTGAAGTATGCCGAATTGTTGGCAGGAAAGTTGTCTATATTTATAGTCATTGAAAGCATAGATTTATTTTACAAGTTATACCGCATAGTACATATGAATACTGACTTCCTTCATTAAATTAGAAGCGGTTGTTTGTTCCGTTTACAATTCCCGAAACTCGCCTGGTTCTTGGATTCGCATTAAATTCTGAAAATGAACATATTTCTCCAAGTCTAATATGGACAGCATTATAATGAGCAATTTTAACGTAAACTATGCTAATCAAAATAATAAATAGCGGGAGAACATAATTCTCTCCTCGCTTAACTTGCTAACGCCGCTCAAACATAATACATACACGTTATCATTATACCTCACTTATCTTAACATAACCACTATAAAATCTTAAAATCATTAATAAATGCTAATAAAGTGCTTTATATAATTTTTCCATCATTTTTGCAAAGTTTTCAGCTTGAAAGATTACAAGATAATTCTCAGTTAATTTAAATTCTTTCGTTGCAAAATAAATGCAATTTTTACTAACATATTAGTTAACCTTATAGTTTGTCATGATGAACCGCAAGGCAATTGTGCTGGGAGCAGATCTGATGTACACAACCGCTCCGGTGGCTTAGTGGTTAGAGTGTCCTCTACGGAAGCGTGAAGTCGTTGGTTCGATCTCCGGATGAGTCCTACCATAGACGTACAAAAATGGTACTAATAGCAGCTTCGCTCAGCATTAAGAGGTTAGTGTTCGGACTGGTCGACCTGGTGTCAGGATAATGTGACTGGATGGAACATCATGCTAAATGTCTGCGGTATGATGCCCCAGTGCTAGACATCACTATAAACTGCCTCACTGCAGACATCGCAGCGAAATGACAGAACAATTGTTCAAGCTACCTTAAAAATGTACATACAGACACTTTGTGCAAATGTTATCAGCCGATCATAAATTCGACCAATCTCTACCTAGCTTTCCACTTCTTTATTTAAATACAAGACGGATAATCAAAATACATTCTACACAAACAACTTAGGATGTCATCAAGTGGGTCTTAAAATAAAAGTACGAGTATAAGGTACTGTGAGTTCACTTATGAAATATAAACCGAACGTAACAATGACAACATAGAGTAATCTCATTTGAAAATAATCTTTGTGTTTACAATTCGTGGTCTCACTCACCGAAGTCTTTTGTAGTTTACATATCATGCGATTGCGATGCTGAGTTGATAAATAAAATATTAAGAATATTTCTCGGTTTTAATATGTTTACATAATACGTCCGTTGTTGTTGTTGTAGGGTTTAATGCCATTTTTCAGCACACGATAGACTATTCATGGCGCCCAGTATTATTGGTGGAGGAATAACCCGAAAAGGAAGAAAACCCAGAAAGAACCACCGACCCACGATAAGCTACTGGCAAGCTTTCTCACATAAGTACATTAGCCTAGACTTAGACTCGAACCAACGGAGGCAGAGTTGAGATGGCAGTGATCCGTAACGGAGAGCGCTTTAGACCACTCGGCCACTCGGGGACCCTCAATACGTTTGTACGTGCATGTTTTTTATTTAGTAGCTAATAAAAGATCAGTTCCCATTACAACATGGTTAAAATCGATTGTATGAATAATTTTTAAAACTGACATGGTGTCTTCAGAAGCATCGAGGAAATTTGGTTACTATGCCGTTTTATTGAATAGTTTTCGTGAGGGGATTCAGGCAATGTATAAAAATAATAAAAATACTTAACTGGATGCGTTAGCTTGTAATATATTGAATTCATTGCTCTGTCTATTGAAATAAGACGTCATAAAACCAGGTAAGGTGACTATGCCGGATTGTAATGTTATACGAGGTAATAGTTGTACACGGTGATTGCAGTTCATGCTCGCATATAAACTGTTTGTCATGTAATACACATTAATCTATCTTCACTGTTCATAGAATATGCGTAAAAAATGCATAATCACAATAGGAGAGTTTTTAGAGGGAAGATATATCAATATCAGCTAGTAGAAAAAGAGAAGAAAACATTTTTCATTAAAACAAATCTGCTGATTACAATATCCGTCTTATAAATAGATTACAAAATCTGCATTGTCATAATCCCTATATCCAGCGGGGCATGCACTCTGTACGTTCAAGGCAATTAAAACTTCTTTTTCAACGGACGACTGAATGTTTCAAGGCTACACTATCAATATTTTTCCAATAAATGACTTAAATAGTACATTTAGTCATAGTAACTGGCTGACCATGGCATACTCCTCCAACTGTATAAATAAATCCCTTACATAGCTATTTTGTAACCCACAACCACCACACGATGCTTTTATCAAACCCGAAAGGAAATTCGGAACAACTTCTTCAATACCATGAAGTTTACTGACGTCAGCATAACAAACATAAACGTTTATAGAATGAAATAATACAATATTGTTTTCGCTTCAAAATTGATCCATTAAGCCTGAATCTAACACCAATGACTTTCCATATATAATTTATCTCATTCCTGATGTAGTTTTTCTAAACTCCAACGCATTAGGTATAATAATAATAATAATAATAATAATAATAATAATAATAATAATAATAATGAGGACTTTGTATGGCGACTAATCTTTCGAATCTCTAAGCGCTTTACACCATCTATAATGATATGACTACGCTACAGAAAAATAAATGACAAAAACAATGAAATTGGAAAACATAAAAACATGCTGAAAACATAAGATACAAAACATTATTAGGTCTCTAAGTTTGTCCCTGCAGTCAAAACAAGTGAGGTTTAAGAGCACTCTTAAAAGGGACCACTGTATCTTTGTGTCTAACTCGTTCCACGTCACCAGGTTCTGGTATGCAAACGAATCTTGTGCATATGACTTCGTTTTCACAGTGGGAACAATGAGTATACGATTGTCAGTAGAAGAGCATAAGCATCTAGCTGGTATATACACATGGGTGAGGCTAGATAGATATGTTGGACTGGAGTCTGTCAGTGAAACATAGCACAGAGAACAATGTTTTTATTTGATTCTGTATCGAATTGATAGCCAGTATAGGGTACAGAGCAGTGGTGAAATATGCTCTGATCGAGGTACTCCAAAGATGATCCGTTCAGCTGTGTTTTGAACTTTTTGAAGTTTCTGGAGTAAATATTGTGACGAACCAGACAGAATTGAGTTACAATAGTCCAGTCGTGAAAGTACTAATGAACACACAAGTGTTTTAGTGGCAACAACTGAAAGATATTTAAGAATGGAACTGATGCGTCTGAGATCAAGATATGCAGCATTGCATATGTTCATGACATGTTGGTGCAATGTGAGAGTACTGTCTAGAATATTGCCTAGGTTTCGTACTGACTGTGATAATTTAATGTTGGTGTTGCTGATATATATTGTCTGAGGTAAAGGATGTGAATGAGAAAGTATTTGTGTTGTGATCAGAATAGCCTCAGTTTTATCATCATTCATCTGCAGCTTGTTACATGTCATCCATGATTTCACATCAGAAATGCACCTCTCTACTCCATGGATGGTAGCATCGACTTCAGTTGGCTGGCTAGACTTTTATATTTGGGTGTCATCAGCGTACAATTGGTGCGACACTGGGTGATGATCTATGACTCTTGAGAGTGTATAGAATGAAGAGAACAGTTCAAATAACAGATCCCGGTAGATCACCACAACATACGTCAACTGGGCTGGAATGTATACCATTTGCAGATATAATTTATGTCCTGTTGACTAAGTAGGAATTGAACCACTGTAAGGATATATTGTGCATGCCGAATACATGCTGGAGACGGTGAAGCAACATATCATGGTATATTTTGTTAAATACTGCAGATAAATCCAGGAGTGTGAGGACTGTAATATTTCCACTATCCAAAGCAGAGAGAATGCCATTAACTACCTTCAGAAGAGTACTTCAGTACTATGGCAAGGGTGATATGCAGACTGTACATTGCTAAAAAGACTGTTTGAATTCAAATGAAACACAAGTTGGGTTCGAACAACCTTTTCTAAGATTTGTTATTTGAACAGGAGATTAGAAACTGGGAGGTAGTTCTTTAAATCGTTATGGTCAACTGTTGGTTTCTTCAGCAGAGGCTTTACGATGGCAGTTTTGAAACATGATGGACAATTCCCCCGATGAGAGAGAGATATTAATAACATCAGGTATAGATTGAAGTTTTCCACCGCTATATTGCTTATGTTATGGAGCAAACATCAACATGTTGTATTTTTTCTAAAAGAAAAATATTTTCTTTGAATGAATGACTTGAACGTTTAGTACAAGAGACAGTTCCAGAACAGGCCGAGCAACACATATTTATTTTGTCATCCGATTCGAACGCCAAGAGACTCAAAACGATCTAAATTTAATGTTTCCGTTTTAATGCTGATTTTCACGGAATAAAAGTAGCTTTCTACACTGGTAAATTTTTTCCAGGACAAATGTGAAACAAAATATGAATGATTTTATTCGGACAACAATCGGAATGTGTGCGAAAAAGAAAGAAAGAAAGAAAGAAAGAAAGAAAGAAAGAAAGAAAGAAAGAAAGAAAGAAAGAAAGAAAGAACACGAAATAAAGAGATAAAGATACCTGTGTATATGCATGCTTAAGAGTTACACAGATAATACCTTTACACAGATATTGCAAGAAAGTATTGACTTCTGTTACGTGCTTAGTAACAGTAACATAGAAAGAGTGAAAATAACAAGCTTGTAAAAAAACCTCAATAAACAATTTATTGAGCACAAATATTTTCCTGAAAAGAAAAATAAACTTACGGTTTTAAGAATCAATTCCAAAATTAATCTAAAAATAATTCAAAATATTATCCACTAGAGAAATTGCAAAAGTCCCGGTAATAAATTGTCCAAATAATTCATAGTTCGTATCCCAGCGAAGTATTCAAGATAGAAGACGATGTCACTTGATGAAGTCAGTTCTTGGTAATAAATATATATGAGCACAACTCCTTTCCAGATAAATAACAAAGTAATTCCTCTTGATCCAAACGAATTGAAATAATTTCCAGTACAAGGTAATTAAAAATAACTCAAAAGACACACAACTTAGTATTCTAAAAGCCCAACCTCTACTAAATAGCTCCCTCCAAACATAGTTTATATACCAGTTTTTACGTAAAAAAGAAAGGGGTCACGTGATCTTCTAGAACAAATTTACGTTCAAAAACTCACGTATGACCGAACTAAAAATAGAAAGATGTTTATACAAAGTTCCATAATGTTCTTGGAACCAATAAATGATTTTAAGAGCTTGTTTACAACTCTGAAGCCAGGTCAGAATTGAGGTCAACACCTGGTGTTTATTCTGTAAAGTACAGATCACCCCCCCCCATGAACGAATCTTAAACTCAAAATGCCAAATTTGAATCTAACACACAAACAATAAAAACAAATATAAATGACTTATATCAAATATACGTATCAATACTAATTTAAGAAAAAAAGGGGTGATTAAGATTTATAAATAAGATCCCTTGCTGACGTCTAAATTCGGGAAATGATGTAGATAATTGTATATTTTCAGAGAAGTTTTTAATACCCTCACTAATATGTCTCATCTAAAATGTTTAATTTTTGTAAAATAAGATCTCTTTCTTATATAAGAATGTTTCAGATTTTCTGTCACGTGTGTCAAAATATCATAAAATGAGAAGCTGCGTTGACTATCATTGAATGTATGTATGTATGTATGTACGTATGTATGTATATATATATATATATATATATATATATATATATATATATATATATATATATATATATATATATATATATATATATATATATAAATATATATATATATGTTTGTATGTATGTATGTATATATGGTGTTTACCAAGCTTCTTAATTTTTTGCATTATAGTACATAACAGATTTAATTGCAAAGTCGATTTTTGTAACACGTCGCAACACTTATAATGTTATATCGTATCAATCCCATAACGTTCCTATTTGCGTGTTTCGAACTAGACCTGACATCCAAATTATGAATGCTTTATTCGCGTTCGACTTGTTGGAGTTGGGTTTGTTTTTAATATTTACATGTATTTGTGTTATATAATCGAACATTAATCATAATCCTGCATGGTATTTCAGAAATGTCTTAATTTCTAATTTCGTATTCTCCGCGTCGATTTATTGGTTGGACTAAAGATGACATTTCACCAAGTAGCATAACCATCTCCGAAAATAATGATTTGTGTGAATACTATGTATCAGACTACTAAGTTTAAAACCATGGAGCCAGTCTACTGAGGCTGAAGAAAAGTTAGTGTACTAGACTTGACTAATTTGTGTACTTGGTTAATGTAATAAACTTCAATATACTATGTCTTTCGATTTTGTGTGCTCTATAGTTACGCACAGGTGGAGTCACTGAAGTAAACTATGTTCCAAAGTACAAAATAGTAACCTACTTATGGAATAGAAATGGATGTAAAAGCAGTTAATTACGTTAATAATAATACAGATTCCAGCACGTCATGAGGCATTTATAGTTCAGACATGATGTCATCTGTACTCTGATATGGACGCTGTTTCAAAACATGACCCAATAACAACGACAGTAGTTTCGCAACTACCACTTGAACGTCTTTATATAATATTAAAAGCAGTGACAATGTACTGCCTCTTGTATTCCCATCGAAGGATTTTCAACACGTGTTGGTCTAGTTTGAAATTTGGTACTGTTCGCGATCATTTATAGAAATGGCAGGGTGATTTGTTTGCCTGTTGTATCACTCCCATCCTTTAATAATCGTACTGTTAAAATACAGTTATAAGTATGCCTTTCCATGCAAAACAGCATCGTTTCTTAAGACGTATTCAGCTTGTGACAAAAGTGATTCCGCCATTTGAGTATCTAATTTTATAATCAAATAAATCGATCGAAATATAAAAACGTTTATCGTGATTCCATATATAACTTATATTAGAAAATTGATATCGAGGTTTCAAACTCATAATGTGTTAAGATTAGAAAGAATGAGAACTTATTGTCTTATTTTTATTGTGCATTATATAGAAGAGGACGACAATGATTGTATAACTAAAGATTAGTACAAATGGATGCAGACTCTAGATCTTTGCGAATATTCGGCACAGTGCTAAAGTCAGTCTTGTACAATTCTGATGATTGATGGATCTATACAAAATTTTACTCAAAGCATATTAATGAAATGGATAGAGGTGGTTATTGTATGTACAGAATCAGAATGAACAGGATGGATATATTCATCCAATTCTAACGGATCTGTGTGAACTGGATTAAGGTACTCATCAGATTCTGCATTCATTTTAACATCAGTGGGCTTCAACGTCTCTCGTGATTCATTTTCTGTATGAATCAGCGTTGGTTCGATTAGCAACTGTTCGCTCCGTCTTTCTAAATGCGTTTCAATGGCAGTGCTTAACTCGCCCCTTTCATTGCTTACAATCATCCAGTATGTTCCAGGCATGTTTTCCTCCTGCATATCGTCGACTCTACCATCTATATTTGAATCCGTTATTCTATTACGCTTTGAAACGCTGTCCATCCGCAAGCTAGAGAAGGAAATCATAAGAATTTAAGATAAATAAACATGGTCATGTTAATATATATATATATATATATATATATATATATATATATATATATATATATATATATATATATATATATAGAGAGAGAGAGAGAGAGAGAGAGAGAGAGAGAGAGAGAGAGAGAGAGAGATTATATTGTTTGTTAGTTTATTCTCGATTCTTATATGTGAAGTATTCTTGTATTTGTGATGCGACCTTATCCAAACTAAAGTTATTTGTGCACCTGAATAGAGTCATTGATTTTGTTTAAAGCAGAATACATAGCTAATATTGTCTCGCTGAATGTGTTTTAGTTATTCAGATCATTATGAATGTAAACATGTCTACCTGAATTTGAGTTTTAAAAAAAGTCTTGATACTGACCTTGCCTCTACACAAAAGACAAAGTATTCACCATAACATGTAAATACGACGTAGGTCATAGTTTTCCTGCAAATTATTTATTCTAGCTTTAACATCATTAGTAGATTCAGTTTAATATTTGAGATTAGTATTTCATTTAGGTGGAATTCTTTATCAAAACTAGTATTCACTAAAAATACAAAGTCCTCATAAATAATATTCTTTGACTTGAACATTAGTTTGAAATTATAATGAATTCAGACAATAACTTTCTTGACTACATTCAAAAAATCACATTCAATATCAGAACTTAATTGGAATACCCCTGCAATTTAAATGGAAATTCATACATTTGGACTTGCAACTGAGCGTTTTGGATTATTTGGGAATAATTTACAGTACTGTATGTTTATTGTACATTGTTACTTTGCATTCAATGGAATACATCGTTTGTTGTTTATTGTTGATTTTGAAGTTTACAAAGCCTAATGGTTTTCGCTCTTTTATATTATTTAGTTTAAGACCATTGAGTCGTATGTATATAAGTAATATTTTCAAAACGTTCCAACATGATAAATTAGCCTTTCAAGATTTTGCCTCTCGAGTGTACTCTTGTTATTGGACATTATTATATCTAATTGCAACGATGAAGTGTTGCAAATTGTGCAGCAGTTAATTGATCACACACACCATTGTAGTCATGTTTACCTTAAATCAAAACATTTATAAACTCTAAGCATATAATAGATGTATGATAGACACAATATTTATGCATGTCTTGAAAAAAAACAATAGTTCGTATACTATTATATAACCTTTTCTTCTTTGAACTACGAAACTTTACTTGCGTTTCTGACAAGTTGGCAATTATATTTACCAGATCCGAATTATGTTCAGACTGCAGGCGAAGAATGCAGCAGCTAAAATACCTCCCATTCCGAGAAGGATATACAACAAATGGCGTTTAGAAGGAAAGCCTGAGTCTGAGAAAGAAAAACAATTTGTTTTATTTGTACTTGGCAAATGAAATTCCTAAACGATTCATATGTGATCGGACCATCAATTATCAGAACTATTAGTTGTTACTCTCCCGTAAAACAATTAATTATATCACCAATCATATTTAATCTCAAACAGAGGATATATTGTGTTGTGTGAATAATATCATCAATGTGAATAGTAATAGAAGACACGTTGGAATCAAGAAAAACATGGAGACATAAAAGGCAAGTCAACAACAACTGGATAATCACTACATGACAAAATCAATATCACAGTTTAAAACATTTAAAACTATAATACGAAGATAAGATCCTTATTGTTTTACGTAAATTGATCTCAGTGTTGGTTTTCGTGAGGGAGGGGTTGGAATTAGGTGGCCAGTCGAGACGGAAGCTACAAAAACAAGACAAAATAGAATAGTTCCCCAGCTTCCTTTACGTCAATGTTAATGAATCACTGTCTCCTCATATATCTTCAAAAGATTCTTCTGAAAATACGACGAAGCCATAGTATGTACTACCTTGTAAAACAGGGGCATTCTATATAATTCCTCAATGATCTAAATATTGACCCTCTCGTGTAAGCTCTAACTTTTTCGCCTTGGACCTTTTCTGACGTAAGCGAATCATTTAAAGCTATACCGTACCTTACAAAAACGTATTCTCAATTTTGGATAAAACAAAGATTATTATAAGATATGAACTTATCAAAGTGTATTTGCTCTTTCCTAACATAGTGCATTGTCTGCAGCGATGTTAAGTTAAATTGCCTGTAATAGTTGCAACTAAAGATTATGGTAAAATGTTTGTAACGATTTGCCAAATTCCATATGACGACGATAGATATAGGGTGGATTATTTTGTGGAACTAAATCGCAAGTTCTGAATATAATATTACGATATGTCACTTCAACAAACTAAGATATCAAGTCTGAATATGTTATGCCTGGGGAAATAACTTCTTCTGCAGAGGATCGACTCAACTACGCCGCAGCTTTAAATTCTTAATTGGTCTTTTCGGAAATAGAATGTCAATATATTTTAACATCGGTCATAGTTTTTGTCTCCTAGTAATTATTATCAAAAACGTTAAAGACATTCAAATGTGTTACTAGGATATTCCAAATATATTTCCCTAATATTATTAATAAGTGTAAATGGTGTAAAATACAAACAGTGCACTAACCCGGCAAATTAGATTTTAATACATCTGCTAAACAATGATCGCTTGAAAATTGAGTATGATTTGTAATGTGTAGAGTAAATTCTTAATTCATGTCTAGAGTCAAAGCTGCAATCATATTTAGATTAAGCCTTCATAAAAAAAAAAAACAAGTTGAGTACTGTGTGAATCTAAAATGTATTCAGATAAACTGAAATAAAGGAATGACAAGCATCTTAACGTAAAACGAACAGACTTTATGAAGGGTAAGAACGATCAAGGATATCCATTTGTGTCAAACCTTTTATAGGAACGTCGCAGAGGACAAATATATATATATATATATATATATATATATATATATATATATATATATATATATATATATATATATATATATATATATATATATATATATATATATATATATATATATATATATATATATATATATATATATCATATTGCAGATTCTTCGCCAGCTTTATTTATATATTCATTCCTTCATTTCTTAATTATGAATGTATGTATTGGTGATATCCATATTTGCTCTTAACCTATCAATATCAACCTAACATATTCAGTCACTTTATAACCAGTCTACCACGAGGATTCCGTTTGTTCAATAGCAGCCTGAATCGGTTACAACAGATGGCATTTTACTCAGAAAGTCGATTGAACATAATCAATGATGTGTTGATGTAATTGTATGCATTCCACTAAGGTTTCTTCAACACAAAAGGGTGATACATAGGAAATAAAGCGGTGAAGAAATACATCAATATTGTACTAGTCCTTAAGATGTGATCAATGTATCTTTTACCTTCGTTTGTAGTATGAAGTATTCAAAATAGAAGTAAGCATCCAACAGAGAGAAAACGATTGTGAATATTGCACAACTATTCCTTTGTACAGTTATACAGTCAATAATTGAACCGAACTTTGTTTACAACTCACGTACCTTCTTTATCGTCTTTAAGGCTCAAAACAGTGGTTGTGTGATGACTGATTCCTGGAAAAAAAAAAAAAATTCAAATTTAATAATTTATATAACCATATTAAGTTCTTTTTAACTGCTTCCTTCTTAAATCGTGTTAGTCTTTAAGTAGGGAATACAAGTAGGGAACTGTATGTGAAAAAGGTTGTGTACAAATGAATGTAATATCCTTGCGGTATATTATATTCCTTTATGTTCATGTATTTATGAATGTATTGATACTATATATGTTTCCCGTTTACATGTCTCTAACAACAAAACGGTTCCAGATCACCCCAACTACCACCTGGAGGTCCCATATTCAGTTAATACTAGCCAGGATGCCGTAAAGAGATATCGTACGCTATTAAAGCATCAGCATAAATTAATATTTGATGTGTTCACAGTCAGTTTTGCATTCGTTCCAGTAAGCTTCTTTTAAACTTTAACGAGTGTTACACAGAACATATTCTGCAGACGAAGTTACGTCAATATTATGACATCACTTTAGGTTATGCTCAAAAATCTGATTGAGCTTAAATTGTAACACACTGTGATTAAACATTAAGGCATCCAACATCCAGCAAATGATTGCAATTTATCATTCGGAGTATTAACAACTATTCTAGCACAATTTTATTTAAACATTAAATGGAACACAATTTTAAGTACAACAACATAATTTTTGTATCATCTTTGTACCTCAGAGAAGTGGTAGTGTATTAAGTAATTCCTGGAAACAATGAAATTACTCTACAGCTTGCATGTCTTATTCAAGCATTTGTAGTGCACTTGTTATAATATGCTGAGTATTTTGAATTGTAATCAAGGTTTAGACAGAAACATTGGAAAACTAATTTCTTTCGAAAAGAAGAAAAGCGAATGAAATAAGGCTAACGACAAGTGGAGAAAACAGCGCGTAATTCAACAAGGACAAAAACATTCAGAAAAAATATGTTTCCCTGATCCAGAAGTGGAAAATATTTAAAATTCTAGAAATACCTAATTAAATGGCCTCTTAAACTGAGGATAAGCACAAAACACCTGCCTGAAAGGCGAGCAGATGAAAGAACATTGACATGTCCTTAAGTGAGAAATTAATGGAAAGGGTTATTTCATTGGAAAAGTACCCAAAATATGACCTACGGAAACCTACCTATAAAGCCCATGGCAATTACCTAAATAACTTAATGAATCAAGCATCAACAATAAAGCAATATAAATAACATCAAAAGGTAATTAAAAAAAATAAACAGTAACAAAACAAAAGAGAAACAATATAAACCGAAGAAAGGCTTTATTAAGAAAGAGGTACAAAACACGACCGAATTAAACCCAAAATGTGCCTTATGCCGTTCCACAATTTATCAAAAAAACAAGCATAGACAAGAACAAACACATGCAACACAAAAATTAGTAAGATAGTAACCAGAAACACAACGAGAAAAACCAAAAACACCATCAATCTAAATCACAATGTTAGTCACAATAAGCATAAGATAATTTTATGTAAACGAATGTTCAAATTTAAGTTATCGGACAAACGATATTAATATACTTACAATAGACTTAAGATTTTTATTTCCGTGTATTTAGTGTTATATTTATGTGTTTATTCGTACTATCTGTATTTGCTGTTTAGCTGTCTCTATCAATATAACGGTTTAAAGTCACAACCCTAAACTCCGTGGCTTCCATCCGATCAAGATCATCTCCGATCGGACAATAATAATAATAATAATAATAATAATAATGAGGACTTTGTATAGTGCCTAATCTTTAGAAGTTATAAGCGCTTTACAACATCTATAATGATATGGCTCCCAAAAATAAAAATACAAAAGCAAACACCATGAAATTAGAAAACATTACAAAATGCTAAATGATTTAAGGTACGAAACATTATTAGGTCTTTAAATTTGTTCTTATGGTCGGAATAGGTCACTTTTAAGAGCACTATTGAAAAGGATCGCTGTGTCTTTGTGTCTAATTTCAATGGGCAATTCGCTCCACGTTGCCTTGCACTGGTATGCAAAAGAATTAATTCGTTATCTTAGTGGGAATAATGAGTATACGATTGTCGAAAGAAAATTGTAAGTATATTGATGGTGTTTACACATGAATGAAATCTGATAGGTATATTGGACTAGAGTCCTGTAGTGAACCATAGCACAGAAAACAAACTGTGTGTTTGATTCTGGGTTGAAAATAGACAGAGTAGGGTACGGAGCAGCGGGGAAGGGTTCTCTGATCGGGGTACTCTAACAATGATACGAGCAGCTGTGTTTTGAACGTTTTGAAGTGTCTAGAGTAGACATTGAGACGAACCAGACAAAAATAAGTTACAATAGTCCAGTGTTGAAAGTACTAATCAACACACAAGTATTTAAGTGCCATCAACCGAAAGATATTTGCGAATGGAACTGATGCGTCTCAGCTCAAGATATGCAGCCTTGTTCATGACACTTTGTTACAATGTAAGAGCACTATCTAGAGTAAAACTAGGTTTCGTACTGACTGTGAATTTAATGATGATGTTGCTGATATTTATTGTTTGAGGTAAAGGATATGAATGAGAAAGTCTTTGTGTTGTGATCAGAATGGCCTTGGTTGTATCATCATTAATCAGTAGCTTGCTACATATCATCTATGTTCCACTTCTCTATCCCTATTTAGGTGTCATCAGTATACAATTGGTGAGACAATGGGTGATGATCTATGACACTTGAGAGCGGAGAATGAGACTGCTGAATGGGAGACTTGCTGACAAAAGATCCTTTCTGAGCTAAGGCATTCTGGTCAGAAGTACTGCTGATATTTTCAAGGATTCGACGTGCTGCTAATCAAGATAAGTCTTACTGTCACTCAAATAAAGTGTTTGAACTCTTTAAGAAATACAAGTTGTATAAGATAAATTATAATCTTGATAAACTTTCTTGGGTTAGCACCATCTGTCAATTAACGGTTCTTTAACGCTTGCGAATTCGACATGAGTTTGTCCAGCTTCTTTGCATGGTTCCTGAATGTTGCCGATATGCCCCATGTACTAACTTATAACCATATAAAATGCATTTTTGAATCTGATTATAGTCAGCACTCTGTTGTATTGATATGGATGCATACATGGTTTGGGCTTTGCCAAAGAGTGCAGCATGTAATTATATAATCCAATGCTCCCTTGGACATTTCGACATTTTAGCAATTTGTTAAAAATCAGTAACATTTATCTTCTTCTTTATCACTAAAAGGGAGAACTAACCTAATATTCTTCGTAACAAAATCAATTTGATATTGTATGGAAAGTGGAAATGTGCTTTTAACCTGTCAGCTCTTTTTCTCTTAGCTTCAAATGATATTCCCTGTCTTCCTTCTCTGTTTCTCTCTGTAATTATAGTTGTCTTTGCATTTGTTTCTCTTTATGCTGTAAATGTATATGTTTCTCTCTCGCTCTCCTCTTTCTCCAATTGCATTTATATTTCTTTTTCTCCCTTCTGTAACTGCATTTGTTTCTTTCTTTCCACTTCCTCCAATAGCATTTTCCTCTCTTTTCGCCTTATCTTTTTGTATTTGATTCTCCTCTTTCACCAGTTGAAATTTCCTCTCTCTTTCCTCTTTGCTTAATTGCCTTAGTTTTTCAGCTTTATCTTTCTGACGTTCAAGCATTATTAACTATAATTCCATCTTGTATTTTAATTTTAATTCTTTTACTTTTATGTTATCTGATACAAACTTACAAGTCTAAACCAAGCCACGTTTATCCAAAACAATATTTTCCACCACTTATTGAGCAAAAATATTGTATCTTCTTGCTTCGATAAAGATCCGTTTGCCTCAGAAAATCTTAATGCTGACATGTTGAACCCCAAAATTCTGATATATTTAGCAACATTCGTGTATAAACGAGCCCCCAATGTTTTCATACGAGTCTATGCTCTAAAACAAGTCACAGAAGAAAGTGCAGACGACAAGATTTATAAAATGTATCAAATATGTTACTTCCCTAGAATACAAAGTGAAAAATGAAAATGAGAACTTACGGTATTGTGAAACAAATCAAACGTAATCCAAGAATTAAAGACAATTCCTAGCAATAAAAATTCCTGACTTAAACTCAGTTGCAAGTCCTGAAAATCTGAAATTGAAGGCGATGACGTCTGTAATAAACAACAAAATGCTTTCTCTTGTTGAATCCAGTTTTGAGATCAGTATACATTCTGTCTTTGTCCAAGCATTATATCAAATCATTTTTGTATTTCCATGGAAAATAATCACTTAAATTTAATAATTCGTATGCGTGTAAGCTCTAGCCCAAACTAGACACAACATAGTACAACGTAGTGTATCAAGTATTTTAAGCCGAACTTACACACCTTTAACAAAACATCACTTATTCAACTAATTAAGACGCAAAACAGATCCCCGAAGAGGATTAAAAGTAGATTCTGGAACAAATAGAAGTTTGTTACCATTTGGCATATGATAAATATCACGTAGTTCATGATTGACCTTGAATTACATTTATGCTTCTTACTCTGAGAATGATAAAAGCAAGATATTTATAAAAGGATGTTTACCAAAACTGTCACTAATTTTGGAACGAGGTCAGCAACTAGATATAATGTTTCATTACCCAACGCATATAACGAAAACAAATACAAATCAAAACTATTAAACACCAACAAATTATATGAAATTATTAATAACCTTTGGGTTACATTTTGCTTTAGTAGTTGCAGTAATGGTAACACCAGGAGCATTGCTATTAACCATATTATTTATGTGTTAATATACAATAAAACACAGTTTAACTCAGTATGGATTCCATGACAATTTTATATTTCATGCATTACGTTTTCTTTAACTTGAAAATATTTTAAATGGAAAACTCTGTATAGATAAATTTAGGTTCGTTCTTCGAAATCCTGGCAGGTTTAAGCTACACATACCATTGTTACTCTTAGTTTGTAAAATAAAAGTACTTAAAATCGAGCTAATCATTTTAACTATAAAGTATCCCTGAAAGTATTGTACAACTGTTTATTTAAAATTACAGGCATGGAAAATGGAAAAGAATATTAGTGACAAAAAAGCACCTTCTGTGGCCATTTTTGAGCTCTTCATTTCGGTCATGCCATCACTCACTTCTGAAATAAGCAAAGCGAACACTGTACAAACTTTCTCCTTTTTTGAAATATATATTGATGCTTGGTTTATTGTGCAGAATGCGGAGAATTGTAGCCCGATGTATCATTAAAGAAAAAAATGTGAACGGTTTAAATTTCACTTTAAAATGTTTACTTTGCAGTTCAATCCCCAAGCAACGTTTGTTCCAACCAAATATGTTTCTGCTCAGAAGCTTCATGATTTCTTTATGGTAACGCTATACTGTATGA